>CM039127.1:42715729-43220767 GCA_022036555.1 Microstegium vimineum | reverse complement strand
TGTTTGGCTTTTCATAAAAGTAATACACATGCAATGCTTCATGTGGATTCATTTGAATTGATATGGAATTAAAGGTACAAAAAGCAAAAAAAAAAAAAAAAAAAAAAACAGAATGTTTTCTTACACTGATATTATTAATTAACAAGCATAAGCATTAAAATACCTGCTTCTTAGTAAAGGTAGTTATCCAAATGATTCCAGATAAATAATCGAGCAAATAATTATAAGATAACAAACATGCAGCAATGGTAGAGAGTCTGGCAGTTCGAGACATTTGATCCATTCATATACAGCTACTGAGCTTACAAGGATAATACTGCAATACCACATGGTTGGATTGCTAAGTCATGGTAATTCAATTTCAGAAGGTCTTACCTCCCCTCCTAGGAGAGCACAATCTGATTGTTCGCACCCATCCCTAATCCCCTTGATAACCTACAAAATTTACAAAGTACTTATGCGGAAATTGAGCAGAAAACCAAGTAAATAAGTACGAGCAGGACCAAAATTATTTTGTTCCAGTGACAAAATAAAGTATAAGTACCTTCTCTGCAAGATCAACATCAAGCTTGCTCGTTGCATAGTAATCTAGGAAGAACAATGGTTTTGCGCCTAAAGTTACAATGTCATTGACGCTCATTGCCACCTGCCACAATAAGCTAAATCCATTCAATCAATTTGCGACAGAAATAAGGAAAACATTGTACATTGCAACTACGCTCATACCAGGTCAATGCCGATTGTATCATGAATACCAGTTTCAAAAGCAAGCTTCAGCTTTGTCCCCACCCCGTCTGTGCTAGCAACAAGATAATCGTCATCTGTTCAAATAAAGCAACAGGAAAGTAAAATTTCAGAATTACCAGCGCAAGGAAGGATAACAAAATTGGTATATATTGATGCATCAGGTGAGCAGTAGCACTAAACCATCCAACTATATGGTGCATACTGCAGACTTCTACAATTGTCGCGCTGACATATTTCAAACAAGAGGGTTAGGTTTGCACCTTTCATCAGCTAAAATTGATAATTGATTTACACTTAATCGACAACCATTCACCCAACTTAATTTTTGCTCACACCCTGCTTAAGTTGCAAATCGCCGCACATGTAGATGAATCCTCAGAAAAAATTGCTGCTTCTTTAAAAAAAAAAGTGGGCAAGTTAGCAGAGATGAATGATGCTAGCGAATTACTGTAGGGAAAGAGACCGCCGAAGCCGCCAATCCCGGGTGCCATCCTGGCGATGCGGCGCACGAGCTCGGCTCCGGCGTCTATGTCCACGCCAGCATCCTTGTACGTTAGTCCCCCTCCCCGCCGGAGCTAGTGCTCGAGCAGGACAGGGACGCGCGCCGCATAACCGCAGAACCCTGACAGAAGTGGACGCGCTGCGTCTGTAGAGGAACCCGGCGAGCCGCGCGGGTAGGGGCTGAAGCCCGAGAGCTTGTCGGCGCTCGGAGAAAGTGGAGGAGACGGTCGGTGGTCATGGAGATGGGAGGTGATGCGCGTCGAGAGGAGCGAGAGGAGGCGGGGGAAGGGGAGGCGGCGGCGCCGAAAGCGATGAGTTTGTAGGCGCGAGTAGAGGTGTCGAGTAGGGGATGCGAGTATGCGACGGCGGCGGCGGCGCTGTGTTGGGCCTGGCTAAAAGCAAGTGGCGGGCCAGCCCACTGAAACGAAGCAAGGTTCCTTCGACCCAATAATAATAAGGCCGTAATTTCGACAATCAACGCTCTTCTCGACCATGAATGGAGTTTGTACCTTTGCACACACAAAAAAATTGAATGGAGTTTGTACCGACTATGAGTACTCTGATATACGAATTCTAAAGAAAATGAGAGCATCTTCATCCATCTTTTTTCTACTAAAAAATATCTTCATCCGTCTTTTTCTTACTCACCCTCTAAATATTTATCTAAGATGTCATTCCAACAAAAAGTATTCAATATATCTCTCCACCCACCAACAATTTATCTATATCTGATTTGGCATTTTAAAAGAGCTTGGCGATCGATAGTTAGCTATAAAGCATGAGAGTATTTGGAGATATAATTGAAAAAAAGAGGGAATTAGTTCGTTGGCCCTAAAAAAGTTATGTTTACTTTCTTGGTCTTTTTTTGTTTTGAACTTCCCTATTTGGTTCTAAAACAAAATTTGTTTGCCTCCTTGGCTCTTTAGTCCAATGTGTCTACCTCTACCATGAACCAACCCTTTGGTGCAACGCGAGAAGACTGAAATGCCCTTACCCCTTCATGTAGTTGCTCGCGTCTAGTCGCGAGTTCACGATACAGGTGGTCGGGCGGCCAAACCCTAGCCACAACATACAGCAATGGGGAAGGGAACCACTGACTAGGTCCCTCTGATGGTTGGACTAGCTCTGGATCTCTGGATCTACCTCGATCTTGCCATAGGACGATGGCCCCGCTAGTTGTAGGCGCCCGCACGGGCAATGCCTTAGGGCTGGCTGTTGGCCGCTTGGGCTTCGCCGTTGGCAATGTTGGTCTGGGTGCCGCAGGGCTGGCCGAGCGGGCCTTCGCGAGCGTGGTCGTCGAGCAAGGCTTAGCCGCTGGCTGCACTAGTTGGATGTCTGAGGCAGTTGCTGGCTAGGCTTCTTAGGTGTTTGACGGAGATGATGACCACAATGACTTGCTCAAAGGGTGAGTCTAGCATCATCATTTCCATCGCCTACAAATTTGCATGGCTATGAACACAATAGATTCCTTGTGGGTTAAATGATTTGCTTTGAAATGGTTGTGGACTCAGATAGAATGAATTCAAATGACTTGGTACAATCAATGATAGAGAAATATCCTCTAGGGTATATGGAGTAGCTCATATTTAGAACTATGATGAAGCTCTAAAAACTTTTCCTAAAATAAAATCTGACCAAGAGTTGATGTGTATGTTTAGTAAGCACTACAAGAGCAAAGTTATCATCATGTTCATTATATATCAAGGCCCTTTTGATTCATATGAGTTAGTCATAAAGTGAGATTTTAATGTTGATAGCCAACCCAAAAATAACATAGAGCTTGCTGCAACAATATATATTAAGGTTATCATCATGTTCATTGTATATCAAGACCCTTCTGACCCATATAAGACATTCACAAAGTGACATTTAATGTTGATAGCCAACCCAAAAACAACATAGAGCCTAATGCAACAAAATATAGAAGGAAGAAGTGTGAAAGACTGATGTTTGGTTTTGGCTAATTGAGACAGCCAAGTGGACTAACCCTATTATCTAGTTTTCTGATTGAGATAAGTTGTCCACACACAAGGATTGAGCAAGGAAGTGTTAACACCAAAATTTGGTAAGAATTCTTTGGTAAACCCGATTAAGGAAAGAGCATAATCGACCAATGAGAAACTTATCTAGGAGAGACCAAATTTAATAAAAATCATGAAGACCACGACATCGGTTCAAGGCATGACAAGGTTGAACTTTGCCACAAAGAAAATTACAGTCCTTATTGTTTTAGATTAGTCTTATTTAACTTTTATCTAAATATTGTCTAGTTGTATTTGTTTAGGACTATGTGTCAGCCTAGGATATACATATAAACCCCAACTATTGTATCAGCCATCTCTTGATAAATACAACATATTTTTTCAGCATCACGCCATTACAATTAGAAGTAGGATGTAACATAGATATCGAGAAATTCTTCAATAAGAGGGAGCTGCATCTAATCAACCTCTAGTCTGTTATGGTTTTCATCAATTCAGGTACTTGTTGAATTGAAGCAAGCAAACGAAAAAATACATCATCCGTACTTGCTGCAGGAAGTGAGCCGTGAGCGTCACTTGGCGAATTGGTGGGCCATCATTAGAAGTTCTCACGGAAACATAGCTACCCTATCCCACTCTCGTTGGTAAGGAAGGGGTGGTCGGACCCGATGATTGGCGGGATTCTAGGAGGAGGCTAGCTACCGACCTAGGTGGCCAGCAGCATGTTGCCGACCACCCCTAGCCAAATAATTTGTTGCACGTAAGCTCGTTAACTGGGCCGAATTTAGTTGATTTTTTAGGCTAGACTATTTTCACGCACCGTGTATCCAACCAAAATGGAAGCATGTAGTAGATCCAAAATAGGTGATGTCAGCATATTTCATGTTTCTTTGAAGTAAAAAAATCATAGTTGATAAACCAAGTATTATAATTAAAATTCAATTGCATCATCATGTTTCTTGGAATAAACTCTTCGAAACAAGACCCCACATAGATACATTTCGATTAAAAAATTAACTAACATTTCGATAAAGATAATCATCAAACATCACAATAACAATGTATGAATGACACCAAAAATAACATAGAACATCATATATGTACTACATAAATATCACATATATAATAAAATATAAATAAATGAATAATAAAATTAGTAAACTAATTAATTATAGTCAAATAAAAAAATAAAAGTGCCACCAAATATCACAAAATACATCCTAGAACATCACATTAAAAATGCATAAACATCACTGTATATATCATAGTACATCATATATATACCATGTGAACATCATAAAATATAAAAAATATAAAAATAAGGAAGTAATTAATTGTAGTCAAATAAAAAGAAGAAAAAACATCACAAAATACATCTAGAATATCACAAGAACATTGTAGAAGATCACATTTATAGTTTCGAACATCACAAAATAAGCATAAACCATCACATGTATACTAAGAGAACATCAAATATATCATGAAAAATGTAAAACTCTAATAATAAAATCAGTGAAGTAATTAATTAGAGTTAAATAAAAAAGAAAATCTGACACGTTTCGTCATTCTAAAAAACCTCGATCGTTGGTGAAGAGAAATACGGGTGCGACTATGCGCCGACTAGAGGTGGAACCAGCACGCGCCCACCCCTAATGGCCCCCACAATTTTTTTATGAAGTGCATATTGGACCATTTTTCATGTATTTGGTCCTGTGTTGCCGATTAGGCTAGCATCCCATGCAGTAGATCAGGCAGCACCCAAAATTGCTAAACAACACATATCCCATGTTTTTAAGTAAAAAGTTGTAGATATTAAACAAAGTATCATAATTAAAGTTCGATTGCATCATCTTATTACTTGTAATAAATTCTTCAAAAGAAGATGGCGCATGGATACATTTTGATAAAAAATTTAACAAACATTTATCTCATGATAAACATGTATTTAAAAATAATCATCCAACATCATATTAACACTATGTGAAAAATGCAAAAAAAACATTAAATATCATATGTATACTTTGTAAACATCACATATATCATGAGATGTAAATAATAATAATAATAAATAAATGATCGATTATAGTCAAATAAAAAATGCTATTGAACATCACACCTACATCGAAAAATATTCACATTAACATTACACGAACATCTAAAAAATATAGTATAAAACATTATATGTACATATCATGAAATGTAAAAGGTAAAAAAAATAAAAATAAAATTAGTAAAGTAATTATTTATAGTCAAATTAAAACACAAGAAAATCCTACCAAACATAAAAAAAAACATCAAAAAAACATCAAACTATATAGCATAGAACATTATATGTATACTACCTGAACATCTCTTATATCACGGAATATAAAATAAAAATAATAAAATTAGTTAAGTAAATAATTAGAGTCAAATAAAAAGAAGAAAAAATACTACCAAACATCACAAAATATATCCTAGAACATCCATGTATACTGAACATAAAAAATGCATAGTAGAATATCACATTTATAATTACAGACATCACAAAATATAGCATAGAACATCATAGGCATACTACATAAGCATACCAAAATAATTTCATAGAACATCACAAAAAATTTCATAGAACATTATATGTATACTGCGCCAACATCACGTGTACATAAGAAAAGAGTAAAATATGAAATTATTAGAGTAATTAAATAGATACTAAATATATAAATAACTTAAATAATAAAATAAAATGAAAAACCAAATTAAGAAAATAATTAAAAAAACAATAACTAGAGTAAAATAACAATAGGAAACCAAAACAAAATAAATAAACAAATAAACGTAATGAAGTAAAAAATAAAAATAGAAATTTAAAATAAATAACAAATGATATGGAACATGTAGGATTAACTTAACTTAATTAAATAAAAAATATATTACTAAAATGTTGACTAAATGTAAGAGAAATAAAAAATAATAGAATAAAAAAAGAAGAGCCCTTGAGAAAAAAATGAAAGATAACATCACATGAATACACAAACATGATAAAATATATAGAAAATAAAGTCATTCTGACCTCATTCGTGAGTATGGATAGCCAACTCTGATATTCAGAACACTATGCACTAATTCTATAGCTCATAGCTAGCCATCAATAAAAGAATTAATTAACGGAAGTAACAATTTAAAATGATAAGGAAAATTAAATGAAAAAACCCACACATAAGAAAAGGGAAATAAATATAAAAAGAAATAAAATAAAGGAAAGAAAAATAAATATACTAACTTAAGAGTGGACATAAAGAAGAATAAAAAAATAAAAATAAAAAGGAAAGTAAAAGAAACTAGGATACATTGTCTTCAGTGGACTGCATTGTCTTGGAGTGGACTGCAATGGGCTGGATTGCACCTATGTCGCACTGTTTGTGCTGAGATACACTTCCTGTGCTAATAAATAAGCCCGTTACAATCATGGAGAAGGCCCACGACTTCTTCTCAAGATCGGCTCGAGAAGTCGGAAAGCCCGTTACTCGGCTTTCGTCTTGCAGGCTGCTTCCAATCCGTGTTCCGTCCATGCTTTGCGAGGTGCGTGCAGTTCCTTTCTGGTTCTCCTTCACTTCCTACCCTTGCGGCGATTGCTGATATGCGGACGTTCAATCTTGTCTGCTCTTGGACGGTGAATGGATCGGATTAGTTGCAGCTATCAAGTTACACTGAGGGGCCACTTAAGATTTTATTTGGATGTCCTCTCAAACCACATGTGTTGAAGTGGTTTAGAGTAAAATTAAATTAAGTTCTACTCCAATCCATTTAACACATGTGATTTAAGAAAGATACATACACATTCAGACAATGCCTAATTTAATAAAATCTTGGAATGTCTAGGGATCTCCAACCAATTTTTTTAATGCAATGGTCTACTTATTAGGCATTGTTGACACCGTTTTTCGGCATGTGTCAAATGAGCTAAGACTTGCATTGATCGGTAGCAGTTTTCCATCGGCATCGGGAGGTCATCGGTCAATGTTACCGATGAGGGTGAATGCAGCGAAAAAGATAAGTTTGTTGCCGATGGAAGCTGGACGATTCTTGCCGATAGGAGTTAATTGGTAAAGACAAGTTACCAGTGGAGGTGAAGAGTTGCCGATTGGAAGGTATTACCGATAAGGAGATGATGCCGATGGGCACAGGGTGACGTGGCGGTTGACGTCAGCAGGGGATTGCCGATGACAATAAAAGGAAGTTGCGGATTCAAGAGTCTGCCGATGGAAAGTTTCATCGAAGAGAAGATATAAGAAAACTGGTGATCTCATACCAGTATTATTATGGCAGTTTGAGTCCGACTCTTGCACGAGTCGTTTGTTTCCTTAAAAATAGAAGTGTCTGTTTAGGAAAATAGTATTGTTATTTGGGTCCGACTCCTGCGCGAGTCGGTTATTTCCTTTAAAACAGGGGTTTGTTTTGTTTAGGAAAGGTGTGAGTCGTGTCTGTCTACAACTCATATTGCCGGAGTATAAATATGTACCTAGGGGTCGTGAGAAAAGAAAAAATCAATCATACATGAAACAAATCAATTACTCTTATTTACTTTTGTTGCAATTTACCCTTTTATTGCATTAGCCTTAGTTTATCTACGAGTTCTTCAAGCTTCGACGGGCTGCATCTCCTTGACCTCTGTCAAATCCTTGCAAGTTCCGCGTGGGAGTAATCTGAGCCTTGACATCCGAGCGCATCGCTGTTGTCTCGTTCAGCTCTGCTGTAGTTATCTTAATCAAGTCTGAGTCTTGACATCCGGGCGTATCGCCGTTGTCTCGTTCAGATCTTGTTTTAGTTATCGTCCTTGTCGATTAACTGGTCAAATCGACTGGCACACCTTTGGATATCGAATTCGGGTAATAGCCCGAGGTGTTCGCAGATCCTGACGCTTTTTGTGTCAACACCTCTTTTGGCACACCCGGTGGGACCAATTATACATCTATCATGGGTGATAATACCGACGTCAATCCGAGGAACGTCATTGAAGTCTCCAAAGCCGATCTAAAAGATGATCAGAAGTTGGCTATGGAGCGGGCTATGGAGGAGTAGAAGCAATTGTATCTGAAGTCCTTCAGCCTAAGTAGGAGCGGCGAAGCCATTCAGAAACAAGATCCGCCGTTGTCGCGGCAGGTCACGTTTGATGCCAATCCTGGTAAGTTGTAAGAGATGGTTAATTCTGCGTTCCAATGTGCTATCCAATACTATATACAATGCTGTCATGCAATCTTTCAAAGAAGGACAAACACCTCAATATGTTGGTCCAGCATATCATCAATCTGGATCGACATCTATAAACTCATCGGCAGCTCCAATGACGTCTTCTACTCCTGTGGATCCGTCTGCCGATGTGGCTACACCGCCAAGGCCAAGTCCTGAAAGCGTCACTAAGCTTAGTGCAGATCCAGTGACATCGGCAATGTCGGGACCTGCTGTCCAGAATCATCCAGCTCCCGTCAACTAGTGGGGATATGGTATGCCTTCAAATCCATCTGCTGGTTCTAATCTGGTGCAGGGAGACAGTTCAGCTTGGAAGGGCTCCATGACATCGGCAATGCAATCACAACCGATGATCCCTATGATGCATTACTCTACGTCTTCTCCAACTGTGCAAATGCCATCAGAAGATCTCCAGGTGGTGATTCCTAAAGTACCTCTGATGCCACCATCAGCAAACTCTATGCCGATGCAACACAGTATAGCGACTGAAAGTCAACCTGTGATGGTCAATCCTCAATCTAGAGTATTAACCCATCAAGGTAACCAATTTGTTGATTACTCCAAGGTGCAGGAGCAACATGCGCCAGTTAACTATCAGCCATCGGTAAGTCACGTGTCGATGATTCATAATCCTGGATGGACCAATCAGCCGCCGGTTCAACAGCCTGGCGTACTAATGTATCATTATGGAAGTCCAACAAACACTCAGAATGGAGTATCGGTACAACAACCGATGAATATGATGCCACAACATAACCTAGTGAGTGTGCAAAATTATCCATTGGTAAGTCAGCCGATGCATAACGTCCAGATGACTGGTGTTGCGCCCGTGACAATTACTCCGCATCATCTTCTACCAAGATCTGAAGGGGCGCATCAGCCGGCTCCACCAGTCAACAATCAGCCAATCAGTCGGCAAGATCAGGATGCATATTGGACCGATAAGATTGACGAAGTGATGAAAGAACAGTTCGGCATTAAGCCCAAGGTTAATACATACTCTTATCGGACGCCATATCCTCCGTCGTATGACTTAATTCCTCTCCCGAATCGGTACAAGGTGCCTGATTTTACCAAATTCTCTGGTCAAGATGACACGTCAACAATGGAGCACATCAACCGCTTCATTATCCAGTGTGGAGAAGCTGCCAGCAAAGAAGAACTGAGAGTGAGATTGTTCTCATCATCATTGTCTGGATCGACGTTCACATGGTTTATTTCATTGCCTCCGAACTCTATGATTACTTGGGCCGATCTAGAAAAACAATTTCACAAGTATTTCTTCACGGGCGTACATGAAAAAAGCTTACCGATTTGGTCAAGTTGAAGCAGCGTAATGACGAATCGGTGGAGAGCTTTGTCCAGAGGCTGCGAGACATGAAGAACAAGTGCTATAGCTTGATGCTTGATGATCGGCAATTGACAGACTTGGCCTTCCAAGGATTACTGCCGCACATCAAAGATAAGTATGCATCTCAAGAGTTTGAAAGTCTGAGCCACCTTGTGCAGAGAATTGCCGATTAGGACGTCAAGACTTTTGAGCCTAGAAAAACTTGGAACAAGAAGGTGACCTTCATTGAGCAAGAAGAGGATTCTGATGAAGAGCTAAGCATCGCCGCTGCCGAATGGGTAAAGGATAAGAAATCTATGTCTTGTCCGTTTGGTCAGAAGGAAGCTGAAAGGTTCACCTTTGATATCACCAAGGCCGATAGGATGTTTGACTTATTACTTCAAGAAGGGCGGATCAAGTTGGCGCCTAACCAAGTAATTCCATCGGCCGAAGAGCTCAGAAAGATCAGGTATTGCAAGTGGCACAATACGACTTTGCACAGTACCGATGACTGCAAAGTATTTAGGCAGCAGTTGCAGTCAGAAATTGAATCTAGACGAATTAAGTTTGAAAATTCTATAGCCCAAAAACCGATGAAGATCGATCAGCATCTGTTTCCAAATAATATGGTGGAAACTAGTGGAAAAACTAAAGTGCTGACATCGGAAGCTGTAAGGAAGAATGCATCGGTAGATCCTGACCATCAAGTAGCTGAGTGTGATGAGAGGAGGTTTGCCGATGACAGAAAGGGCAAGAAAGTTGCTGATGAAGGTAGCAATCCCAAGAGGGCTCCTGGTGTTATAATCACGCATAAGCAGCCAAGGCAAGAGTATCGGCAATCGCAAAAGGAACGACATCGGCAGGAAGAAGAAGAGCACCAAGAGTGGCTTCGGCATAAGGACCACTGGAAATGTCCCTTCTTCGTTCACTGCTGGGAAGAAGGCATCAAGTTACCTACTGCCGATAATTGTCCCGAATGCAATGGGTATTACCCTGCCGATCGGTCAGAAAAGAAGCCTTGTTTTGACGATCGAACGTTCAGGTATGCTAGGCCGCTCAGAGGGAAGAATTCAGTATATGACCGGCTGGGGGGCAAGCTCAGCGCACATGATAGAATTGGCAGACGCGTTAGTCATGAAGAGCTGGAGGAGATGGCCAATGCAAGAGTGCCCGACGAAGAGATATTCTCCAGAGATCCAAACATAAGGAGTGGTGCCGACGCAAGCAGTGAGAGGCAGCACCAGCCTGTTTGGAAAACCAAGCTTTCTCAATGGTGCCCTAAGGGTTTGACGAAAACTCAGAAAAGGAGAATCCAGCGCGAACGCCAAAGCGACTTATATGACAGTGAAAATCCTTCAAGGGAAAAGCAATGGAGGCCAAAGCGCAAGGATAGGGATCCATCGGCAGAAATTAATATGGTCGTCACATTGCCGATGGAATTCATGGCACCTGTCAGCGACAACGAAGAAGCTGCTGAAATGTCGCAATTAGTGTTGGATCCGATGACAGCTATCTTTGAGAAGCCTGCCGATGATGAAAGGCAGCATCTAAGGGCTCTGTTTGTTAAGGGCAAAGTGGATGGATAGCCTGTAACGAAAATGCTGGTGGACGGTGGGGCATCAATCAATATAATGCCATATGTCATGTTCAGGAAACTTGGGAAAGGTGACCAAGACTTAGTCAAAACGGACATGAAGCTTAAGGATTTTGAAGGCAATGTGTCGCCAGCTATGGGAGCCGTATGTGTTGAATTAACTATCGGTAGTAAAACTTTGCCGACAACGTTTTTCGTGATCAGTGGCAAAGGCACCTACAACTTTCTCCTAGGAAGGGATTGGATCCATGCTAATTGTTGTGTTCCTTCTACAATGCACCAAAGCCTCGTGCAATGGGTTGGAGACAAGATTGAAGTCGTCCGGAGTGAAACTCCGTCAATCGTTGCATCAGCAGAATCGGAGACTTATGAGCAAACCAGGTGCATATCAGGTGAAGCTTGGGACACGGAGTTCCTTAAAGTTGCCGATTACTGCATTACACCGATCCAAGCAGTCGGTCCTGAAGAAGAGTTTTAATGGATTGATTCGCCGATGATGAAAAACTGGGACAGGGGTTCACGTCGGCCGATGATTTATTAGAAGTAGATATCGGCGATGGTAGTAAGCATAGGCCTACTTTTATTAGTGCTAAGTTAGATTCCCAATGTAAGTAGCAATTGATTGGCTTATTAAAAGAATATAAAGATTGTTTCGCTTGGGATTATACAGATATGCCTGGCTTAGACCGATCAATAGTCAAACATTGGTTGCCTATTAAGTCTGGTTTCCAACCACATCGATAACCTACGCGCCGATGTAATCCTATGGTGTTGCCTGACATTAAAGCTGAAATTACAAAGTTAATTGAAGCGGGATTTATTCGGCAGTGTCGATATGCCAATTGGATTTCTAATGTGGTTCCTGTGTATAAGAAGAACATATTGTTTACTGATTCGGTATTCCTCAGACTATTACCACCGATCAAGGGACCATGTTCACATCAGGAGAGTTTGATGAGTTTGCTGCTAGTATGGGGTTCAAGGTATTGAATTCTTCTCCTTATTATGCCCAAGCTAACGGTCAGGCTGAAGCGACTAATAAAGGAATTATTAAGCTTATCAAACGCAGGATTGAAGAAAACCCTAAAAGGTGGCATATAGTGTTAAATGAAGCCCTATGGTCGTATCGGATGGCGTGTCATGGTGCAACCAAAGTTTCACCGTATCAGTTGGTCTATGGACACGATGCTGTCCTACCTTGGGAAGTTAAAACTGGTTCTAGGCGATTGCTTTCTCAGGATCAACTGACAGCCGATGAGTATGATACTCTTATGAAGGATGAGTTGGAAGACTTGGCAAGTCATCGGTTGAGGGCTTTGATCAGCATTGAAGAAAATAAGAAAAGGGTTGCCAGATGGTATGACAAGAAGGTAAAGGTGAAAAATTTTGCCGATGGTGATCTGGTGTGGAAATTGATTTTACCGATTGAGACTAAGAGTTCTAAATTTGGAAAATGGTCTCCTAATTGGGAGGGTCCATTTCGGATAAATCGGTCTGTTCATGGTAATGCATATATTTTGGAAACCCTCGAAGGAGTTGTGTTTCCCAGAGCAATCAACAGTAAGTACTTGAAGCGATATTACCCTAGTATTTGGGTGGATGCATAAGATACCCGTTGAAATGCCGATGAAGAAAGTTATATAACATCGGTAAAAAGCGTACTGCCATTATATTACAAGCAAAATCAAGTATCAGTATTACACTTGCCGATGCAATGAATTGTAACAAATTACAACAAGGATTGAATGGCTGATATCGCACGAAGGCGAATTTGCTCTATTTCTTCCATCTCCTTGGCATCGTCATCGGCGGATCTTTCTATTGGCTTGATCTTTTTCTTGATCCAGAGGGCTTGACGTGCGTCAGCATCTCTTTCTTGTTGAAGAGTTTGGATAACATTTGGAAGTTCGGTCTTCTGTTGATTGGCTGCAATCAAGGCCTCGTCAACCTGTTTCAGCTTTGCTAATAGCTTTTCTTTCCTTGCCGATAGATGGGCGATGTCTTGATCAAGCTCAGTACCAGAAGCTTCTAAGTGACCTATGTTCTTGTGTTTTTCGTCGGCATATTGCTTGAATTGAAGCATTTTCTCTTTAAGTTCTAACTGAACAGTCCTATCGGCAATACGGCGAGAGAGCCTTTGATACTGAAGTTGCTTGCTCTCAAGAAACGCTGCCTGGAAGAGTGTTTCTTCTGTATCGGCAGATAGATGGCCTTGAATGTCTTTAAAAGCTATATTTACTGCAGTGGAGTCTTGGACGAGATAAGATGTGTCTTGTTGCAGTAAAGATAGCAATGTTTCGAGCTGAAGTTTAAAATCTACCGATAAAGCTGGAGCAGAGCTTTCTTCGTCTTCGTCTTCATCGGGAAGGTTGACGGCGAAAGAGAACAAGCTATTCGCTGGAGCAGAGCCTTCTTCGTCTTCCTCTTCATCAGGGAGGTTGACGGCGAAGGAGAATAAGCTATTTGGAGAATCTTGGGCCTGAAGAAGGAGAAGATTAGAAATTACCGATCATGAGTTTATATTGTAAGTTTTATGACAGTCGGTTTACCATTTTGAAGCGGATTTCTTGCCTTGGGCTCGGGAAGGCAGCTAGTGTAGCGTCATCTTAGAGATCAGCAACAGTTGCCAATGAACATGCCTCCGTAGGAGGAGCGGTTGGTGCTGGTGGTGCTGTTGCTGGTGTTGCCTCTGCTGTGGTGGCTGGCTCCTGTAGCGATGATGTCATCCTATGGTCAGAGATTTCATCTGGTGCTGGTGCCGATGCCGATGCTGTCTCCATTGTTGCAGCTGGTTCCTGCAGCGGTGGTATCGTCTCCTGGTCGAAAATGTCGTCCAATGGATGCTCAGGAATAAACGCCGATGTTGGTTCTATTATTGGTGCATCGACGGAAGTTGGTGATGCAGCTGGAATGACTCGCCTCAAACGTTTCTTCTTCGGGGCAGCAGTTGGTGAGCCGGCACGTTTCGGCTGCGAAGCTTGGGGGGCATCGGCAACATGAGTTGGAGAGGTTTGTACATTCGGAGCAGCTGCCGATGATCTAGTTGCCTGTAAAAATATTTGGTGCAAGTTGAATGAAGTAAATGTTACCGATGAAAGTTTGTAATCGGTATGAGTGAAATAAGAACTTACTGCAAAAACTCGTGCCAAGATGGCAGCAGCAGCCGATGGAGTAGCGATGGTCTTTGCAGTTGTCGGCTTAGGCTTGAGGGTAACCTTAGGTACCCTTTGAGGTGTGAAGACAGCCAATGTAGGAGCCTTGTTGCCGATGATTGATGTGGGGCTCATTATTCGAAGATTGAAGTGTTTGTCGCTCTTGCTCGTTTGGGGGATTGGATCATCAACCTGTTAAGAAGAGGGTCAGATGCCGATAGTAGAAAATAATGAGAAATGCATTAGAGTTAAGAACTTACTGCATCATTGGGAATGATGTGATCAGCATCGATCAAATGCCGATAGTAGTGCGATGATTTAGCGAACAGTTGGCTTCTCCATTCTTGCCACCAAGATTTGTATAACTCTGTCATAAAAGATGTTAGTGCCCAGGAGGATAGGTCGATGTTTGATGTATCGGCATGGGGAGAAAGGTTGATAATCCTGTTCCAATCCATGGCACTGGAGATAATTTCTCTTGGCTTTATCACATTGGCGAAGCTGAGTTTGATCAGTAATTGGCCGAATGTCAGCTGCCTTGCTGCTGCCGATGGATAATAGAACTCATAAGATGGAGGAGAGTTCTTCGCGGTTCCAAAGATGTTGACTGGAATGGCTCGGGGAACAATGCTGGACTTCATGATTGTTTCGTTCTGTGGCACGTTCCAATCGGTAAGGTTGAATAACAACGGGAATCGGTTGTTCTCATCAACATAAGGCCACCAAAGCCGTTCTGCGACGGGGATTCCATTGTAAAGCTTTTGGAAAAACCTACCAAATTGATCTGCATTGGCATCGGTTCCTGGTAGCACTATGATAGCCTCCCCAAAATTGAGTGGGGGACGAGTTGCCGATTCATCATCATCAAATACATAGTCCTCCGATATGTCCCTTGGAAATTGCTGAGTGAATAAGTCAAATTGGAGGACCTTGTAAATGTGTGCGTTCAGCCACATATTTACAAACCACCAAGGACCTCCGAGGTTGCCGATGGACTCGCCTAGCAAAAGCTTCCTAGATACTTGGTGTAGGAGGTGGTTATACCGATCCAAGGAGGTATCGGCCGAGAGGAAGTCTTGCTCCATCGGCCAAAAGCTCTGCTGCAGGAAGGTACATGGTGGTAGGTCCAACTGTTCTGCCACAGAAGATATATTTTTCCAACCACATATTCAAGAAGGTGGCGTGCTCCCTCTGACCTACCGATCCAGTCTTCTGGTTCTCTCGGATGTATCCAGTCTAACCGCCGATATTGCGTGTGTTCACTTTATATTCGGCTTTCCTACCAAAAAGGTTGGAGGGATTGACAGAAGAGACATCGAGGCCGGTAAGCATATGCACATCGGCAAGGGTTGGAGTAGCCGGTCCATGTCTGAATAAGAAGGCATTCATGGTATTGGACCAGAGATAAGAAGCGGCTATCATCATATTTTCATTCTTTGCCATATCGGCAATGGAAAGTCTTATGCACTGATCTAGGTTGCGCTCTGCCCAGTAAACTTGCTGTGTTCTGATTATCCTGAGATACCAGTTCTTCCATCCCTTGGTGGATTTGGGCCATGAACGGAATGCGTCTTTCCATAACTCTAGGCTGAAGCACTCGGATCTGAATGGAATACGGTTGGTCTCTGCATTAATCAGATTGGTAGGATCGGGGTTTCCCATTGGGCCTAGGCAGTTGAAATTGGATTGCTCAATGAGTATTACTACTTTGTTGTACATTTCCTAGGTTTTGGAAAAAATCATAGAAAGAAAGGGGAAGAAGATTACGAAATTGAGGAAAAGAAACTTGCAGAAAATGAAGCAAGAGAGCAGATTTACTTTGGGGACGTCGAAGTTGATCGCCATTGAAGCTGGGGAAGTTCTTACAATTCGTGCTCTGCTTGAGGAAGTCGCCGTCGCTTGAGTTCACGGAACTGTTCTTCAGAGCCGTCACCGAGGTTGAAGATGACCGCAGATGAAAGTGGATGCAGGTTCAAGGTAAAAAACAGGTTGGATGGTGGTAACTTTTATAAGCCTGGTCAGGGATATTTTGGAATTTTCTTTGCACTGAGCAGGAATGTAGAGAGGTATGCAATAGGTATGCGCAACAATCGAGGAGATATGATTGAGCTTACAACTGTTCATGCTGCAGTCGCGGAGTTTTGTTAATAAATTGTGATTTTTACGCGCGGTAATCGAAGAGGTCGTGCAAGTGTCTTGGAGGGAAAGGATACAGTAGAGAAAATTTCGGCGCGTAAAATATTCTACACTCCGAAATTGGGGGGCATATGTTGACACCATTTTTTGGCATGTGTCAAATGAGCTAAGACTTGCATTGATCGGTAGCAGTTTTCTATTGACATCGGAAGGTCATCGGTCAATGTTACCGATGAGAATGAATACTGCAAGAAAGACAAGTTTGTTGCCGATGGAAGCTGAACGACAAAACAAAATTGTTGCCGATAATGGTTGATTGGTAAAAGCAAGTTACCGATGGGAGTGAAGAATTGCCGATTGGGGGACATTACCGATAAAGAGATAGTGCCGATGAGCACAGGGTGACGTGGCGGTTGATGTCAGTAGAGGATTGCCGATGACGATAGAAGGAAGTTGCGGATTGAAGGAGTCTGCCGATGGAAAGTTTCATCGAAGAAAAGACAAGGAAACTAGTGATCTTATACCAGTATTGTTATAGTAGTTTGAGTCCGACTCTTACACGAGTCGTTTATTTCCTTAAAAATAGAATTGTTTGTTTAGGGAAGTATTATTGTTATTTGGGTCCGATTCCTGCGTGAGTCAGTTATTTCCTTTAAAATAGGAGTTTGTTTTGTTTAGAAAGGGTATAAATCGTGTCTGTTTACAACTCCTATTGCTGGAGTATAAATATGTACCTAGGGGTCGTGAGATAATATATCAATCATACATCAAACAAAATCAATTACTCTTATTTACTTTTATTGTAATTTACCCTTTTATTACATTAGCCTTAGTTTATATACGAGTTCTTCAAGCTTCGACGGGCTGCATCTCCTTTGACCTCCGTCAAATCCTTGCAAGTTCCGCGTGGGAGTAATCTGAGCCTTGACATCCGGGCGTATCGCTGTTGTCTCGTTCAACTCTACTCTAGTTATCCTGAATCAAATCTGAGTCTTGACATCCGGGCGTATCGCCGTTGTCTCATTCAGATCTTGTTCTAGTTATCGTCCTTGTCGATTAACTGGTCAAATCGATTGGCACACCTTTGGATATCGAATTCGGGTAATAGCCCGAGGTGTTCGCAGATCCTGACGCTTTTTGTGTCAACATGACTAAATAAAAAGAAAAAAACTATAAATCAACCATTTCAAGGTTCATAGCCATCACGCTCCCCTTTAGGTTTTGATCAAATTAAGATATATACTTGTTCCGATTGCAAATAAATGTTCATCTAGATTTGTCCTAGCTAGGTGAATGTGTTTCGGCTCCAATCATCATATCTAAAATTTTATATAGATTGACAAGACAAGGTTTTTCACTATGAAAAGCTTCACCATATCTAATTATTTACATTGAAGAAAGTATTTTTTTTTCTAGATATCACTAGTAACAATTTTAAAAGTTTGACTTAGGACAAACCTAGATAGACTTGTATTGTTATAAGAGGGAGTAGCTTATGAGGCATGTGAGAATGTCTATAAGGTGTTGAGTTCCACAGTTTATCAACTGATAATAGTAGCTATGGTTCTTTGTTTTGAAACAAGAACAGAAAAAGAGCATATGCCATTCGATCTGAATGAAAAGTAAATTCTTTTATTTCCTGTTGCTTGTAACCTTGGTGCACATGCCACACATTGCCACTGGTATGAAAGGTAACACAATAAAGTGAGCAAAGGTTATACAAGTGTAGGGAACATGGCGTTTGGAGAGACTTTTATGTCAAAAGCACTGCACTGAGGATAATGACAAGCAATATGACCAGACTGCTGCTCATGTTTTTCCGTACACCTGTCATGACGCTCCCGGGTATCAAGGAGTTATGTCTTGGTTGTTCATTTCAGGGTTTGGATCTAACTAGATGGTCTGTCTCTGTAGACAAATTATTAAATAGGGTATGTTCATTATTTGATAGCATAGAGGCAGTTGTTACAGTTTTGTCTTGTCGGCGTGTCCTGGTACCCTCTTCAACTTTATGCTTAAGATTTATGAAAATAGTAGCAATCTATCAGTACTTTTAACTATCATTCTCGTCTCTTTGCTCTTCATCAACAGTTCTGTAATCAGATGGTATAATAATAATAATAAAAAACTGTACTAGAGTAAGACCGTCCAACAGTAGCAAAGTGTTTCATCATACTATTATTGGCTTGGCCCTTGGCAGAAGGCTTTAGGTTGGCTGATCTCAATAGCATGATGAATTACCTATATTAATCATGTTCCGTGATCGATTCCTGTTGTGCTGGTGTCATGAACAGATCATGCTTGATGGTAGGAGTGATGCCGACTGAAAGCAGCTTCACCCTGCGATGCAGACATTGAGCATCACGACAATTTTTCTTTCTCAAGGTAGGCAGTCACTACACTAGCATCGCAGACCCTCCCAGTCCCACTTTAGCAGCATCATGCATATCGTACCGTCCTTGATGTCTTGTCATCGAATTCTGGAGTGTTATGTGTTTGATAGCCTTGATAGAATTTGATACCTCTGATGACTTCAGGATTAAGATAACTTCTGTGCACAAAGCAGTCACATGGACCTCTGCTCCATTACTGTGAGAACATTGCAGGTAACAGGTTTACCAGCACCACATGAGATCCTCTTGAAAATGAAATACAAGAGTTGATTCTTGCATAGATTATTTGATTCACTGACGATCGCTTTAGCTGACCGGAAAGGGACTCAAACCATTGGAAGATGTGGCACTTCCAATCTCACCGGGTGACTAGGGAACATGTTGCCCTCTAAATGTGCCACAGATGGACGGACCGGGATCACTGACGCATGAACATGACACAGCGGTCTATTTCTTCGCATAATGTAGGGTTCTTGCTCCGAAAGCGACGGACATGTACTCTTTGGACCTCCCAACGGCTGCAAAGCCTTGTGCACTCATCAGGTGACACCTGCATCTGACGGTGTAGTTGCAGTACCACAGCAATAATTCAGTGTACATCATATACATGGGGGCATCGAATCTGAAAGTAGCCAGAAGGATCCAGAAGCAGTGTTAAGATACATAATTGGCCAGTCTGTCCTTGCATCGATCCATAACTGACGGATTCATTCTTGTGCCTTCAATTGCTTGTTTCTTCAGAGTTCAGAAATAAGACTGGAGCTGCTGCCGGTTGCTTTCCCGAGGATGGACCAAATTAAGTGTCTGGATCTCGCTGTTGAGCACTAAAATGCCTAGTCAGTACACAGTATTTGGTGAATGAAGAAAGCCAGTTATCACGTGATGTTGCTTTAATCTACTTCCAGTTATTAGGGAGCTTCACGGTTAGGTAGGGTTAAAGGAATATTCCTCCTTTTGATGATGTGGTGGCATTGCAAGGTTACCAGCTCCGGTTATAGTCGATACATTCACTCATGATAAAACAAAAAAGAGTAGGTTTAACAACTATATCAAGTGAATAATAAAATTTATCTGCCCTATGTTTTTGGATTGTGTCAATCTTTGGTGTGGCATGATGTTTTTGTAATGTACTTTTGCTCTTATCAGAATGATTTTATAGTCATGTGCACTGCTGAGATATTTTGATCGAGGTAAAGCATGAAAGGAACGCTAGTGGCAGATCTCGTGACTGTTACGTCTCATTCTTTCTTGGATCTGTTGACGTTGCTGCTGCGCTGCCAAATTCTTCTTTGGCTTTTCATCTGTCTCATATTCTCTTCACTTTAATTTACAGAGAGAGATAACTGCTGCTTACCACTTATAGTTATTAATTTGGACAGCGTTATCAGAGCTATTTTTCAATATTATCATATCCTGCTGTGTCATGCTGTAGATGTTGATATTTGGTTTGTCCTTTAACACTTCAATCCTGCTGCTATAGCATTCACATTCCACGTCCATCCTGTCTCGCATTACAGCCAGGGCAGGTACTGATCTGAGACCTGATGTTGGCTTCGATCTGAATCTTGTGGTTGCCCACAATTAAACCTAACTCGTCTGATGGTTTACATCATCAGTGATGGTAGTTGTTTCCTTGTGCATGTCCCGACAGTTTCTGTGGTGCCATGTTTAGGCACCTAATCCAACTACTATTGGTCAAAATCAAAGTGCTAATCCAACTACTATTTGGTCAAAATCAAAGTGATGAATTATGTGGGAAGGAAGAGTTTCATGTTTTATGTGAAATTCCGGTCTGGTCTTATGTTTATGATCACGGCATATTATGTAGGTGGGCAGTTACTAATCCACTAGCGCCAGGATTCTTGGAAAGCAGAGATTAAAGTCATCAAAGCAAATCAGTATCGGAACCTTGAAAATTTTCCCACAACATACACACGCCTACCTGGCACATATGAACCTCTATGAATTGCTGATGTAGCGCTTACTCTTTTTTTTTGTTTTTTTTGCGACAAGCGCTTACTTGTACCATATCAGAGTGGCAGTGAGATATATTGTGTTACTGTATGTGGTTATTGTTATTCCTATGGTACTGGTGTAAAGGGATCGTGCAGAGGAAGAAGGGGGAAAGAGACAGCAGTCTTGAATTAATCTTCCTGCCCTAACCCTTGTTCTTTTTATTACATTTTGTCTAGCTTAATTAGAATCAACAGCAAGGTTAGTTAATCTAGCTTGTCACTAGTATTTTCATTCTTCTTCGAGGGAGAAAACCTCTCCATGAGCACCTTTTACTTCTCAGTTATATGTTAGTCCTAAAGTTCAAAACAAAAGGGTTATACGACTGTTGAAGCCTTGCAAAAACCAATTGGATTGTTTTTTTAATCTTAGCAACATGACTTAGTGTGATTTTGCACAACTTTGTGTGTTGTATTTCAGAAAGTGAAAGGTTTTGTAAATCACCTTAAATCACTGCATGTAATGTGGGCCAGATTAATGGAACACTGGTCATTAACATGTAGGTTGATAGCAGAGCAATTGTAAACTTAATGCAATATTCAGTTTTTAAAAGGCTTGAATGAGCTAATGGAGTTGGTCAAGACCAACATAACGATTAGCAGAGTCGGAGGAGAACTTATTCTAGTGCCAAGGAGTTGCTTTGGTTCTCAGGCGCGATTGGATTGGCGCCAACTGTTTTCCTGATTCAGTGGATTGATGATCAAGTCAAAATATATAGCCGAAGCATACTCGTTGGCCTAAGTTGCTATGGTTGATGCTCCTTCACTCGGGAACATGATGCTTATTAGGATGAGACCTTGCTGATTTTGAGTTCATTAGTACTATCAAAGATGGCTTTGTGCTTGTTTCATTGAAGATAATTGATAATTGGCTGAATATTATCATGTAATTTAGAGTGGATTCTAATTTAGAATGGTTGAAATATCGAGTTGAAGATTATTGGGCTGCTAAGGCTCATGCATGTGAAAGTATTGATGTTTTTTTATAAATTAGGAGAAGGCTTTATGTCGGCTGGCCCACTAGAAAAGGTGGAAATTGGGGATGGCATTACCCCACGGTAAATTAGAATTTGGAAGCTGATTACAAACTGAGCTAATCATGCTTCTCAATGAATATATTGATTATTTTTCTTGGAACTACACGGATATGCCTAGATTAAACCAAAAACTCATTGAGCACCAACTGCCCATTAAACCTGGATTCAAGCCTCAGAAGCAACGATTATGTAATTTCAATTTTGATATATGTTTGTATTAAAAAAAGAAGAGATTAATTGGATATCTTCAATGGTATTAACTTTGAGCACATAGCTATAATATGAATAGCCCCACATGACAACCTCCCATGATTTCAGAGTGCATGTATGAGACTAACTCTTAGATAGCATTTCTCTCTGTTCTTTTAAAATATAAAGGTATATGAATTCTATAAATAGGATATAGCAATAAACAAATTAGCAAAAGTTCTTAAAATAAAAGAATGTACCCTTTATTCAAATCATAATATATTGGAGCTAACTCATATGTAACAATTATAGGTCTTCTAATATTGTGCATGTCGAAAAGAAAGACTCTGGAAAGTTGCATGTCTCTATTGATTTTAGAGATCTTAATAGAGCTACTCCAAAAGATGAATATTGCCTATAGAATATATGTTTAATAATGATGCTTCAAGACACCGGATTATTAGTTCTCTTCATGGTAATGCCGGATAAAGTTGTATTTTTTTATGGTTGAAGATGACATATCTAAAACAACATTCATTCATATGAGGAAAAAGTCTACTTAACTGTTTCAACTATTAGTGACTGTCTGTTTTACCCCTCAACTATAAAACTAGGTATTTTACCCCTTAAACTATTAAAAACCATTTAAATAATCCCTGAGACGGTTTAAAAGTAGTTTTGCTGATGTGTCATATTAAAAAGTCTATGTGATCCCATTATATCAATGGTTGACCACATGACCCCCTCATCTATAAAATGTGATATTGTAGCCCTTCAAGCAAGATTATACAAATTATTTTAGGGTAAACAGTACAATCCTGCTTACAAATTTCTCGGTTGCAAGAGGCCTACTAGTTTTTAAAAAAGAGAAATGTACCCCTAGCTTTTAAGACTAGCATAGTTAAAAAAGTTAACCCTCTTGTTTCTTTTCAAAACCAATGAAATTCATGTTCTCATCCATCCATGGTTGTCACTTTCACCAATTTGGTCTTCTCTCGCTGCTTATGGAAATCGATGTTGCCGGCCGATCACACGAACACAAGATCTAACCAAGTCACCCTTTTAAGTTCTTTATTCATGCCACCTCCATTTTTAAGCTCCTAACGTGTTTTAAGGGATGTTTGTGGATCAGTTAACTGTCAGCTAGGTATAACCTAACAACTAGTATTTCACTAGAACTTAACTAATATTATTAACCTCTCAAAAAATGTAATTCTATATTCTAGTCTCAGTCAAACAAGTTTAAGTGTAACTAAATTTATAAAGAGTTTATTATCTCAAATAGGTAGACTATGAAAAATATATGTCATGCTGAATCTAATGATACTTAGGTTATTATGCTGGATTCACTAGAAGCTAATGACTAGCTGACTAGTTAATAATGAGTTAATAAGAACTAGCTAACATTAGCTGAGTGTTGTTTGGATCCAGAGCTCCAAGGTTGATAAAAAGATGTAAAAAAAAAAGGTTGATAAAAAGATTGTTTTTTTATAATGTCTTTCACCTTTTAGAAACATTGATGTATGTGGATAGAGGTATGTGGCCTGTGGGAGCCTGGGAGGGTAAAACTGTCTTTTCATTGTCTCTTGGCTGCTAGTAGCTGGGTTGGAATTGCCAATGAGATTATTATTAGCTAGATGACTAGCTGGTCTATTAATTGATTGGGTCCGGCCAATAATTTTACAATAAGTCTATTTTTGCTCATCAAAGTATTATCCGAGTTCCATTTCGACCATCAAATTCCAAAACTAGATAGCTTTGGCCATTTAACTATTAAAAATGAACAACCTTGACCATAAGGTTGATTTCAATGGTGTTTCTCCTATATATGTTTTATAAAAATAATAAAAAACTGATTAAATCTCTAAAAATTCATAACCAATTCATCTTCAATCACAAAATATGAAATTAATACTAGACTGTAACTGAAAACATCTAATGGATTATGAGTACATGCAAGATTTAAAAGGTGACCCCAATATCATAGACTTCGTGCTCCAATATATGTCGGCCGTGTTTAGACGTTACTTTCTCCATCCCAAATTATTACACATTTGACTTTTTTCACCCGAAGTTTGACCACTAGCCTTATTAAAAAATTCATGCAAAATATCACTTATTTTATCGTGGCCTGCTTTATTAAGAAAAGTTATTTAAGAATGACTTAAATCTAAGTATGTTTGCACAAATATTTTGAACAAGACAAGTGGTCAAACTTGAGATAAAAAAAATTCAAATGTCTTATAATTTGGGATGGAGGGAGTACATTGCTATTTCTTTACAAGGATTGCGTGATTACATATAAAAAGTTTCAAATAAGCCAGGGGCTCCAACATTATGCAATTAGCATAAAGTAAAGTGCAAAACAATAAGTAAGACTAGATAACTCTAAATAGAGCACCAGATAGATTGTATTTTTTTTAAAAAAATATTGATACTTGTTTTGTAATTATATTTTTTATATGAAATGAATAACTTATCAACTTTTAGATACTTAACTATATTTATACTGTTTTTAGAAAAATATGTATAGAGAAAAAAACCACATTTGAAACTAGTTGAGGAGAACTTTTACGGTTCAATGGCCAAAGACATCTGTATTTTGGAGTGTGACGACCCAAATTGGACTCAACGATAATCTAGTGCTAAAAGTACACTTCTATTAATTTTAGCATCTAATTATTAACTGGATGGATTCAGACATGACTTTAATATATTAGTATTTCTCTATAAAATATTACTCAAACCGAACATTCTATGCACTCTATGTAGAATTGCATTGTTTCAGGATAGCGGGAATAGCAGCTAATATTTTGACTAAGGCCATTTTTCCCTTTCATCCATTTCTATCCACGTGCTCTTCCAATAGTCGCTAAAAGGGCATTACAGAAAAAAGCAGCAATACATCCACCTTTTTAGCTACTAAATCCGAACACAATACCAAGCTAATAGATAACTAACTAATATTAAGCAGCTATAATAATTAGCTATCTAATATTATTGAAGAACTACTAGTTGACTTACTATTACTTCCTCCATCCCAAATTATAGATGTTTGACTTTTTTCACCATAACTTTAACGACTTGTTTTATCAAAAATTTGTGCAAAATACCTCTTCTTTTGTCATGACCCGTGTTATTAATAAAAGTTTTTTAAGAACAACTTGAATTTAACAATATTTATATAATTTTTTAATAAGACGAGTGGTTAAATTTGTGGTTAAAAAATTAAGTGTCATGTCTTATAATTTAGAATGAAAAAGGTAGTGGATCTATAAACAACTTGGTTGATTGTTACCGGCGGCGGTTTAGTGTATTCGTAACCGTGGATATTGGTGACCATGCTGTTATTATCAAGACCTCAATATCCATAAACACACATTTGTCATGACCAGGAAAACTACACTATTAATAATTATTTTACTGCAATTGCGTTTTGTATGTGATGTGTAGTAGTATAAGATGATTGGGTGAATACATCTAAGTCCTTGCAACTTGATCCACCACCTTAGAAATTTGGGGTTAACTTCCGTACCCCCTCCACTCCCGAAGTTGACATGGACATACTTCGATGGGTTGCACAACGAGTTGCTTGTGGATACGGTATCTGAAACAGATACTCGTATACTATGGAAAACATCTAGTTTGGTACTATCTCCATTTTGAAATTGACAATTAATTTTAAAAAATAGTGCATACTGACGTACTTTTGACGGAAATTAAATTTGGTAAGGTTGGTGTGGTTTAACATATATTTTAAACTTCAATATTTTATAAAATTTATTTGAAAAAGGTTCTAGGTCAATATAAAACTGGATATGCCAATATCAAATTTTGAGCAATAGTACGAGAGTAGAAGCTCGGGTACGCTTGGGACTCAGTCGAGTGACATCTCATCACAATCCTAACTCGTAAGACGTTTATCAGCAGTTCAGCACTTACTCGAAGGCCATGTCTTTTTTTTTCAGCCTGTTAACACTGGATTTTGGTATGCTTAGAAAGATGACAAGTGGACCAATGTGTAGTAAATTTGTAGAGAAATGTGTTCAGAGCATTCGGCAAGTGTCCGTGCAGTCGGCTAATTTTCAAGACATTCGGCAAATATCCGTACGGTCGGCTAATTTCGAAGGGGTTCGGCAAATAATCGTGCGGTCGGCTATTCTGAGAAAAGGTGGTTTTCCGTTGAGAAAACGACAAAAACGGCAAGCAGGAACCGATCGAGCAATAAAGATCGCGACAATTAAAGCAATAAAGACCCCGAAGGAAATTAAAGTCAAAGATGTTATGTTTTTCCTTTAATATTTTGTAACCGTGTCTTTGTAGGACTCATGTCATGACAAGGGTATAATATAAACCCCTGACCATTGTAAAAACTATTCACAACCAATTCAATACAAACCGGCCCCGTGTCAACTTCGAGTCCTTAGTCGTGTCGTCGAGTTCTTCGAGAGGAGCCATCGATCTGTCGACCTCCGTAAGTCCCGACAACCTTGTTATCATGTCTAGTATTATGCGGTGGATTTAAATGTTGATGCAAGTAGTCTTGTTTGTTTTCAATGATCGTGCGGCGGATCCTTCCTTGACAATCAAGAAGTCTTTGCTTATGTTTCGTTTATGAGTAGATACCGTGCGACAGACATTTGCTCAATATGCTTAGCAAAAACAAGATAGTTATCGGCTCTATTAGATTTGGCAAAATCTAGTCGATTCACTAAGTTTTCACGTGCTGCATGTTTTTAGATATTTTATATATTTGTAACACTCTTTTTGCCCGATCTAGATTGATACGGTTCGACTTTATTCTTTATCATAGATCTATTTATGCTCTAATAGTTATTCATGTTATCTATACAAATAGATCCCACGTTTATAATAGCTGAATTAGTTTAACCTAGATTGCTACGTGTTGCGGGTTCATGCATGTTAATTACGCTTAAGCTTTGATAAGGCTAGGTGTCGTGCGGCAGATACAAGCTTTACATTAGTTTGATCGTGTTAGCTTACCTGTTCCTTCATCATGGACCCCAACTTGATTGGATTGTCGAGTTTGGTTATGCTTTGACTTACAGTTAATTATGATTCGTTCACACGTATTTTTTTCATGCATGCATATTCGGCTATTAATGCTTTACGTACTTTATGTTCGTTTTCGCCGAATGATCTATAAGACTTGTTGGCAGACAACTTCTATAGCTGTATGTCGTTGTAAGTGGCTTCAGAGCCGTATATATGGAACCGTCTGGTCTCACCCAGCATGTTCCAGTTTTATATCTAATAATTTTATCCCTTGTTAGTTTCAGGTCAAACTGACTGGCACGTCTCCGGAGCTCGAAACATCCGGGTACCCGATTAAAGCCACGCTTTCCGGCTTGCTGTGTGTTAGACACAGTGCGTCATATTTTGTGTCAACATACCTTTTGGCACGCCCAGTGGGACAATACATTTCAAGATGCCTGAATTCGAGAATAACCAGGTTCTGGACGTGACTATGGATGAGTTGCGAGAAGACCTGAGGAATACGGTCCAGCAAGCATGTGATGAGTTTCAACACAAGTGCTTGATGTCTTTTTTAAAGAATAAAAGCAACAAAGTTTTTCAGAAGCAGTCACTCCCAAGGACTCTCCTTCTACATCAGACTGATTACACCGAAGAGGAGGATGCTCGGAAGCGGACTGAAGTGGTTTACAAAGCCATGAGTGACACTATGAGAAATCATCACACGACTTTCTTGAATACCTTTCGCACGATCATGGTCAGTACTTCCGGTCCTTCTGCTGATAAGTACTTTGAGGAAGCTTCTGGTCCAATGCAAGAACCGACATTGTTCCATGTGCCAAAGCACTAGGAGAAGACTGCTGAGGATAGTGGAGTGCCTGTCATGAACTAAGATGGGATGACTCCTCACCAGAGACAACAACGTCCCACGACTTATGGCCATCTCGCGTTCGGTGCGTCAGGAAACGTCCCACAATCGGTTTTCAAAGTGTCTCCAGCAGCGAACATATTGCAGAAGAATATGTATGGAGACGGATATCAAGAGTTTGCTGATTACAATGCTATTGATGCTCTCCCAAATTCAGGGTATAAAAACTCAGCAGGGTTGCCTTTTGAAGGACAAGCATATGGAGCTCCAAATTCAAATATTGATGTTATCATGCACAGGATGGCAGACATGATGCAGAATCAGTTTGGCTTAAAGCCAAAGAACCAGTCCTATGCATACAAGTCCCCTTATCCAGAGTGGTATAACCGAGTGGCACTTCCTCCGAGGTTCAAGCCTCCCACAAATTTGACTAAGTTTTCTGGTCAGGATGATACTAGCACTATAGAACACATCAACCGATACTTGATGCAACTTGGAAAGACGTCTGCAGATGAAGCTTGGAGGATTCGGTATTTTCCGTTGTCTCTAATAGGGCCAGCTTTCACGTGGTTCACATCTCTACCGGAAAATTCCATTGGTACGTGGGCAAAATTAGAGCAGAGATTTCATGCATATTTCTTTACAGGCACTAATGAGAAAAAGCTAGTTGACCTTATGAGCTTGAGGCAGAAGGTTAATGAAACACCCCAGGAATATCTCCGTAGGTTTAGAGAAACCAAAAACCTCTGCTATTCCTTAAATCTACCAGATGACCAACTGCCAGGGATGGCAATAGCAGACATGCAGCCGAATGTCATGGAGAAGCTGTTCGGCATGGATTTTGTTGACCTTAGTCAGTTGTCGTAGTGGTTGGCAATAATGAACAATTAGGCTCAAGGGTTCAGGAGAGACAACCGCTTCTAGAAGGGTGATGTGGCTAACGAGATGTATCAAAGTTTCCTGGAAGAAGCAATAGAGTGTGATGATGAAGATGAGATAGCCACAACCGAATTGGTCTGGGCGAAAGAGCCGACTCAGGTTAGTCAACGATGGTTGAGGCAGCAGAATGATACTTATGACTTTGATGTCTTTAAGTCAGACAAGCTGTTTGAGTTGTTGTTAAAAGAGGGACACATCAAATTGCTAGAAGGGCACCCCATGCTGCGCCCTGAAGGGGTAAAGGACAAGAAATTTTGTGGCTATCACAATACTAATTCCCATTCCATCAATGATTGCTGAGTGTTCAGAGTGCGAATCCAGAAGGCTATTCAGGAGGAGCATTTGAAGTTTGACGGTAAGATGAAAATTGATGCTAATCCTTTTGCGCAGAACACGGTGTCTTTCTCCATGAGCATGGTTGCCATAGAAGACCCCAAAGACAAGGGCAAGGTGAAGGTACTGACTTCAAACAGAGTAAGAAAAGCTGGTGCTGTTGACCCTGATCGACAATTACAAATAAAGAGTTTCGGCAACGGGCTCGGTTCCATGATAGCCGAACCGAGAGAGGGGAACCTTCCAAGCCCAGGGTTACGACACAGATTCTATTGAACAAATGGCGACAAGAGCGAGAGCAGTATCAGAGGCGGAGGCATTATGAGGAACAAGAGTTCATGGAGGAGCATCGGAGATACGAGGAAGAGATGTACCAGAGAGAACAAGAATATATGAGAGAGCAAGAGCAATCTCATTGGGGATGCCCATTTTTCAAGCATTGCTGGAATGAAGGCCTAAAGCTGCCTGCTAAGAACAATTGCCCCGAATGCAGTGACCAATATTCAGGGTACAGACAGTCCCGGGTCAACCGCTGTCCGGTCCATGAAAGACTTGGAGCACAGTTTCCTGAGGATGATCGGCGTTTAAAAATAGGCAGCTCTGAAGATCGACGAGGCAAGAGATTTGCCGATCAGGAGTGGATCCATTATGAAAAAGGCGCTGAGGAGGAAGAGCACCATGAATATGTGTGGCAGAAAGGACAGTGGTGCCCACCAGGGTTGAGGAAGAGCCAGAAGAGGATAGTACAACACTTGAGAAACAGGGAGCTGGCGCAAACAGTCACCGAGAAGAAACAAATATGGCGCCCTAAGAGAAAACCCGACAAGCATGACCATTCGGCTGATACATGCACGACTTTCTTTCTTCCATCAGAATTCATGGCTCCCGAAGGCCAAGACATACAAGAGGAGGTGTATTCAGATTTCGATGAAAGCGAATATCAAGATCTGATGGCCCAGCTTGTCCTGACTCAGCGGGCAGTTTTTGATAAGCCGACCAAGCATCGACATTTGAAACCGCTTTATTTGGAGGGATACGTCAACGACAAGCCTCTGACCAAGATGTTTGTTGATGGAGGGGCTGCCATCAATATTATGCCTTATACCACCTTTAGGAAGCTTGGGATGACTAATGAGGAACTGTTGAAGACTGACATGGTGCTCAGGGACTTTGCTGGCAATCCTTCTGACACCCGAGGAGCTGTATATGTCGAATTGATGATTGGGTCAAAAACTTTAATTACTACCTTCTTTGTCATTGATGGCAAGGGGGCATACAACTTACTCTTAGGAAGAGATTGGATCCATGCTAACTGCTGCATACCTTCAACCATGCATCAGATTCTTGTTCAGTGGATTGGAGATGATGTTGAGGTTGTTCATGCTGATGATTCGGTAAGTGTTGCTGCTATGGAGCCTACCTACTGGGAGTATGATGGCGTTGATTGCTTCTCTGGAAGAGTATGGGAAGAAGGTCCTGTCAACGTATTCAATAAGGACCAACAGCCAATCCAAGCAGTCGGCTCTCAAAGCAATTTTTAATAGGGAACCCAATCGATGGCAACAAAGGAAAGTTGGGACGTGGCTTTATGTCGGCCGATAAGCTAGAAGAAATAAATGTTGGTGATGATGTTAAGCCAAGGCCGATGTATATCAGTGCAAATTTAGACCCGGAGTATAAATTAAAATTGATAGATCTTCTAAAAGAATTCAAGAATTGTTTTGCTTGGGGTTACATAGAAATGCCTGGACTGGATCGTTCTATTGTCGAGCATCGATTGCCGATTAAACCCGGGTATCGTCCTTACAAACAACCTCCTCGAAGAATTTTCAAGGAGGAGGTATTGGCCGATGTGAAAAAGGAAGTTGAAAGATTGTTAGAAGCGAATTTCATTCGGTCATGCAGATATGTAGAGTGGATTTCAAGCATAGTTCCGGTGTACAAGAAGAATGGAAAGATGAGGGTCTGCATTGACTTTAGAAATCTTAATAAAGCTACTCCAATGGATGGTTACCCAATGCCAGTTGCTGATTTGCTTGTCGATGCAACAGCTGGTTATGAAGTCATCAGCTTTATGGATGATAATGCTGGCTATAACCAAATCTTTATGGCAATAGAGGATATTTCGAAGACAACCTTCAAATGCCCTGGTCATATTGGTTTGTTTGAATGGATCGTCATGACTTTTGGTTTAAAGAATGCCGTTGCAACTTATCAGAGGGCCATGAACTATATTTTCCACGAGTTGATCGGCAAGATCGTGGAGATCTATATTGATGACGTGGTGGTCAAGTCTAGAAATCACGAGGGACATTTGGCCGATTTAAGGAAGACTTTGGAGTGCACTAGGAAGCATGGTTTAAGGATGAACCGGAACAAATGTGCCTTTGGGGTCTCGGCTGGTGAGTTTTTAGGATTTTTAGTCCATAAAGGAGGAATCGAAGTCGGTAAGAAGAGCATGGAAGCAATAGACAAAGTTATCCCTCCAACTAATCTCACGGAGTTGTAGTCATTGCTTGGCAAGATTAATTTTGTAAGAAGATTCATATCTAATTTGTCAGAGAGAGTTTTGCCTTTCTCTCCGCTCTTAAAGCTTAAAAAGGATCAAGAGTTTGTATGGGGTGATGTACAACAGAAGGCTTTTGATGAGATCAAAGAGTACATGAAGACGCCACCTGTGTTGGTACCTCCACAGCTTGATAAGCCTTTTAAGTTGTACGTGGCGGCCGATAACTTGACGATAGGATCGGCCCTCATGCAAGAGTTTGAGGGAAAAGAGAGAGTAATAGCCTATCTTAGCTGAAAGCTACTAGATCTCGAGACAAGGTATTCGGCTATGGAAAAGCTTTGCTTGTGCGTATATTACTCATGTACCAAGTTTCGGCACTACTTGTTAAATGCCGAATGCGTGGTAGTCTCTGAGTTTGATGTAATAAAACATATGTTATTAATGTCAATTTTAAATGGAAGGATTGGCAAGTGGTTTTTGGCTTTGTCGGAATTTGAGTTAAGGTACGAATCAGCAAAAGCAGTAAAAGGTCAAATTATTGCCGATTTTATTACCCAACATCGTGATCCTTCTGCTAACATGATAAATATTGCACCTTGGACTTTGTTTTTTGATGGTTCATCTTGTAGCAAAGGTGGTGGTGCTGGTATTCTCTTGATTTCTCCACGAGGGGTGATTTTTAAATATGCTATCCCTATTGAATTCTATGTTACTAACAATCAAGCGGAGTATGAAGCATTGCTTAGAGGGCTTCGACTTCTTGTTGAGGTAAAGGCTGTTGCTGTTGAGATCTTCGAAGACTCTGAGTTGGTGATTAACCAACTGATCGGCAAATATGAATGCAAGAGTGATGTATTAAGGGAATATTATGAAGAATGCCGAGAGCTTTTGAAGAATTTCCGGGTAGCGACCTTGCATCATATCCCTAGGGGGCATAATGAAGAAGCAAATAAACTAGCTCAAGCTGCCTTAGGATACCGAGAGGATCAAGAGATTAATGCTTTGGATGAGGATCGGGTAATTGATGACTGGAGAAATGAAATTGCCGATTACTTAAGAAATCCATCACAAAAGGTTTCTCAAAAACTCAGATACAAAGCTCTCAAGTTTGTGCTCTTTGATGACCAGTTGTATTATAAATCCATAGATGGGGTACTCCTCAAATGTTTGAGTCAAGAAGAGGCAAGAAAGCTGATGTATGAAGTGCATGAAAGGGTCTGTGGTGCGCATCAATCGGCTTACCGAATGAAATGGATAATTAGGAGAACTGGTTATTTTTGGCCGACCATGCTTGAAGATTGTTTTGAGTATTACAAGGGGTGTCAAGATTGTCAGAGATTCGGCAACATTCAAAGAGCTCCAGCATCAGCTTTGAACCCAATTATCAAGCCTTGGCCATTTAGAGGATGGGGTATAGATTTGATTGGTCAGATTAATCCTCCTTCTAGCAAAGGGCATAAGTTTGTGCTGTTAGCTACAAATTATTTTACAAAATGGGTTGAAGCTATCCCTTTGAAGAAGGTTACATCAGAAAACATGGTCAATTTTGTTAAGGAGCATATAATTCACAGGTTCGGGATTCCTCAAACTATAACAACGGATCAAGGAACTCAGTTCACTTCATCTGAATTATGTGATTTTGCTGAAGAAATGGGAATCAAATTATATAATTCTCCTCCTTATTATGCACAAGCTAATGGCCAGGCTGAAGCATCAAATAAGATCATGATTAAAATTATTCAGAAGAAGATTGATGAGAAGCCGAAGAAGTGACATTCGGTTCTTAATGAGGCTTTGTGGGCTTACCGAATGGCTTGTCATGGGTCTACACAAGCATCTCCCTGCGAGTTGGTTTATGGACATCATGCTGTACTACCATGGGAGTTGCAGTCTGGTTCGAGGCAAGTTACATTGCAAAATGATCTGAAGAAAGAAGATTATAAGCATCTGATGATGGATGAATTGGAGGATTTGCATTTGGTTCGTCTCAAAGCATTGGAGAATATTGAGAAGAACAAATTGCGTGTTGCCAAATATTATAACAGAAAGGTCAGAGAGAAGCAATTCGCAGAAGGAGATTTGGTTTGGAAGGTTATATTGCCGATTGGGACAAAGGATAAGGCATTCAGCAAGTGGTCTCCAAATTTGAAAGGACCTTTTCGGATAGTGAAGTGTGCGCCTGGTAATGCGTATATTTTAAAGACTCTACTGGGAGAAGAGTTTACTAGAGCTATTAATGGAAGATTCCTTAAGATATTTCATCCCAGTGTTGAGGTTGGTGCATAGACAGGCTTAAAGAATTATGTGCACAAATGACCGATGTAAAAGCATCGCCTTTAGCCAAAACAAATACACTCTAAAAAAACTTGGAGAATAGCCGACGCGGTATGTGTTGCCTTTAGTGCAAAAAATACAAACACAATCGACTAGGAGCAATGTCATACAGTTCAGAGAGAATTCTTCAGACTTGTTATTCTCAGAAAGATTCAAAGGAGAAAGACAAGTGAAAATCACAGATAACATTTCACAGGACAAGTAGTTTTTACATAAATTTCCTAAGTACAAACTACTCCTCGAACAGCTTGTTGAGGACGGACTGGGCATCTGTGGCTTGGGCGAGGACGGTTGCATGATCCTCATAGCTCTCCAGGAGTTCGTCGATGTTCTCAACATCTTTCGGAGGTCCGCCACTGAGGAAGCCGACTGGCATGAAGGAGAGATCTTCGCGAGTCTGGGTAGACATTGCCGCCAGCCCCAGAGCTACGCCGTGGTGTACGCCTTGGATGACGACCTGATCTATATGACCGTCTTCATCATCAAGGCGTGCCTCGGCGGTTTCTCCCTGTGCATCCACCTTGTCGGCAATCTTGTTCGCCGCAATCTTCAGGCGCTCAACCTTTGCAGAGAGCGCTGAACAGAGGGACACCAATCGGGTTAACAGATGAATCAGAGAAGGGAGAAATAGAGTGGGTTTATTTGTACTAACCGGTGATGGCATCGTAGAACTGCTTCCGCTGGTTCTCCCACTCGAGTTGGTCGATGCCATATTGTTTGGAGATCTTCTCCAGTTCTCCTCGGGCTTCATTCCTTTCCTTGAGGAAGATGACCTCCTCTCCATTCATGTAAGGGGAGTCCATGGCGTCCGAATCCAAATCCCAGGGATTGGAATGGTAGGAGCTTGAAGAGCCGGAGGAGCCGGATGATGGGGTCCCTGGCTGGGCTGCTGTTGCCGAAGGGAAAGGAATGTTGTGGCTAGTAGAGATGACCCTTATCTTGATAAGTAAGAACAGAGACCAGAACTAGAAAGATGAACAGAGAGTAGAAGTGCAAGGGGGCAAGAAGCCGATTCTCACCCACGCTGCTGATTAGGCCATGCTCGGCGTCCTTCAGCTTCGCCTTCGGCAGGACGCTTGCCACGGTCGTTGCCTCCCGCCATTGCTACTGTAGAGGTTAGGGTTTCCCTCTGGTTTGGTTTGCGTAGAGAAGAGGAGGAGACGAAGATGAGAATGCTTAACTAGAGGTCTTAATGGAGGCCGAGAAGGAAGGGCTTACTTATAAGCCGAGTGAAAGGCAGTGGCGTATATCTCGGGGTAGTGGGATGAGAATACCAAATGACGAGTTAGGGTTTTTCCTCTCGGATGGGCCGTTGATGGACTGGGCCAGGCTCGGGTAAGCCAAGAGTCGCTCGGCTATTTCCCTGAGTCAGAAAGACAGGAACAATCGACTATGTCTCTGATCGGAAAGCTAAAAGCAATCGGCTATGTTCTAATCGGGAAAATAAAAGAGCTGATTATACTTTCATACAAACTGAGGTATATAGAGATGAAGAACAAAAACATCCGATTGTTCAGAAACAAAATGTGTCATGGTTAAACTGTTACAAGCCCATTTTTCTACTAGCTCAGGAGCTGGTAAATAGCATCTAAGGTTTCAGCTCTGATTCAGCTAACATTGTTCAACAGTTTCTGGTCTTCGTCTTCAGAGCTTTGAATATTGGACAACCTTGTCTTAAGTTGTTGGTCTTCTTTGAGGACAATTGATATCTTTGATGAAGTTGTCTCTATGGAATTTGGCAAATCTGTCATCTTGGCTTTGTGAGACTGAATTCTGGCATTCAGTTCAGTTAACCGAGCCTCTAGCCTGATTTTCTCATCCTCCATAACTTTTAGCTCAGGCCCCAGAGTTGCTAGTGAATTCTTGGCAGCCTGAATTTGAGAATGCAAGACTTTAGCTTTTTATTTCTTCAAGGATCTGTTATTCTGTAAGACAGCTCTGGAGGCTATATTTTTATTAGCTCTCTTCACCACAGCAAAGTGATCATCAAGATGAGCTGCAGACTCTAGAGAAGCTTTGAGATCAGATGGGAGGTCTTGGTTGATAAGCTCAAGAAGGTCTCTTATATGATCTGAGTCTTGAACCAGAGTGTTGATGTCTTTGTTTAGCAGATTGGCTATATCCCTCAGCCGAGCTTGATTCTCCATTGACAGAGTTTGCTGAGAGGTAGCTTCCTCACCCTTCTCACTGATGTAATCCTCAATAGTGAAAGAGTAACTAGTTGTTGGCTTGATGGTTTTCTTGAGAAAGGGGGAAGTGTTAGCTGACTAAATGAGTATATTAAGAGAATAGCTTGAGGCAAGATGTTACCTGCTGTGTTGATTGATCATCAGGATGGGTGGTGTCCTGCTCTAGTTGCTGGCTTGATTGAGTATTCAGAGATGGTGAGCCTAGAGCTGGACTAGAGGAAGTTTCTTCTGCTAGATCTTCTATAATTTTATCTATTTCCAATAATGCAGATGATAAAGTATAAAATAAGGAAGTAGATATCATATAAAGAAAAGGAAGTGGTTAGCCGAATGATGTTACCAATGTGTTCGGCAGTTTCCTGGGCATTTGTGCTTTCAGCTTCATAAGCTTCTGTATCTTTAGTTTCCTGAATCTCTGCATTTTTAGTAGAAGCTTGAAGAGGAATGTCCATTGTCACATTGCTCGATCCTGGAATCTCAACATGTGGCTGCAGTAGAAATGATTTGATATGAAGACGGTCAGAGTTATTGCCAAATGTGATTTATTGCCAAATAAAAGATTCATACCTTGGAAGACAGCTTGACTTTCTTGGACCTTGTCTTTCTGGTCACGTTGATATTCTCGAAAGCTTTCCTTTTGCCTTCTCCTCCTGAAGGTGCAGTGGCCAAAGCTGTAGGGGTCTTCATAAAGGCTGCTAGAGTTGGAGCATCGAAACCTAGGACAGGATTGGGCCCAGCTCGATAGTACTGGATTGCTTTGGCAGGGGGAGTGGGCTCAAGGTACTGTGCATAATCAAATGTTAAAGTGAGAAGTGAATTCAAAAGTAGAGGATGATAAGTACAATGAAATTACCTCACTGTCAAAAGCAAATTGGGATTGCAGATCTTGGCATAAAGAATGCACTGGTGTGTTGAAGATGTGGTTGTGCCATTCTTGCCACCATGAGGCAAAAAGAGAATGAGCAGCATCTACTAGCCTAAATGGAGAGGGTTCATATGTTGGCAGTTCCCATCTAAGCTCAAAGACCTTTTTAGCTTCTATTTCACTTATGATCAACTCCCTGAATCTTATGGTTGTTGAAAAGAAAGGTCTTGGGGGCAACTGTCCACATCCTAATTGCCTGGCTGCCATGTTTGGGTAATAAAATTCACAAATAGATTGCACTAATCTCCCATGATGGAATTCGACTGGCAAGGTGCAGGGTTTGATGAAGGAATTAAAAACCTCTGTGGACATTTTGTCAGAACAGCCAGATTCATAGCTGAATTTGCAAGGGAGGGTTAAATTGTCATTTTCTCTGTAAGGGAGCCAAAGCACATTATCAAAACCCTTAAAGAACAGTTTGAAGAGGTGACTAACATCCATGTCGATGCTGATGGAAAATGCTGCTTCTCCATAGGTTTGACAACCCTTGACTCTTGCCATACTGCCTTTAACATAATTGACTGAAGGAAAGCTCAAATTATGGAGGGGCACAGAGATTATCTGATGCATATACAGTTGCAGCCACATATGAACAAACCACTAGGGGCCACTTACACAAAAAATCTCCCCACCTTGCTGCATCTGGGTAGTGATCTGATGCATCATGTGATAAACAGATCATAGGAGATACTTGCCCAGGGGAATTAGGGTGCCTGCAGCTAGGTCCTCGGCCATCATCATATGATTTAAAGTTGACTCATTGGATTTCCCACAGAAGATGAATCTGCACAGCCACATGTTCATGAAGGCTCTATATTATTTGTCAAGAACAGTACCAGATGTTTCCATATAGGTTTGAATGTATTTGACCCATCCACCTTCAGATTTAACAGCTTTCTGGTTGCTTTTGCTTTTGTACTTGAAGGGGTATACTGGCTGTGATAAATTTAGACCAGTCATCATGAATACATCGGCCAAAGTAAAAGTCATCATACCATGGCCGAATATAAAGGCATTGATGGCATCAGACTAGAAATGAGAAGCTGCTATCTAAAGGCATTGATGGCATTTCTGACAGAGACAACTCCAGACAGTGGTTGATATCTTGATTGTCCCAGTGACTACTGCTTTTGTCTAGCATCCTCCGGTACCAGTTTCGCCACCTGGCGATTGAGGGAAACGGCCAGGTCTTGAAGGTGTTTGGCCATTGGTTTGGCGGGTTGACTCCAGACTTCAAGGGGATTCTTGAGGTTTCCTTCTTGGTAATCTCAGTTGGGTCGGGATTTCCCATCGGACCAAGGAGGTAGGAATTAGGGTTTGCAGCATAGGGGATCAGAATCTGGTTCTTGTATTCCTTCAAAGAAATCAGAAAAAAGAATGAATCGGGAAAGAAGCAGGAAAATAAATCAGGAATTGCCGAATGCGTAGAGGTGAATGAAACTTACCTCTTGGATTTCATCCGGAGTCGCCATTGAGGAATTGATGTGGATTCAAGAATGTGCTGGGGATTGGATTTTTTGAGCGGCGGCTACGGTATTGAACAGTGTTGACCTAGAAGAAAGGGGAAGCTTGTAGTCAATTTCAGAATAAAATGACTTTTATCCCAAAATTGAGGGGGCATGTGTTAACACTGAATTTTGGTATGCTTAGGAAGATGACAAGTGGACCAATGCGCAGTAAATTTGTAGAGAAAGGTGTTCAGAGCATTCGGCAAGTGTCCGTGCGGTCGGCTAATTTCCAAGGCATTCGGCAAATATCCGTACGGTCGGCTAATTTTCAAGGGGTTCGGCAAATGATCGTGCGGTCGGCTATTCTGAGAAAAGGTGGTTTTCCGTTGAGGAAGCGACAAAAACGACAAGCAGGAACCGATTGAGCAACAAAGATCGTGACAATTAAAGCAATAAAGACTCCGAAGGAAATTAAAGTCAAAGATGTTATGTTTTTCCTTTAATATTTTGTAACCGTGTCCTTATAGGACTCATGTCATGACTAGGGTATAAATATAAACCTTTGGCCATTGTAAAAACTGTTCACAACCAATTCAATATAACCGGCCCCGTGCCAACTTTGAGTCCTTAGTCGTGTCGTCGTGTTCTTCGAGAGAAGCCATCGATCCGTCGACCTCCGTAAGTCCTGACAACCTTGTTATCATGTCTAGTATCATGCGGTGGATTTAGATGTTTATGCAAGTAGTCTTGTTTGTTTTCAATGATCGTGCGGCGGATCCTTCCTTGATAATCAAGAAGTCTTTGCTTATGTTTCATTTATGAGTAGATACCGTGCGGCAGGAATTTGCTCAATATGCTTAGCAAAAGTAAGATAATTATCGGCTCTATTAGATTTGCCAAAATCTAGTAGATTCACTAAGTTATCACATGTTGCATGTTTTTAGATATTTTATATATTTGTAACACTTTTTTTGTCCAACCTAGATTGATACGGTTTGGTTTTATTCTTTATCATAGATCTATTTATACTCTAATAGTTATTCATGTTATCTATACAAATAGATCCCACGTTTATAATAGCTGAATTAGTTTAACCTAGATTGCTACGTGTTGCGGGTTCATGCATATTAATTACGCTTAAGCTTTGATAAGGCTAGGTGTCGTGCGACAGATACAAGCTTTAGATTAGTTTGATCGTGTTAGCTTACCTTTTCCTTAATCATGGACCCAACTCTGTTGGATTACCGAGTTTGGTTATGCTTTGACTTACAGTTAATTATGATTCGTTCACACGTACTTTTTTCATGCATGCATATTCGGCTATTAATGCTTTACGTATTTTATGTTCGTTTTAGCCAAATGATCTATAAGACTTGTTGACAGACAATATCTATAGCTGTATGTCGTTGTAAGTGGCTTCAGGGCCGTATATATGGAACTGTCTGGTCTCACCTAGCATGTTCCAGTTTTGTATCTAATAATTTTATCCCTTGTTAGTTTCAGGTCAAACTGACTGACACGTCTCCGGAGCTCGAAACATCCGGGCACCCGATTGAAACCACGCTTTCCGACTTGCTGTGTGTTAGGCACAGTACGTCACATTTTGTGAGAACACAGCTAGAACCTTTTGTTCAACGCTCAACTTTGTTGTGTATTGCGCGCTGTGAAAGGGTATTTGGCTTGATATGATCGGGAGGAGTGAAAGAACATGTATGCAGAGAGTTCCAGACCCATTGGATTGTGAGCAGCTCGACAGCGTTCTTTCCAAGACAAGTTTGTTGTGTTCTGGGATAACACTTTGACCTCATTACGGCGTTTCTATTCTATATATTTTGCAATTATAATTATGCATGATTTATATTGAAATTTTGCATGGCCCTACAACACACTTTGTGGTTTATATCAACTATTTGAGAGCTTACAAAGATCTATAGTCAGCGGCAGAGGAGCTACATAGATATACTAGGGGTGCAAATACTGTTAGATATTTAGGTAAATTCATGTTTAATTTAATCTATAAAAATGACATAATCAAAATTATGATGACATCATATATATGCTTGTTTAACCAAGTCATCATACATATCAACATAGTGCTAACTAGCAAGTATGACAACTATCATCGCATAGAACAAGCATGCCTACCATACTGTTACCACTAATCAGCAAGGTTGTTATTATGACGATAAAAATAACGAGTAGATTGAAGAGGTTATACCTGCGGCAAAGCCAGAAGCACCCGATAGCGACATGGTGCTTTGTCGTTGTAGTCGTCCCGCTCGATGCAGTGCCGGTTGGAAGCCGTGAAGACCGTGTCGCCGGGAAGAAGATGATCAGCAGTGCCTTGCGTGGACACCAACGACGTTGGGAATGAGTGGACGGAGCGAGTAGTCGTGCCGCCGACGGGCACTCCCCAAAATGTGATGGCCGTCCTTCACCCGAGCAGATGAACTCGATGGACGGAGACGTTCCGAAGGCTCTACTCTTCTAGAACCTGTGTGCGCAAGCTCTGGAACGGAGAAACCATGGGACAACAAGAACTTTGGTTGTCTGTTAAAGTCAGCTTGACCAGACGAGGGAATTCAGTATTTCCTTTCCACATATGAGAGGATGAGCCAACTCAGGAAGATCAGAAGACAACAATGCTTGGAAGAAAAACTCCCATATTCATTTGACAATTAAGTATAATAGATGGAGAGGGAAGTTTCTTTCATAACTTGAAGAGTTCACTTGTTGCATGCTTTCCTATTTCTCGTTGTCTGACTCTCCACATTACTTGCAAACGCATGGTCATTTCAATAGGTGCACGTTACATGCATGCAAGTAACCCTCATGGTAATTAAACCAAAGAATATAAGCATGCATGCATGTGGCCATCGGTAATTAAACCAATAAATATTATTTAACATAAATCATAGAGTTTATTGATTATTAAATATATTATATGTTTTAACCTATAATATATCAACAATCCCCACCAAACTCTAAGATTCATAGAAAGTAATCTCAAAAGCATAGTTCTTATGATATACCAGAGTTTCAATGGAGACTGTTAAGATGAACACCCGTCTAGAATAAAGGCTAGGCTCAATCACAACTGAATAATGGACTACGCCTTGAATTGACAGTTTTGTGCGAATTGAGTTTCACCAAAAATTCTTTTCATGGTACTTGGCTGCTACAAGCATCCCCTCTATTTGAAGCATATAAGTCACACTTCCTGACCTTTTCATGAGTATCTAGAGATTACCCACATCTCATAGACTATAACTAGCAATCGAACTAATATAGGTGTGTTCCTTCTAGGATGTTTTGTAGTACAACATCCCTGCTTAAGCAAGCCACTTGGATCACATTAAGAAATTAATCAACCTGGCTTACAGTATTGGAGAGACGGTGCATCTCTGACGAGTAAGACTTTAAATATAAGGAGTCTCTCCCTTACTCAACCACTAGCTTGTTTCACCATTCTAATTCACAGGATCTCCAATCACATAGGACATGTTACCACTATGGTATGACTTCAGTGGGTCTCAAGCCTAACTCCCGCTATGCACCTTCTATCACATTACGTGATAGGCCCTTAGTGTTGACATTTCTTAGCGTCACACCAAAAATAGAGATAAATCCCTATCCCCGGCATGGCGCCAGAATGCTCGTTGGTATTTCTTATGACTATTGGATAAATCCGCAAGCGCACAGATTATACCGTTGTAGCACTTCACCAAGGAGTATTCCAAGGTATCGTAATTTATATTATCCCAAGGGAAAGCTGGGCTAGAAATGATAATTAGAGAGAAATCCGAGAGAGCACCTTAACTTAGTACCAACTAGTATAGAGGGGTAAACGATATATGTGATAGGAAGGGGTTGATGAATGAAGAAGCTAGGGTAAATGATACTTAGAACGGACTAGGTAGATTAGCTAGGTGGGAGGACAACGAGAAGAGTAAAGGGACTCCTAAGCAATTCACTCTACTTCAATATACTTAGCTAATTAACTAGTCTAAACACTATAGTTTGCCTCCTCAATACAAGTATGCTAGGCGAGGGGATAGATCAGTAGGAGGACAAAACTCCTACCGGACCGCGCCCTTCTTTTACTGGGAACTTACCTTTTAAGAACTTGCCTAGACAACACGTGGTGGAATACAACGACTAGACAAGGCTGTCACCTCTTGCTAGCTACCACAAACAATCCGTGTAGCAAGCGGTAACCAAGGATAAGATAACGTATAAGCACCACGCTTACACACAACTTATTACTTTGACTACGATCTATAATCAAAGCACCCTATGACAGACAATGATAAGATAACGTATAAGCACCACGCTTACACACAACTATGAATGTAAAGACTATTAAAGGGTAAAAGCATATAACAATACTATATCTAGTATAGTAATGCTCAAAGTAAATACTAAGTAAAGTAAAGGGAAAGGATAATATATTGAATAAGATAAAGTCTTACAAAGAAGAAAAGATACAAGAGCTATACCAGACTTCCCAGAAGACAACTCCGAAAATCCCGAGCAAGCTCGACTCAACTCTAACTCCCACTCTAGACTAACTCCTAGAACAATCTAAGGAATAGAGCTTGTAGGCTTCTTCACCATGTGTAGAGAGGGGGGAGTGACCCTCTATTTATAGTGGGAGAGTGGAGTAGGGGCTACTCCATCACCACGTCAGCGATCCAGGGCCTCCCATCCTCCACCGTTGGATCCAACCGACCCTGGAACCGTCATTGGATGGATGGTGGTGATCCAACATGTGGGGAAGAGGTATGGCGGTTGGGGGGAGCCAACCGACCTAGGGGGTGGTCGGCCGACCCCCCCTATGGCCAGTGGGCCCTCCTCTGGCCTCTGGGAGTGGTCCCACTGGTCAGAGGACCAAGTGGGAGCCAGGTGGGCCCAGGGGGTGGTCGACCGATCCCCCTGGGGGTCACTGACCCACATCTTCCTCCCTGGTGCTGGTCCCACTCGTCATTGAGGTTAGTTGTTGATTCTGGAGTGTTTGTCACGTTTATTTCCTTGGTGTGGGCCCATGAATCCTTGTGCTTTGCTTGTGAGCTGTTGAGAGGAAACACAGAGTGATCCAGTGGTTGGAAATCACTCTTGAGTACCTCTCTTGGATCATGGCCGAGAGGGGAGCCAGGTGGGCCCATCGGGTGGTCGGCCGACCCCCTATGTGGGTCCCACTGGCTCTCATTTGCTTCATTTCTTCATTCTTGTACTCAAACACCCATGGACATGTGGAACTAGTTATTTGATAAACTATGCTCATGATGTGTTTGTTTATCCCTGATCCTAAGGTTGGTGGCATCATTTTAAGTATATAAAAGTTGATCATAATTTGTGCCAACAAGATCCCCCAAGCTTAACCTTTGTTCGCCCCGAGCAAACAATCAAACTTAGCTCGATGGATCAGGAGTTGCTACTATGCTTCATATTTCAAGAGTACTAGATCTACAACAATCATACTTCTCTTTTGAATGGAAAAATTAGCAATAAAGACTCACCCATATTACCTTAGTCCTTCATGGGGCTTATAGCTTTATCCTTTTTCTTGAGAGGTTGAGAGATAGAACAACTTGACTTGAGCACTAGTTTTCTCATTCTTTCACAAGTTTCATATCGGAGGTTTTGCAAGTTTTTTGTAAAAGGAAACTTAGTGTTCCTCAAATGGTACTCTCGAGTCGCTCATAAGGTGTATGATTCCTCACCAAGGCATATATCAAAGTTTGCCTTCTTTCTTCCTATCTCTAAAGCTTATGTGGAGCTATAGGTAGGGATCGAAGATGTAGCAAACTTACCTTGCATATATCGTAAAGTCAAATTCCAGATTCAAGGAGAGAAGTGTCATACTCTTAGATCAAGATGTGCAAGTGTGTGGAAACATGGCAGATGATCAATACTCCTATATGTGGATGATCTCTCTTTCCTAACTTATTATTTTGAGACATAGCTATCATAATAATTTTTTTTTCAAAGAGCTTTGGAATGCTCATAAATTTGGGACTTTTAGGATGCCCCTAAATTTTGCATAATTTTTCATAGTCTATGTCTCATTTACTAGAAACAATTAGAGAGAAATTTTTTTACTAGAGCATGGAGCATGAACTATGTGGAAATGTAAGGCATGTTTCTGCGTACTTCCAGTGTAGAAGCAACATGTATATGTGGCGTGTACATGATCTTGATCTTGGGAGCATGATAAATCTCTCAACAAGGGTCACAAAACTTGACCAAACTCAACACAAAGCAAGCAGCTTATGTAGAAAGCTTATATCATGAAAGAGCATGTATGGCTTTGGTAGGAATTTTCACCATTGAGAAACAAGAAGTGTTTTTTCATTTTCATAAATAAAACTCCGATAGTCATTCTTGCTTAGAACAATATTATAGTAGCTCTTATCTTGTCATATCATGTCTCACAACAACTTAGACTTAGTTACAACATTTGCAACCCACAAAAGTTTGAGGTTCATGATGAATTCTTTTTAAGCCAAGTGATCCATACTTAGAGAAATACTAAGTTGTAAACTAAGTACTAGAGAAACATTTAGCAGAGCAACTATTCATCATTTCCATAGGAGATATTAATTTTCGTGGAACATGTGAGAGTAGAGAAAGTCTTTTTATTTTATTTTATCATATGCAGATTTTTTTTAAATGCAATGAGAAAAGATAAGCAAGGATATGCATAAATATATATGCTGAAATTAAAAACTTACCTTAGTGGGGGAGGGAACCTCCCCCAAGCTTGTCTTTTGCTCAATAGTGCGGCGGATGTGGATGTTGTTGCCGCCATATGTCCCATTGCCGATGTTGTTCTTCTTGCATTGCTTGAATTTCTTCGGCAGTTTGCTAGACGATGCGTGCTGTCTCATCGTGCTCAACACGCAGCTCACCAAAGGTGTTGGTGAGATGATCGAACTGTTGCCGCAATTCACAATGCTCCCTTTCTCGTGTGGACGAGAAGGATGCTCGTGCTCTCCGTGGACGTGATGGTCGAGGAGGCATGCCACTAGAAGTGTACATGGGATCGGAAGATGCATCGTATTCCTCCTCGCCAATAGCTCCTCGGGAAGGACCACCTTGCTCAAGATGAACAAAGTGTAGCCCTTCCTGAGCTCTCCTGTCTGAACCTGCAAACTTCTTTGTCCAATTTCTTGATCTAAATCAAAGGTTAGCTTACGGGTCCTATACAACTGAAGTTGCCTATTTGGAAGAGGCACCTCAATTGTATGGCCACTGTAAATTATTTTAAGTTTACCGTTGGCATCTCTTTTTAGCATGTTGGTAAATGTAAGATATTCTTCTGAGATCATAGCTAAAGGAGAAGAGATGTAAACAAAGGGTTGCGTTCCATTTAGCAAGTTCATAGATTCAGCCAGACGAGTAATTAAAGATGTAAACTGAATAGATTCATTACTCTCAATTGAACTTTGCCAAAATTCCACTAAGCATTTAACAGGAGAGATTTGAATTTTGTTTACTATGGCATAAAGTAATTTTAATTCCATGTCACTTATCAAGCTAGCATTACTTCCAGGAAACAAAGTCATTTTCATCCAAAGATGTATGAAACGAAGGGTTGGATTATGAATTTCCTTAGGTTTAGGATTTGAACAATCATTAAGAGCAGAGATAGAGAACCAAAACTTCCTCTTGTTAAATCTACGCTTGGCAAGGTCAAAATCTATCAAACATGAATCATCAAAGCCAAGAGCAACACTTAGATGACTCCAAGTTAAACTAAAGCTTTGATTAAACATGTGAAAGGAAACTCCAACATTAGAGATTTGGAGAGAGCATAGGAATTCTATAGTAAGCAACTCAATTCCAAACTCTTCTATTTGCCAAAAGCTAGACCAACCAACAGTAGAGAAGATAGTGTTGAATTCGTTGGTCATACCTGCGTAGGAGAGAAGATTCGGATCTAATATCCTCGTGTGCTCAAAAGATCGATCCCGAAGAGAGAGATATCTTTGGTACCCTGGTTGGTCGAACCAGAGACCGCTTTGTTGATCCTAAGTCCTCATTGGAGGCACCATGAATGCCCCGATATGAGGTACCTCCGTCGGCACTTCTTCCTCCTCTGAGGGTGTTCCTCGGTTTGGACGTTCTCCTAAGTCTATCGGGTAGAACCTCCCCTTCTTCTTCCTTGGGAAGTATCATCGGGTTGGTGGGAGCATCGGGATGAGCTCCCACTCATGGCTTGTTTCATCATCTTGAATGCGGATGTTATCGGGTTCTTCATCTTTTAGAGAGGAAGAAGGACACAAGGGCAAGACTAGGGAGAGTGTGTGAAGTGGATCTCTAGTTTTCCTTGTGGGGAGAAGTTTGGGCTAAGAGAAGTGAGAACAAGATATCTTCTTGTGGACTTAGAGGGAGTAGCACTATTTCTCTTGAGAGCTAAAAACTTCTCTTGAATGAAGAGAGGAGAGAGCAAGGCAAAGAGAGGCTTGAACTGAATGAATTCTGGTGGAGGTGTGAGGGAATGAGCTCTCCTTGCATGGGGTTTTATAGGGGAGAGGAGATGGCATCAAGGGAGCACAATGCAGTGGTCGGCCGACCACCCATGGGCATGCCCCTTGGGTGCCATGATCACAAGCCTTAGTGGATGTCTTACACAAAGCAAAAGAGAGGGAGGAGGTGACCATAGGGTGGTCGGCCGACCCCCTCAAAGTGGGGATTCCACTCATGCTTTTTCTAGTGCTTGGTGGAAGGTGAAGCATAATTTGTGATGTGATCAAAAGCTAAGTTAAAGTGGTCAAGATTCTCCTCTTTAAACAAAGAGTAGTGGGGGACAAAGGTATGCCATGCTTTGATTGAAAGTGATTGATGTGTTTTCTTTTCCAAAGCATGACAAAGTGAAAGTGATGGATGTCATGATTCCCCACTTTGGACATGGAGTAGTGGGAGACAAGGGTGTGACATGTTTTAACAAAAAGTGATTGATGTACTTTAAAGGATGACAAGGTAAAAGAGATGTCTCCTAAAGCAAGAATCTGATTTTTGGGAGCCCCACTATTCAAATCATGAGGTGCTTGGACAAAGGATGGTGGATAGAAAAAGATGGACGGACAAGGGGATCATAGGGTGGTCGGCCAACGACCCTAGTCCTCCATTTTTTTCTTTTTCTTTTATAAAAGTCCCTAAATGATCCTTAATTAAATAAGCCAAGATAGGGGGCATGTGGGTGGTCGGCCGACCACCCTTATGACCCTACCTTTTGTCAAATTTCAATGCTAATCTAATTCTCAAGTTTTTATTTATACTAACTTTACTTTTCTGAATTTTAAGTATGAAAGAAATTAAGGTTTTGAACTAAATGAAAGAAGGAAAATAAAAGATAACTACCAATTTACCTTTCGCTGAAGGCTCCTTGATTTTAAGTCCTCGGAGTAGGACTCTCCATCTTGTTCATTCCTCGGGTGCACTTGATGACTTAGGAGGCGGAGACTGTGGTGTGTGCACCTCCTTTGCTTTCCAAACCTGCCTTGGATTGGCGGGTTCGTCCTCCTTGAGTTTATTGATCTTGGCCTCCGGGTACTGCTTCTTTTGACGCGGGTGTTGACACCTCTTAAGTATCAATTCTAAGTTTCAACTAAGCAGAAGAAAGGATATATTTGCAACACACCACCTAGACATAGGGTTTTAACTCACAAAATTCCATGAGTTTTTGTATTTATCTGTTTCTACAGGGAGACAACTGCAAAAGAGCAAAAGAGACCCATAAGTAAGGATTACATAGACACATAACACCTCCGTACGAAAAAGAGTAATCTAGAAGACTCCAGAACCACCCCCGAGGAAGGAGGGGCCCACCTATCAGCAGGGTAGGGCGGGCGCCCTCCCCCCTAGGGCGGCCGCCCAAGGCCTGTGGACAATCACAGCCTGCTTCGTGGATTAGGGTTCCACCGCCTTTGAGGTTTAATCTAAACCCTCCATTAAGGTCGGTATGATCCGACGGCTAACGATCATTTGAGGAGGCTATATAAGGAGGCTATCATATCTTATATAGACTAGAACGAGAGTACAGTTGCAATCTTCTCTAATCGCTCATATCAAGATCACGTTGTTTGTAGCCTAAGGGTTAATACCATAGATTTGGTTAGTCAGATGCACCCTTTCTCCCTGCGGAAAAACAAATAACGATACTCTGGACTATCTCCTGGGTGAAGTGCTCACCGGTATCTGTGCGCTTGCGGATTACTTTCTAGTGATTTCTCTGTCTGCATTAACAAATATCAACAAGCATTTCTGGCACCGTTGCCAGGGAGAAAGACGGTTTGCTGAGATAACCTTGAATCTTCCTATTTTCTTGTATCTATACTTTTATCTTTTCTTATATTTTTCATATTCTTTATTTCTTACCTTATCTATCCTTATGGAAAATCTAAATTCCACACCTATCTATCAATTTTCTGCACCCACGGAGACCGACCTATTACCATGGGAGTCATCACAACCTATCCAAACTCCCGAGTTTAGGTTGAGTCCGCGGTTGATTGCAATGATTCAAAACCTATCCTTTTCAGGAAAGGAAGACGAAAACCCTTACCTTCATATTCGAGATTTTGAACAAACATGTGATTGTCTTCGCATAGAGGGCATATCTGATAAAACTTTATGTTGGAAGCTTTTTACTTTTTAAAAGGAAGAGCTAAACAATGGTATAATAAAAAGGTAAGCCAACAACAAGGAGATTGGGGAGTTTTGCGCTCCAACTTCTGTCTAGATTTCTATCCCATCACCCAAATCGTCGACCTTAGAGTCAAGATTCTAACCTTCGAACAAGAAGAGAACGAATCTTTGGCTTACTCCTAGAAACGTTTTCTTGAGCTTTTAGAATCAGGTCCACACCTTAACATCGAAGGCCCTGTTCTTCTTCAACATTTTTACAAAGGTCTTCGTAAAAAGGATAGAGAGTTGCTAAACACCACATCTGGAGGTTCTTTCTTTCACATGCCATCCATAGAAGCAAAATCAACCTTAGATAGAATCTTAGATGCTGAGTTGGATAATACCCTCCATGAAGAAACTCACGAAGCTGAAAACTATACCTTGCCAGATCCACCATCTATTTTAGCTATCCCAAGTTCTGATCCTAAGATGGAAGAAATTCCACCACCTGATTTCATGTTGGATATAGATCCTGATCTTTTCACTGATTTCGGAAACATTTCAACCTACTTTTCTTTTTCAAAACCCTGAGATCATCACTCTAGCAACCACATACACCAAATGCCAAATAGAAGCATTTTGAGAGAGCTTGTATCAATCATAAGTAGCGAATGGTTAGAAGAATCAGAGCTTTCCTCTGATGTGATCTATTTGGATTCATCTTCTATTCCAATACACTGTACATTCAATTCAGATCATTTTGATGCTCTCTTAATCCTATTGTGGGGATCAATATCATGTCTAAATCACTTGCGAATGAATTATTGGGCAATGTGACTTTAACCCCGACAACAAAGTTCATGAAGAATCTTGACGGATATATAGTCCCCAGTCTTGGAATTTTACATGTCTTACCAATTATGCTAGATGGTGCCATGGTTTGTTTGAACTTTTATATCTTTGATACATGGGACCATGACCTATTGATAGGACAACCTTTTAGAAGACTTCTTTATGAAGGACAAAACGGGAAACTAAACATTTCCTTTGGAAAGAGTTATCAAATCCCGATGACAATATCTCATTCTTTGAACAGAAAAGCTGAATCATATCTTTTACCTGATCCTATGGAGGAAGTAAAAACTGCTTCTCTAGAGCTTTTTAATAAACCAGATTTAGAAGAAGATGCTCCTTTCTTCATAGAAGAAGAAGATGATCCTTCTGAACCTGAACCCTTAGACGAGTTTGCAGAAACGCCTAGACCTCCTGTAGAGCTTAAACCTCTACCACCCAGTCTTACGTATGCTTTCCTCCATAATGATCTAGAGTCTCCTATAATCATAAGTGATAAATTCACTCAGGAGCAAACTCTATGCTTGATGGCTGTTCTAGAAAGACATCATTCAACCTTTGGTTACTCACTCCAAGATCTCACTGGAATCAGTCCTATCATTTGCACTCATCGCATTCCTACAGATCCTTCTGTTTCACCTTCTCGAGAGCCCCAACGAAGACTCAACAACGCGATGAGAGAGGTAGTTAAAAAAGAAGTTTTAAAATTGCTGCATGCATGGATTATATATCCCGTGCCGCATAGTGAGTGGGTAAGCCCCGTGCAAGTTGTGCCTAAGAAGGGAGGCATGACTGTTGTCATAAATGAAAAGAATGAGCTGATTCTGCAACGCACCGTCACAGGATGGCGGATGTGTATAGATTACAGAAAGCTGAACAAAGCTACAAAAAAGGATCGCTTCTCTTTACCTTTTATAGATGAGATGTTAGAGCGGTTAGCTAACCACTCTTTCTTCTGTTTCTTAGATGGATATTCAGGGTATCACCAAATCCCGATCCATCCTGATGACCAAAGCAAAACCACCTTTACATGCCCCTATGGAACTTATGCGTATCGTAGAATGTCTTTTGGGCTATGTAATGCTCCAGCCTCTTTTCAAAGATGCATGATGTCTATATTTTCTGACATGATTGAAGATATTATGGAAGTTTTCATGGATGATTTCTCTGTTTATGGAAAAACTTTCGATAATTGTCTTGAAAATTTAGATAGGGTTTTGCAAAGATGTGAAGAAAAACACTTAGTCCTTAATTGGGAAAAATGTCATTTTATGGTCAAAGAAGGAATAGTGCTAGGACACCTATTATCTGAACGAGGCATTGAGGTAGACAAAGCTAAAATTGAAGTAATTGAACAGTTACCTCCGCCTATAAATGCGAAAGGAATAAGAAGCTTTCTTGGTCATGCTGGTTTTTATCGAAGATTCATAAAAGATTTTTCATTTATTGCTAGACCACTAACTCTTTTGCTAGCCAAGGATGCTCCTTTCGAATTTGATGATGCTTGTTTAAAAGCTTTTGAATTGTTAAAGACAACACTCATCTCTGCACCAATCATTCAACCCCCTGATTGGTCTTTACCTTTTGAAATTATGTGTGATGCTAGTGATTATGCTGGGACAATCTAAGGATAAGAAGCATCATGCAATAGCTTATGCCAGTAAAACTTTGACAGGACCTCAACTTAATTATGCAACCACTGAAAAAGAGTTACTGGCTGTTGTTTTTGCTATAGATAAATTTAGATCTTATTTAGTAGGATCCAAAGTAATTGTTTATTCTGATCATGCTGCTTTAAAATATCTGCTCACTAAAAAAGATGCTAAACCTCGTTTAATAAGATGGATCCTGCTGCTCCAAGAGTTTGACTTAGAAATAAAAGATAAAAAAGGAGTAGAGAACCCTGTTGCAGATCACTTGTCTAGAATGTATTTTAAGAATCCGCAGGAACTACCCATTGATGATTCACTTCGGGACGACATGCTCTACGGGATCAACAGATCCGACCCCTGGTATGCAGATATTGTTAATTTTATGGTTTCAAGATATGTACCGCTAGGAGGGAACAAAAGAAAGCTTATTCAAGAGAGTCGTTCACACATATGGGATGAGCCATACCTCTTCTGAGTATGCTCTGATGGCTTACTTAGGAGATGTGTGACCATTGAAGAAGGAATGAAGATCATTGAAAGATGCCAGTCATCACCATATGGAGGTCATTATGGAGCATTCCGCACACATGCAAAAATTTGGCAGTGTGGATTCTATTGGCCGGCAATGTATGAGGACACTAAAGAATTTATCAGAAGATGCGGGCCATGCCAAAGACACGGCAACATAAACTCAAGGGATGCCATGCCACTCACCAACAATTTACAGATAGAACTCTTTGATGTTTGGGGAATCGACTATATGGGACCATTTCCCCCATCAAAGAAGTGTGAGTATATCTTGGTGGCGGTTGACTACGTCTCCAAGTGGGTGGAAGCATTACCTTGCAAACATGCCGACAACGTGAACTCAAAGAGGATGTTTGAAGAAACTATCTTTCCAAGATTTGGAGTCCCCAGAATAGTGATAAGTGATGGAGGATCACATTTCATCGACAAACGATTTGAATAGTATCTAGCAAGGCATGGGATCCGCCACAACGTCGCTACACCTTATCATCCTCAGACAAGTGGCCAAGCAGAAACTTCAAACAAACAGATCAAGAATATTCTTCAGAAGACTGAATGAAATGGGAACAACATGGAAGGACAAGTTACCCGATGCACTCTGGGCATATCGGACTGCATACAAAACCCCAATTGGAATGTCTCCATATCAACTCGTATATGTGAAGACTTGTCACCTACCTATTGAACTAGAGTTCAAAGCACACTGGGCTATAAAAAGATGGAATATGGACTTTGATGCCGTTGGAGAGAATCAAAAAATGCAATTATCAGAGTTAGAGGAGTGGAGATCAAGAAGATCAAGAAGAAGGAGTTCACACCCAGAGATAAGGTATTACTTTTTAATTCTAGGGTAAAGCTCTTCGGACACGGAAAGCTACGAAGCAAATTGGAAGGACCATATAAGGTAATCAATTTGTCATCCCACGGAGCAATCACACTTCAAAATGATGAAGGTACGTTATTCAAGGTAAATGGTCAACATCTTAAAATATTTCTAGTGCCTAATGAAGAATTAGAAGAAATTGATGTAATTAATTTTTACCTTTTAAGTGAATTTTAAGGCCCAATCACTTTATCTTTGCAATTTTGGGCCATGCTTATGTTTTTCGGTACATAGAACCTTCTAGAAGCGAGTGCGCAGAAGAGGCCCGGTAGCAGAGTCACAGCCAGGGCAGGCGCCCTAGCCCTTAGGGCGACCGCCCCACTCCTGTAACCTCCCGCCTCTGCCTTTTGCTCACGCGAACCTTCTAGTCTCCCTTATCCGATAACCTTGCAGAACACTTATCCAACCATTTCTACGCGAGATTTGCTCTGTAGATGCTTCTAGAGGTAGTTTTCCACCCCTATATAAAGAACCCCTAACGTCAGCCATCATCATCATCATCTTTCAATCTTTCCTTTAGCTCTCGCTTGCTAGATCTCCTTGCTTCAATGGCGAGCAACAACAATGCCGATAGGAGGATGGTCCCCTACGGATCCATCCCCGACCAGCTCCCCAAAGAAGATCCTGATTCCAAGGCCTTAGTCTTAGTCCACGATGAGCTCCTGCTAGCCACCATTCCACCAAAGAAGTAGCGCTATAGAAAATCTTTCTACGCTCAACCTGTCCTCGTTGCATCGCCGCAACCGCTCTTGCTCAAAGGGCCAAAGAAAGAGACCATCATCGAGGTACCTGCCGGCACCAAGGTTCTCCCACCAAGACCCAAGGAGAGGGTTGTAGGAGTGAAGACCCATCGAAATGGAGAGCTCAACCACATCAAATACACCACTGAGGAGGAACGTCCCTACTTCAAGGGAATCTGGGCACCCAAAGTCAGATTCGTGCTACCAAAGGAAGCCCCAAAGCACTCCTTCAATTCCTTAGAGTCATCTCCCAAACGCCGCAAGACCGTAGCGGATTTAGAAAAAGAATTCCATGCTATAGATAACACGATCATCAATCTACATATCTCTCTAGACTTCTACACTAGGCAGGTCACGAACCTGAACACCACAGTAGGTGGCCTTAGGCGCGATGTAGATGAGCTTAAGAAGAAGATGAAGTTTTTAGAACGTCGCTAGATGCCTTAGCGAGTTAAACAGTCCTTGAGGCATGATTAGATCCATTAGCTAGAAGTTAGCTTGTTTCCATTTTTTCCTTTGTATGCATGCCTCGGAATAAATAAATAAATAAAGATCATTTTTATTATTATCGTACCTTGCTTGTCTCCACTGTGTTGTTATCAAAAGAAAACAGGAAACAAGTATGGGGGAGACCCCCAATGATGAGACGGACAGATTCAACTGCAACGAGCAAACATTTCAGAAACAAACAGAGCAACAACCACACACGCCGAACCAGAGGCCGAGGGGCCACCCTAGCTGGGCGGCCGCCCCACTACCCAAGGCGCTCGCCCTGGGCATTGCACCCCCTTCTCCATCCTTTGACCACGGTCTGGTTTGCACCCTGCACGTTACATTTTTTCATACACATCTCTAAATTTCAATTCGTTCAATGAGTTTCCATATATAAATGCTTTATACATGATAAAATGATAAAATGTTTCCTTAAAACATCTTCATGGAATAGACTCTCTGTATGAAGTTTTCTAGAGTCCTGCTAATGCTGGGAATTAAGTTAGAGTCTCCATGTTGCTTAAGTCGTTGTGGAATATAAGATGGTAGAATTTGAGAACTTAATTCTTGATAATCTCTGTCACTTGGAGAATTTCTTTAAAAATAAATAACAACCATCTCTTATATTCTTTACACTTACCAATCAACAGCCAAAAGGCTACTTATTTTATATTGAGTTTGTTCGAATCATGTGGATCCTTGTTAGAATTTTATCATACTCCGAAGGTCAAGGCTTCATTCATACATTACAAACACAAAAGATTCTCTCTTCAGAAGTAGTGTTGCATTAGAGGCATGGGCTATGCAAACATAATTAATCCGAGGAAATAAAAATGGGCAAAAAGTCCGACAACCCCATAGTAGAATTAGGGGTACTTCATGCACCCACTAAAAAAACATATATATACAAAGATAGCCCATGGTTCCTCTAATAGCAATGCACCAGCAAGAGATGACATTATAATAAAACTTGACCAACAAGTCTCGATCTAAGAGTATGGCATTATTCTCCTTGGATTCCGATTTGACCAGGCAATACATGCAAGGTAAGTATGCCATATCTACCTACATTTTTTTCAAGATTCATAAGTGATCTGAGAGCACCAGTAAGAGGAAAGAAGTAAGCTAAACATGCAAAAACTCCAAGTGACAAGATTGATAGATGAAGGGTCTCTTCTTCTAGCTACTTTATTCCTCAATTACTCATAGCTTTATGGTGACTTTGCTGAGAACTCCCGTAGTATAGGTAAAAAGGAATCTTTCTACTTTTGATTTCTAAACCTTAAGCTTATGTTTTCACCATCCTTTTCTCGAGGACGAGTAAAAGCCTAAGTACGGGGGAGCTTGTGGACACCTCTTAAGTATCAATTCTAAGTGTCAACTAAGCATAAGAAAGGATATATTTGCAACACACCACCTAGGCATAGGGTTTTAACTGACAGAATTCCACGAGTTTTTGTGTTTATCTATTTCTACAGGGAGACAACTGCAAAAGAGCAAAAGAGGCCCACAAGTAAGGATTACATAGACACATAACACCTCCGTACGAAAAAGAGTAATCTAGAAGACTCCAGAACCACCCCCAAGGAAGGAGGGGCCCACCTGTCAGCAGGGTAGGGCGGGCGCCCTCCCCCCTAGGGCGGCCGCCCAAGGCTAGTGGCCAATCACAGCCTGCTTCGTGGATTAGGGTTCCACCGCCTTTGAGGTTTAATCTAAACCCTCCATTAAGGTCGGTTTGATCCGACGGTCGACGATCATTTGAGGAGGCTATATAAGGAGGACCCCTGCCCCTGGCTAAAGGCAATCCATTATTCATTTACATATTTTCCAGAGAGGATTCGCCAGAGAAGATCCCTCACGGGTCTATTCTCTAGGGCTTAGCATTCAATAGAAACTACCCTTAGTTTCTATGTGAGATTAGAGTTTACTCTTCTACATTGAGAGAGTTAGAGTGGAGGTGTGGATTGGAGGAAGCCCGGCTTGTCGGTGTCTCCTCTCCAGTTTGTATCGACGGGATCAAGAGTCCTAACTCGAGGCTTGCTCCTAGGATTTCTTCTGTAATTCAACTTCTAATTCTAGTAACTTCCCTGTTTATTATTCTTTGGTTTGTGAGTTTACTTTATTCTCTTCGCGTAGAGAGTAGGGTAATCATCTCTAGCGTAAACATGGTGTTTGGGCTAAGATACTCATAGATATCCCCTATCTAGCCGGATCTGTGGTAGTAGCTTGGAAAGTGACAATTCCGTAGATACCTTTGGAACCCACAATCCCATTAGAAGGACCGGTAGGGTTTCATAGGCCGCGTGTTAAGCATCCTCTGAGGTGTCTCTTATCACGACGGTTCTCCCCAATAGAATAATAGCTCATATCTTATATAGACTAGAACGAGACTATAGTCGCAATCTTCTCTAATCGCTCATATCAAGATCACCTTGTTTGTAGCCTAAGGGTTAATAGCATAGATTTGGTTAGTCAGATGCACCCTTTCTCCCGTGGAAAAACAAATAACGATACTCTGGACTATCTCCTGGGTGAAGTTCTCATTGGTATGCGTGCGCTTGCAGATTACTTCCTAGTGATTTCTCTGTCTGCGTTAACAAATATCAACAGCGGGGCTCGAACTCTTCTTCTTGGTGGTTGTGCTTTAACCTGTTTGTTAAGTTTATAACCATTGAAAGCACATTTTACCTTGTGACTTGGGAATTGGAAGTGGATCTGGCCCGATCCAACGTAGATGACCACGTTGGTGGTGTTGAGGAAGGGCCTTCCCAAAATGACGGGGACTTCCACATTAGCTCCCATGTCGAGGATAATGAAGTCGGTGGGGATGTATTCATCTTGGATGTTCACCAAGATATCCCTAGCTAGTCCCTCTGGAAACCGTATGGTTTGATCTTCCATTTGCAAGCGAATACATGTAGGGACCAACGGTCCTCCTAACAAGTTGTCATAAGTTACCTTAGACATGACGTTGACGCCTGATCCGAGGTCGCAGAAGGCGGTGTGGAATGTCTGTTGTCCGATTGAGCTCTTGATCATCGGGTGGCCTGGATCTTCCTTCTTCATGATGAAGGGAGGATCGACAAGACAGCTCCCATAGGAGTGAAGTGGAGGCTTACCGAACTTTGTTGTGATCATGTTCACATGTTCAATTGAATCCTCTGGTTTCCCAGAAATTTTACCTTGTTCTATGGATGGCATAGCTGCTGCTAATTGAGCTAATTGGGGTTCTAGCATTTTATTAAAACTCAATTGATTTTTCATATCAGTTGTGAAACTATCCATTTTCTCACCAAAGCTTTCAAGAACTTTATCAGTGGCAATCATCTTTTTATTTATACCATCATTAATCTTAGATTGACCAAGAATAAGATCTTTCAATGAAGATTGATTATTGTAAGAGTTGTAATTATTGTAATTGTTATTACCTCCATTACCTTGGTAGAAGGGGCGTGAATTCTAGCTTCCTTGTTGTTGGGGTCGATACCCGTTGTTGTTGTTGTTGTTGTTGCTGATGAAGTTCACGTCCTCCTTCGATGTCTCGGGGCAATTGTTGCCCGAGTGATCATTTCCTCCGCACACCTCACACCATGGGTCAGCTTCAATTGCTTGTGTGGCGGCGACGGGGTAGATGGCCTCTCGTTCCTTCTTGGAACTCTCGTCTATCTTCTTCATCAAGAGGTCCATATTGGCAGAGAGCATGTCCACCTCACTGATGGTCTACATACCTCTCTTCTTCGGCTGAAGACGTTCCTCACCCCATCCTTGGTTGGTCACCATCTTCTCGATGAGGTCCTTGACATTTCTCACAGTATGTTGGAGAAATGCCCCTCCAGCGGCAGCATCAAGGTGACTACGGGCCATGCTAGTCAGCCCATGGTAGAATCCTTGAATCAGGAGCCAGTCGTCTATCCCATGATGAGGACAGGCATGAACGTACTCCTAGAGACGCTCCCATGCTTCGGGAATTGTCTCGTCAGATTGTTGCTGGAAGCTTGAGATCTTCCCACGGAGAGCATTGGTTTGGCCCATCGGGAAGAACTTCTTGAGGAATGCGTTAGCACACCTCTCCCATGTAGTGGCTTCTTCTTTTTGGGTGTAGAACCATTGCTTCGCCTTTCCCAATAGCGAGAATGGGAAAAGACGAAGGTGAATGGCATCAGATGCCACTGCCTTGATAGTGAAAGTGCCACATAACTCCATGAAGTGCTGGAGATGAGCATTGGCATCCTCATGGGGCTTTTCGCAAAACAGATTGGCCTGCACCATGTGGATCAAGGCGGGCTTCAGCTCAAAGGTGGCATCCCCGAAGTTGACCTCGGGACCCTGAGCTACGTGGGTAGCTGACGGAGCCGAGAAGTCAGAGATCGCCTTCTGGGCCATAGCTTCCTTGAGTGGTGGTGTAGAGCCTCCTTCCTTGAACGGATTCTGGTTCGAGAGGAACCTCTAAGGGGGAATTTGATGAGGTCTAGTCCTCCTCAATAGCTGCTCAGGATCTTCTAGATAGTTTCCCGACAGTTGGAAACCGCTCATAAACTGTCTGGCTTCACAAGAAAGGAAGACAGACAGGGGTAAACCCCTATGACTAATTTATAGCTAAGTTAACGAGAATCTCTGGATTCAATTTAATTAAAATTTCTAGGCTATGCTTTCCCCGGCAACGGCGCCAGAAATGCTTGTTTACATTTCTTAGTGACACACCAAAAATAGAGATAAATCCCTATCCCCGGCACGGCGCCAGAAATGCTCGATGGTATTTCTTATGACTATTGGATAAATCCGCAAGAGCACAGATTATACCGCTGTAGCACTTCACCAAGGAGTATTCCAAGGCATTGTAATTTATATTATCCCAAGGGAAAGATGGGCTAGAAATGATAATTAGAGAGAGATAGGAGAGAGCACCTTAACTTAGTACCAACTAGTATAGAGGGGTAAACGATATATGTGATAGGAAGGGGTGGATGAATGAAGAAGCTACGGTAAATGATACTTAGAACGGACTAGGTAGATTAACTAGGTGGGAGGACAACGAGAAGAGTAAAGGGACTCCTAAGCAATTCACTCTACTTCGATATACTTAGCTAATTAACTAGTCTAAACACTATAGTTTGCCTCCTCAATACAAGTATGCTAGGCGAGGGGATAGATCAGTAGGAGGACAAATGTAACACCTCTGGTGTTTAAATTAATTAAAATATGCCATGTCATCTTATGCATTAAGCATCATACATGTGATTTGAGAACCTTGTTATGCATTGAAATAAAACAAGTTTATTTGTATGTGTTTAAATTAGTTTGTGCTTGTTTGTGATGAATTCCAAATATTGGATTTAAAAATAATTCCAGAAACCCTAATTTAGGGCGGGGGATAAATAGTGCCCCAAACATGAAATTCAAAAACTATAAGGAGTTAGCATATGAGTGTTAAAGAAAAGTTGTAGAGTAGAATAAATACAACAAAAGTTGTTTTTGGATATTTTGAAGTTATATTAAAAAATATAGAGTTATGATAAAGGGGGTAATTCAATTTAAACTTGAATTCAAATTCAAAATTATATTTTGAAAACTATGCAGAATCTGAAAAAGTGAGTAATGACAAAGTTGTATATTTTGAAATTTGGAACAACTTTCATGTTTACACTTTTTCCTGAAACTGAGTGGAAGAGGGTATAATTTGCAAAATTCTATCGATGGCATTCCTGTAAATAGTGAACAGTGCCTAGGGCAGCTGTCTTGCACCGCCATGGCGGCCAGCGCCTAGAAGCCGGTGGATGCCGTCCTTCTCAAGGGTTCTCGGTGTCAATAGAGGCATCTATGAGATTCACGACGATGAGGCGGTCCTTATCCATCCATCCGCGAGCTCCTATAAGTACCCCAGAGGGCAGCACAAGTCGGTCTTCCCTCTTTGCATTCGCCACTGCGTCCGCCTTCATCTTCGGCGAGCTCTGTTGCTCGCTATGCTCGTCCACACTAACAACCATCTATCGCAAATGCTTCGCAATCATCTTGCGCATCTTCCGCACCACTCCGTTGAAGCTTGAAGCCACTGAAACGTCCGGCGTAGTGTCGTCTTCCTCGGCTCCGGCAGACGCGCCGCCTCTCAGGTTTCGTGTCGTCCAAGCTATACAGGAACTCTCATTCTGTTTTATCACTTGATTCTTGATCCTTATTGAATGGCGGTTCTAACCCACCTATCGGTTGAACCAATGGCAGTCCATAGTCTCGGGAACGCACATGTTGCCACTGTTCATCTTCTCCGACGTGCCTGTCTCCGTCGACCGGTCGTTCTACTCCATCTCCTTCTACGTTGGCGAGAGCGACAACTTTAGGGTGATCCACTGATAGTCCCTAGGTGCTTAGTTGTTCTTAATTCGAGCTCTAATGCTCTGTCCACGTTGCGCCGACGAGTTTGCGCCGCCGCGTCGGTGCCGATCGTCGGTAGGGCTTGTTACTTGATCATTTGATCAATTGATTGGTGCTATAGCTTCGTAGTAATGTTCTGATCATGATTATGGAGTCGGTTGTTTGTATATCATCTCGGTTCGGGAAGTACGTGTTTCCCAGAGCTCCACCATGCGCCATGGTCGCCGGCGCAGTCGTTCTTGGTGTTTTAGAGCCAATTTGATCGTTTAGCAGATGCTTCATGACCGTGGCAGGTTATTGAGTAGTTCTAGGTTCTTGGTTGAGCCGATTATAGCTTGAATTCGCCGGCGCGATCATGGCCGAGCGGTGAGCTCTGCCATTGCCGTCGGTGAGCCCTCTGTGAGGGATAGAACTAGGCGTATTGTACCTCGATAGGTTCGGGTTGAAGTGTAGATTGCAACGCGAGTGTTGGTTGATCGGTTTGATCAACGACGGCAACGCACCGTCGTGTTTTTGGTCGTCGGCGCCGCCAGTTAGGGTTAGAGAGGAACTGACACGCGGGCCCATTACGTCAATGACTCAACTTAAGTGATTTTCTATTTTCTGAAAATGAATAGTACTAAACTTTGTTATTTTTGTATCTATTTTTCTGTATATCCATAAATCATGAAATTAATTGTGTATACTCCCTGATGTGTGTAGTATTTAACAAAAATATAACATGCTACTGTTCAATACATTTTTAATTCTATTAAAATGTCTAATTTAATTAGAAAAGTCATTTTCAATGATTTTTCATGCTCTGTTCATAATTCAAAAAATTATGAGAATATTTATGTGACATGTATATCACTGTACCTTGCTGTACAAAAAGTTTGAGGTCCATTGGACAAACTTTTAAAAAATGATTATTTAATTAATTAATGAATACTTGATAAAATCAACTAGGAACCCTAATTACTATAGGATTTGGGTGACTTTTGGATTGTTTGCTACACATGTGTCATTGTTCAGTGACAAACAAAGTTATGAACATGTCTTTGATGTTATGTTAAGTGTTAGTTGTTTTGGATGTAATTATTAAAAAGAATAGTTAATTAAGCAAAGATTGGTTAATTACTTAATGAACTTAGTTTTGTTTCCTTCATGAAGGAAAGTTGTACTCAAGATAATTAATATTGATTTTTCATCACTTAGCCATGTGCTTTTGTATATGTTAAGCATCATGTTTACATTTAAGCATCATCTAAGCATATCATTATCGTGTAGATAATATTGTTGGTGGAGAGGTCCATCACATTATTGGTTTGGATAATCAACATTACGAAGTTGGGTTTGATATATATGGTTCTGAACCAGAAACAGATTATCCTGCAAACCAAGGCAAGCCCCGGTGCATTCAAACCCTACCTTGTATTTCAAAGTTTTCTTTAAATAGACATATGGTTAATTATTGCATGGTTACTATTCAAATAAATTCCTACTTGATGCATAGCCTTTACCTTGAATTATTTATTCCTGTACCTTGATACCGTTTTAAAAATACGAATGGCACTTTTTGCTGCTTAGCAATGCTTAGACCGATAGAGTCAGATGATTTCCTGTCATCCGCGAGAATAAGTGATAACATGATTGCTTCGGCAATGCTTACGATTTTGAAAAGAATAGCGGATTGTTGCGACAAAGAGCTATGTATTTAAAAAGGAAATGATGGAGTGTTGGAAGTAATAATCGGGACCGGGCGGACACGGTGTTTGGGAGCCATCAGATATGGATATCTGGTGAGCGGGTTCTTTCCGCCTGTGTCATCAGGGACCGTCCGTTGATATTGATATTGAGCGAGACTTTGGAGTACCGATCACATACTCCGGGAAGTTGGACTCTAGCTATTCTAGTCTTAAGAACGGTTAATCCGCACTGGGAGTGGAGAGATGGCGAGAGTAGTGTGTACCCTCCAAGTTCGAGGAACTAGATGGAGGTGTACTGTGCTCTCGGATAGCGGAACCCCGGTCTTGGCTGGAGGATCTAGGGAAAGGTAGTTATATGTGTGCTTTAGTGCTGCATATAGCGTGTGGTTGGGAAGTCCCAGCTGGGTTTAATCGATTCAGATCGTCGTGCTCCTCGGTTATGGAGACTCGACTCTTTCTTCTTCAACGTAGTTAATGAAACTTAAACTGGATACATGATGATTCCTTTTGAGGATGGTTGTTGCCTCGTTATCGACCATACATTCAGATCGGTACTTGCGTAACTCTTTATGAGAAATGAATCAATTGCAACTGTTTTATAAATGCTCATTTATGCAAAATACTTGATTCTAGCAAAACCCCACCTTGAATCCCATGACTTGCATACTGTTATATATTCACCACAATTTATTTGTCGGGTAAGTCTTGTTGAGTACTCCCATACTCAGGGTTTGCTAACCCTTGTTGCAGATGAAGATCCTAGTGCGATGGTTACAACTTCATGTTGTATGACCGTGGTTGTCGTCGAAGATCAGCCCTTATGACTCTTGGGCAGAGTTCCTGGTTTGATTCCTTATAGTGTTTACCACTAGCTTGATGTAGATATGACAATTGAGTTATGTTTCAAAATTATAGTTTGTAATATAACTTCATAAGACTTCCGCTATCTGTGAAAACCTCCGAAATGTAATTTATTACAAGTTCACTTCTACCAATTTCTTAATGTGGATCCTGCTCGGAAAGAGGTGGATGACTCGGTTTAAGCCGACGACACCTGGAAAATTTTGAAAACTTGGATCATTTGTTGGGATTAAAGTTGGATGGACGATAATCCTGGCAAGTGGGCCCTGTTTTTAGGAGATTCTGTCACAACAAAACTCCTACCGGACTGCACCCTCCTTTTATTGGGGCCTTACCTTTTAAGAACTTGCCTAGACAACACGTGGTGGGATACAACGACTAGACAAGGCTGTCACCTCTTGCTAGCTACCATAAACAATCTGTGCAGCAAGCTATAACCAAGGATAAGATACTGTATAAGCACCACGCTTACACACAACTTATTACTTTGACTACGATCTATAATCAAAGCACCCTATGAAAGGAAATGATCGCATACAGGAAAGGTCACAATGATCACAAACTATGAATGTAAAGACTATTAAAGGGCAAAAGAATATAACAATACTATATCTAGTATAGTAATGCTCAAAGTAAATACTAAGTAAAGTAAAGGGAAAGGATAATATATTGAATAAGATAAAGTCTTACAAAGAACGAAAGATACAAGATGTATACTAGACTTCCCAGAAGACAACTCCGGAAATCCCAAGCAAGCTCGACTCAACTCTAACTCCCACTCTAGACTAACTCCTAGAACAATCTAAGGAATAGAGCTTGTAGGCTTCTTCACCATGTGTAGAGAGGGGGGAGTGACCCTCTATTTATAGTGGGAGAGTGGAGTAGGGGCTACTCTATCGCCACGTCAGCGATCCAGGGCCTCCCATCCTCCACCGTTGGATCCAACTGACCTGGAACCGTCATTGGATGGATGGTGGTGATCCAACACGTGGGGAAGAGGTATGGCAGTTGGGGGGAGCCAACCGACCTAGGGGGGTGGTCGGCCGACCCCGCTTATGGCCAGTGGGCCCTCCTCTGGCCTCTGGGAGTGGTCCCACTGGTCAGGGGACCAAGTGGGAGCCAGGTGGGCCCACGGGGTGGTTGGCCGACCCCTCTAGGGGTCACTGGCCCACATCTGCCTCCCTAGTGCTGGTCCTACTCGTCATTGAGGTTAGTTGTTGATTCTGGAATGTTTGTCACATTTATCTCCTCGGTGTGGGCCCATGAATCCTTGTGCTTTGCTTGTGAGCCGTTGAGAGGAAACACAGAGTGATCCAGTGGTTGCAAATCACTCTTGAGTGCCTCTCTTAGATCATGGCCAAGAGGGAAGCCAGGTGGGCCCCTATGTGGGTCCCACTGGCTCTCATTTGCTTCATTTCTTCATTCCTGTACTCAAACACTCATGGACATGTGGAACTAGTTATTTGATAAACTATGCTCATGATGTGTTTGTTTATCCCTGATCCTAAGGTTGGTGGCATCATTTTAAGTATATAAAAGTTGATCATAATTTGTGCCAACACTTAGTAAATTGATCTGCTAGATTATTTGATGTATGGACATAGTCCAGTGCAATTACTCTAGAGTTTCTCAGTTTTTGGATAGTCTTTAGACGCCTTTTCACATGCCTTGAAGACTTCATGTTGTCCTTAGAACTGTTCACCTTAGTTATCACAGTTTGGTTATCACAATTCATAGAAATAGTCGGTATAGGTTTCTCGACAACCAGTAAATCCATAAGGAGTTCACAAAGCCATTCGGCCTCAGCGCCAGTAGTATCTAATGCTGTTAGTTCTGCCTCCATTGTAGACTTCGTTAAGATAGTCTACATGCAAGACTTCCAGGAAACAGAGCCACCTCCAAGTAGGAATGCGTATTTGCTTGTGGCGTACAACTCATCAGCATCAGAAATCCAATTAGCATCACTATAACTCTCCAGTACCCTTGTGAAGAATCATGGTCCTATTGGTTTCGGTGATTAACGACAAATGAAGATTATTATGGCTAATGTGTGTTTTGCAGAGGCTATGCGTAGCTTGGCCATAGTGATCAATGTGAATGGACATTTATGGTTATCACTTAGCCCCAAGATGGATATCGTTTTGGATTTAAAAGAGTCATGATGAAGACCCTTGAGTGTTAGTCTAAGTGTCATTAGGAGATGAAGGGCACTTAGTTTAGATAGGGCTTTGTTTGATCTTTGACTGTACCTATTAAGAGGGGTTGAGACTAGTAGCTTGACTTAGGAGAGCTTCCAAATTTAGGTGTGGTGCACACTTGACATTATTAGCTCTAAGCAAGCCTATGGTGACCGTAAGATAGCCTAGAACATCTTCCATATTCACTGCGACGAAAATCGGAGTTGGGAGAGTTGTTTTCTGGGCGACGGACGCTAGAGACCTAGGCGTCAGACGCTTTCCGTCATGCCAGACAGAGGCATCGGACGCTGGGGTGTCAGCCCCAGAGCATCCGTCGGCCTTCCAGTGAGTTCCAGTGAGCGCCAGAAAAACTCGTGTGCAACGGACGATGTCCGTCGGGTTGGCGTCAGACGCTGAAGAGCGTCCATCGGCCTTCTAGAGAGGGTTGTTTTCAGCCAGGAGCGTCGGACATTGGAGCGTAGCGTCCGTTGCCTTAGCGACGGAGCGTTCATCGCCTGTTTGAATGAATAGCAACTAGCCATTGGGCGGGGCGACGGAGCGTCCATCGCCTAGGCGATGGAGCGTCTGTCGCCAACTTAATCTGTCTGTTTTCCTGCCTGAGGCTGAGTTGTGTGAGGGGGTATTTATACCCCATCCCTTGCCTTCCCCACTTGCCTTTGCTCATTTGGATTGCTGAGAAACCTTGTGTGGTGTGGGAAGAGAGCAAAAGCCCTAGAGAGAGAGAGAGTGATTTGCGAATCGATCCATCCATCTTCTCTCCCTAGTGTTCATCCAAGAGATCAAGTGTGCATTCACTCTAGTTGTGAGGCTTGATTGAGTCAAGTGAAGGTTGAAGCTTGTTACTCTTGGTGATCGACATCACCTAGACGGTCCGGTGGTGCTCAGAGGAAGGTGATCGCCGGGTGGATTGTCGGCGGCCCTTCTCCATCGACTTGTTCATCGGTTGTAGGTAGTTCACCAAGCTGGAGTGGTGAAGAACCAGCCTATAGAGAGCACTCATCCCTTGCGCGGGATTGAGGGGGAGCAATACCTTGCGAGGTGCTCCAACGAGGACTAAGGGGGAGTGTCGACTCCTCGATACCTCGGCAAAATGTCACCGTGTCACGAATCTATTTCCCTATCTCTTTACATTCCACACTTGTTCTTACTTTCATACTAGAATTGTGTAGGGTGTCTTTACATTCCTTGACTTGCTATCGCTTTCATAGTCTAAGACACACTTACGGTAGGCACAGGGTGATTGGCATTTGTTTAGGATTTCATATTTGCTTTAGAAATTTGAAATAAGCCCAATTCACCCCCTTCTTGGGCATCTTGATCCTTTCACCTTGGGTATCTGGTAAAGTGAATACCATAACTTGTTGTTCCTTTTAGATAGTGCAGTACTCTCTCAAGAGCAGTCCAGTGAATATCTCCTGGATTTGACAAAAACTGGTTTAGTTTACTCACAGCAAACGAGATATCAGGCCTTGTGGCGCTAGCCAAATACATGAGAGAACCAATTATTTGTGAATATCTAAATTGGTCTCTTGAAATTCTACGGTTCTTTCTTAGTATCACACTTGGGTCATATGGAGTAGGAGCAGGTGTACACTCACTGTACCCAAAACGAGTAAGCACCTATTCCACATAGTGAGACTGTACAAGAGTTACCCCACCATTTCCTTCTTCTCTCAATAGCTTAATGTTAAGAATAACATCAGCCTCACCCAAGTCTTTCATCTCAAAATTATTAGACAAAAAATCTTTCACTTCTTTGATCACATCAATATTATTTCCAAGAATTAAAATATCGTCTACATACAAGCACAAAATGACACCATTACGTCCACCAAACCGATAATATACACATTTATCAGCTTCATTCACTACAAAGCTGGCTGATGTTAAAGTCTTATCAAACTTCTCTTGCCACTATTTAGGGGTTTGCTTTAGACCGTACAAAGATTACAACAACTTACACACCTTGCCCTCTTGACCTTTTGTAATAAATCCATCAGGCTGATCCATATAGATCTCTTCCTCAAGCTCTCCATTTAAGAAAGTTGTCTTAATATCCATCTGATGGATGAGAGGACCATGTGAAGTAGCCAAGGATAATAACACACAAATGGTCGTCAATCAGGCAACGAGTGAGTAAGTGTCAAAGTAATCTTCTCCTTCCTTTTGTGTATAGCCCTTAGCATCTAGCTTAGCCTTATACTTCTCAATAGTACCATCAGGCCTCAACTTCTTTTTGAACACCCATTTACACCCCACAGGTTTACATCCATAAGGACGATCAACCAATTCTCAAGTCCCATTTATCATAATAGAATCCATCTCACTTTGCATAGCTTCCTTCCACAAGTCAGCGTCTAGAGAGGAATATGCTTCAGCAATGGTTGTGGGAGTGTCATCTACAAGGTATATAATAAAATCTTCACCAAAGGATTTTGCAAACCTTTGTCTCTTACTCTTTCGAGCGATTGTATTATTATCCTCAGGAATTTCATCATGGGTTTCATCATCAGTGTGTATAACCGGTTCATGAAAGTCAGGAATAGAATCATGACTAGATATGCTAGGTGTATTCATTTTCATGGGAAATTCATCTTCAAAAAATGTTGCATCTCTAGATTCCATGATTGTATCAACAGCCATCTCAGGAACACTAGAATTAATTATTAAAAATGTATAGCTCACACTGTGAATGGCATAGCCAAGGAGAACACAGTCTACAGTTTTTGGTTCAAGCTTTTGCTTTTTATTTATTGGCGCGTTCACTTTAGCCAAACAACCCAATGTCCGCAAATACGAGAGATTTAATCTCTTTTCTCCCATTCCTCAAATGGTGTAATTTCTTTGTTCTTTGTAGGCACTCTATTTAGAACATGACTTGCAGTCAATATAGCCTCACCCCACCATTCCTTAGATAAACCTGCAGTCTCCAACATAGCATTCACCAAATCAGTTAAGTGCGGTTCTTTCTCTCAGCAATCCCATTGGACTGTGGTGAGTATGGTGGCGTCCTCTCATGAATTATTCTGTTCACTGTGCAAAACTCTGAAAATTCATTAGAGAAATACTCTCCTCCGTGATTGTACCGCAAACGTTTGATTTTCTTTTCAAGTTGATTCTCTACCTCAGCTTTATAGATCTTAAAATAATGCAACCCCTCATATTAAGTTTTCATTAGATACACGTAGCAAAATTGAGTGTAATCATCTATAAAGGTAATAAAATATCTTTTACCACCTTTGATCAATATCCCATTCATCTCACAAATATCAGAATGTATGTAACGTCCCGCCTCCTCGAGGCCAGGCCCGTTAATGCCTGATAGCTTTCCTAGGATATAGACTACCCTCACAAACCAATACTAGTCTTTTCGGCGCACTTTGTCCTCACTCATGCGCCCCCGGGAAGAACTTCCCAGTTGGTCACCCATCCGAAATTTCTCTAGGCCAAGCACACGTCCAAGCACGCTTAACTTTTGAGTTCTTTGCAGTTGAGCTTCCGGAAAAGAAGTTGCAACTTGTTGGTATGAGTATCCTATTAATCCTATTTGAGCCCTAGGCCGGGGTGTTACATCCTCACCCCCTTAGGAGACCGATGACCTCGTCGGTCAACCCTAGGCCAGGAACGTCCCCTCTTGGCCATGTCCGTGTGTCCAGTGCCAGCACATGTGCCATGCTGTGTGACTACTCTGGATCCACACCAGCCATGCGCACCATGCCTGCGCAACTGACACACGCGCTCGTGAAACCGCAAGGGTCGGCTCTGATACCATTTGTGACGTCCCGCCTCCTCGCGGCCAGACCCGTTAACGCCTGATAGCTTTCCTAGGATATAGACTACTCTCACAGACCAACACTAGTCTTTTCGGCGCACTTTGTCCTCACTCATGCGCCCCCGGGAAGAACTTCCCGGTCAATCACCCATCCAAAATTTCTCAAGGCCAAGCACGCTTAACTTTCGAGTTCTTTGCAGATGAGCTTCCGGAAAAGAAGTTGCAACTTGTTGGTATGAGTATCCTATTAATCCTATTTAAGCCCTAGGCCGGGTGTTATAATGTATAAGTTCAAGTGGAACTAATTCCCTCGCCTCAGCAGCCTTATGAGGCTTGCGGGGTTGCTTTGCCTCAACACAAGCATGACACTTAGAACCTTTGACCACATCAAATTTAGGAATTTAATTTAAACCAGCTAAGCGGGATATGCTACCGAAATTAACATGACATAATCTTGAATGCCAAATATTAGTCTCAACATTATCAACCACATGATTCACGGATTTGGAACAAGTATCAACTAGGGACAAGCGGAACAAGCCTCTGCTCTCATAGCCTCTACTGATAAATGTTCCAAACTTAGAAATAACACACTTATTAGACTCAAACACTAGTTTATGGCCATCACGACATAGCAAGGAGCCACTAATTAAGTTCTTTCTTATTGAGGGGGCATGATGCATGTTCTTGAGTTGCACGGTCTTTCCCGAAGTGAGCTTCAGATCGACCATACCAACACCATGAATAGCCGCACGTGCCCCGTTCCACATCAACAAGGAGCCAGCCCGCCCGACCTGATAAAAAGAAAACAAGGAAAAATTAGCACACACATGAATATTAGCACCGGTATCAACCCACCAATCTGGTGAATAGCAAACTGCAAATGCAAATGGTAATAAATTACCATACCCAGGTGTAGCTGCCTCAGTCTCAACGGTGTTAGCTGATTTCTGTGAAGTTGAAGGCTTCCACTTATCCTTAGGACACTCCCTAGAGAAATGCCCAGTCTTTCCATAGGTGAAACAATTCATCTTTTCCTTGTTCATCATATTCTTACTCTTCTTGAAAGAATTGGTGGGCTTTTGCTTAAGCTCTTGCTGAAATTTCTTCTTCTGTGGTTTAGGACGATTCTTTTGCACCACATGTGCGCTAGAAGTCCCCTCACTGACTTTCTTGCCTTTGACATCCTTTGCTCTAGCCTTGTCCTCAACATCTAAAGTCCCAATAAGCTCAACAACGCTGAACTCTTGCCTCTTATGTTTTAGAGAAGTTGTAAAATCAGCCCAAGATTGTGGCAATTTTGCAATGATGCAACCTGCCACAAACTTGTCAGGATGTACACACCCAAACAGCTCAAGTTCCTTCACCAGTTCCTGTATTTCATGGGCCTGTTCAACTATCGGACGGGTTTCAACCATTCGGTAGTCATGGAACTTCTCCATGACGTACATCTCACTACCAGCGTCAGAAATGCCGTAACGGGCCTCAAGTGCATCCCACATAGCTTTACCAGTCGGAAGCGGCACATATGCATCAACAAGAGCATCTCCAATAATGCTCAACAAAGCAGCCTTACAAGTGGTGTCATCATGTTCAATTGCACGTTGCTCATCAACGGTTTGCACACCAACATCTTGCTCTTGCACCACATAAAAACAATGCATAGAGGATAACCATAGAATAGTTTTCTGACGCCATCTCTTATAGTGAACGCCCTCAAACGGTGATGGTTTCAGCAAACCCGCAAAGCCAACAGATGAAAAATGCCTAAATTTCACGTTTTTGGATTGTTAAATATTTAGGCAAATTTATGTTTAATTTAATCCATAAAAATGACATAATCAAAATTATGATGACATCATATATGTGCTTGTTTAACCAAGTCATCATGCATATTAACATAATGCTAATCAGCAAGGTATGATAACTATCATCGCATAGAACAAACATGTCTATCATACTGTTACCACTAATCAGCAAGGTTGTAATTATGACGGTAAAAATAACAAGTAGATTGAAGAGGTTATACCCTACGGCAGAGCCGGAAGCACACGAAAGCGACATGGTGCTTTGTCATTGTAGTCGTCCCGCTCGATGTAGTGTCGGTTGGAAGCCGTGAAGACCGTGTCGCCGGGAAGAAGATGATCAACAGTGCCTTGCATGGACACCAACGACGCCAGGAAGGAGTGGACGGAGCGAGTAGTCGTGCCACCGACGGGCACTCCCCCAAAACGTGATGACAATTAAATCATAAGAAATTTCAAGGCTATAATTAATGCTAGGTGAAACTCATGATGTGTTAGTAGCCATTAGTGGAATATTTCAAGGCGAGTTAGTGGTTGTTTAGTGTTGGTATTTCTTATGACTATTGGATAAATCCGCAAGCGCACAGATTATACCACTGTAGCACTTCACCTAGGAGTATTCCAAGGTATCGTAATTTATATTATCTCAAGGGAAAGCTGAGCTAGAAATGATAATTAGAGAAGGATCCTAGAGAGTACCTCGACTTAGTACCAACTAGTATAGGGGGGTAAACGATATATGTGATAGGAAGGGGTTGATGAATGAACAAGCTTAGGTAAATGATACTTAGAATAGACTAGGTAGAATAGCTAGGTGGGAGGACAACAAGAGAGTACAAGGGACTCCTATGCAATTCACTCTACTTCAATATACTTAGCTAATTAACTAGTCTAAACACTATAGTTTGCCTCCTCAATACAAGTATGCTAGGCGAGGGGATAGATCAGTAGGAGGACAAAACTCCTACCCGACCGCGCCCTCGTTTTACGGGGCCTTACCTTTTAAGAACTTGCCTAGACAACACGTGGTGGAATACAACGACTAGACAAGACGGTCACCTCTTGCTAGCTACCACAAACAATCCATGCAGCAAGCGGTAACCAAGGATAAGATAATGTATAAGCACCATGTTTACACACAACTTATTACTTTGACTACGATCTATAATCAAAGCACCCTATGATAGGCAATGATCGCATATAGGAAAGGTCACAAGGATCACAGACTATGAATGTAAAGGCTATTAAAGTGCAAAAACATATAACAATACTATATCTAGTATAGTAATGCTCAAAGTAAATACTAAGTAAAGTAAAGAGAAAGGATAATATATTGAATAAGATAAAGTCTTACAAAGAAGGAAAGATACAAGAGCTATACCAGACTTCCCAGAAGACAACTCCGGAAATCCCGAGCAAGCTCGACTCAACTCTAACTCCCACTCTAGACTAACTCCTAGAACAATATAAGGAATAGAGCTTGTAGGCTTCTTCACCATGTGTAGATAGGGGGGTGTGACCCTCTATTTATAGTGGGAAGTGAAGTAGGGGCTACTCCATCGCCTCAGCGATCTAGGGCCTTCCATTCTCCACTCTTGGATCCAACCGACCCTTGAACCGACCAAGGGTGGATGGTTGTGATTTCCACCATGTGTAAAGTTGTATGGCTGTTGGGGGGAGCCAACTGACCTAGGGAGGCGGTCGGCCGACCCCCCTATGGCCAGTGGGCCCTCCTCTAGCCTCTGGGAGTGGTCCCACTGGTCAGGGGACCAGGTGGGAGCCAGGTGGGCCCAGGGGGTGGTCGGCCGACCCCCCCTGGGGGTCAGTGGCCCACCTCTTCCTCCCTGGTGCTGGTCCTACTCGTCATAAGTATTGGTTGTCAGTTCTAAGGTGGTTGTCATGTTTATCTCCTTGTGTGGGCCTATGAATCCTTGTGCTATGCTTGTGAGCCGTTGAGAGAAAGCACAGAGTGATCCAATGGTTGGAAATCACTCTGGAGTGTTCTCTTGGATCATGGTCGAGAGGGGAGAGCTGGTGGGCCCATAGGGTGGTCGGCCGACCCCTTATGTGGGCCCCACTAGCTCTCCTTTGCTCCATTTACTCATTCCTACATTCAAACAGTCATGGACATCTGGAACTAGTTATTTGATAAATTATGCTCATGATGTGTTTGTTTATCCTTGATCCGAAGGTTGGTGGCATCATTTTAGTTATATAAAAGTCTATCATAATTTGTGCCAACATTTAGTAAGTTACTAGTAACGGATAATTGATTTGTCAATTTCTAGTAACTAATTGTTGACACCGTTTTTCAGCATGTGTCAAATAGGTTAAGACTCACACTGATCAGTAGTCGCTTTCTATCGGTATCAGTAACCGATGAGAGTAAAGTTAGAGCGTCAATGATAAGACAAATTTATTGCCGATAAAGATTGATCGGTAAAGTAAATAAGTTGCCGATTGGAAGATGTTGCTGATAAAGAGATACTGTCAATGGATGCTGGATGGTGTATTTAATGTTAGTAGGAAGCTGTCGATGGCATTAGAAGGAAGTTGCAAAAGTCCACCGATGAAAGGTGTTATCGTAAAGGTGGCGGACACGGAGATTGGTGGTTTTTATACTAGTGTTATTATTTGAGTCTGACTCTTGCACAAGTCATTTATTTCCTTAAAAATAGGAATGTTTGTTTAGCGAAAGATTATTATTGTTTGAGTCCGGCTCTTGCGCGAGCCAGTTATTGCCTTTAAAGTAGGAGATTTGTTTAGGAAAGGTATGAGTCGTATCTGTGTACAACTCCTCATACAGGGGTATAAATATGTACCCAGGAGCCGTGAGATAAGATATTCAACACAATCAAACAAATCTATTATTTTTATCTACTTTTCCAGCAACTCTACTTTTATCGTATTAGTTCTAGTTCATCTACGAGTTCTTACAAGTTTCGACGGGCTGCATCTATAAGATCTCCGTCAACCTTGCGAGTTCTGCGTTTTGAGCAATCTGAGCCTTGACGTCCGGGCGCATCGCCATCGTCTCGTTCATCGTTGTTCTAGTTATCGTCCTTGTTGATTAACTGGTCAAATCGACTGGCACACCTTGGATATCGATTTTGGGTATAAGCCCGAGGTGTTCGCAGATCCTGACATTTTTTGTGTCAACACCTCTTTTGGCACACCCGGTGGGACAGATTCAATCTCATGGAGAATACTGGGATCATTCCAAACAATGTCGTCGAAGTCTCTGAAGCGAATCTGAAAGATGATCAGAAGCAGGCTATGGAGGAGTACAAGCAGTTGTATCTGAAATCCTTCAGCCTAAACAGGAGTGGCAAAGCTATCTAGAAGCAAGATTCGTTGTTGCCATGGCAGGTCACTTTCGACGCCAATTCGGGTAAATTACAGGAGATGGTTAATTCTACACTAAATCAAGCATTAATTACCCACTCCAGTGTGCTGTCCAATACTGTATGCAATGCTGTTATGCAATCTTTCAAGGAAGGACAAGCACCCCAATATGTTGGTCCAGCGTATCATCAACCTGGATCGGCATCTATTGCAAACCCATCGGCGGCTCCAACAGCATCTTCCCAACCTGTGGGCCCATCTACCGATGAGGTTACATCGCCAAGATTGAGCCCTGCAAGTGTCACTCGATTGAATACAGATCTGGTGACATCGGCAATGTCAAAATCCACAACTAAGAGTCAGCCAACTCCCGCTAACTGGTGGGGATACGGTATACCTCCAAATCCATCTGTTGATTCTAATCTAATCCAATGTAACAATACAGCATGGAAAGGTCCCATGGCATCGGCAATGCCTTCACAGCCGATGATCCCTATGATGCATTATGCTACATCTTCCCCAACTGTGCAATTGCCGTCGAAAGATCTTCAAGTGGTAATACCCAAAGTTCCTCTTATGCCACCATCGGCAAGTTCTTTACAGATGCAACAAGGCCACACAGCTGCAAGTCAACCCATGGCAGTGGTAAATCCTCAAGCTGGAGTATCCACGCATCAAGGTGGCCAATTTGTTGACTACTCTAGAATGCAAGAGCAACATGCACCAGCTAGCTATCAACCATCGGAAAATTACATGTCGTTGACTTATAATCCTGGATGGACTGGACCAACACCAATCCAACAACAGGTGGTACAACCTGGGTATCAGTACCTGTAAAACCCTCAGAGTGGGGCATCGGTACAACAACCGATGAATATAATGCCACAACATAATCCAGTGAGTACGCAAAGTTACCCATCGGCAAATCAGTCGATGCATAATGTTCAGATGACTGGTACTGCGCATATGCCAACTGCTCCGAATCAGTTGCCACCAAGACCTGAAGGGGTGCATCAGCCGGCTCCGCCAGTCAACGTCCAACCAATGAGTCGGCAAGAACAGGATGCATATTGGGCCAATAAGATTGCCGAAGTGATGAAGGAACAATTCGGCATCAAGCCTAAAATCGATACATATTCCTATCGAACGCCGTACCCTCCGGCTTATGATTTGATTCCGTTTCCAAATCGGTACAAAGTGCCAGATTTTACTAAGTTTTCTGGCCAAGATGACACTTCAACAATGGAGCACATCAACCGCTTCATTATCCAATATGGAGAAGTAGCCGATAGGGACGAGTTAAGGGTAAGATTGTTCTCGTCATCCTTATCAGGATCAACATTCACGTGGTTTATATCACTACCTCCAAATTTTGTGATTACGTGGGCCGATCTGGAGAAGCAGTTTCACAAATACTTCTTCGCTGGCGTACATGAGAAGAAAATTACCGATTTGGTTAAGTTGAGGCAGCGTAATGACAAATCGGTGGAAAGCTTCATCCAGAGGTTGTGAGACGTAAAGAACAAGTGCTACAGCTTGGTGCTTGATGATTGGCAATTGGCAGATTTGGCCTTCCAGGGATTACTGCCGCATATCAAGGATAAATATGCGTCTCAGGAGTTTGAAAGTTTAAGCCATCTCGTGCAAAGAATTGCCGGTCAGGACGTTAAAGCTTTCGAGCCTAGAAAGACTTGGAATAAGAAGGTGTCCTTCGCTGAGCAAGAAGATTCTGAGTCGGATGAGGAGCTAAGTATCGGCGCTGCTGAATTGGTAAAAGATAAGAACCCGGTATCCTGTCCATTTGGCCATAAAGAAGCTGAGAGATTCACCTTTGGTATCACCAAGGCCGATAGGATGTTTGATCTATTGCTTCAAGAAGGGCGGATTATGCTGGCGCCTAACCAGGTAATTCAATCGGCCAAAGAGCTTAGAAGGATCAGGTATTGCAAGTGGCACAATGCAACTTCGCATAGTACCAATGATTGCAAAGTCTTTAGGCAGCAGTTGCAGTCAGAAATTGAATCTGGGTGAATTAAGTTTGAAAATTCCAAAGCCCAAAAACCGATGAAGATCGACCCGCACCCGTTTCCAAATAACATGGTGGAAGCTAGTGGAAAAACTAAAGTGCTGACATCGGAAGCTGCCAAGAAAAGTGCGTCGGTGGATCCTGAACATCAAATAGCCGCGCATGAAGTAAAAGGAAAAGGATTTGCCGATGACAGAAATGGCAAGAGGGTTGCCGATGAAAGCAGCAATGCCAGGAGATCCCAAGGCATTATGATCACGCATAGGTGGCCACGACAATATTATCGGCAATCGCAGGAAGAGCGATATCGGCAGCAGGAGGAAGAAAGGCGCCAAGAATGGCATCGGCATAAAGATCACTGGAGATGTCCCTTCTTTGTTCATTGCTGGGAAGAAGGCATTAAGATACCCACTGCTGATAATTGCCCTGGATGCAATGGATACTACCCTGCTGATCGGTCAGAAAAGAAACCTTGTTTTGACGATCGGGCATCAAACTATAGTAGGCCGATCAGAGAAAAGAGATCAGCGCATGATCGGCTGGGGTGCAAGCTCAGCATACATGACAGGCTTGGCAGGTGCGTTGGTCAAGAAGAGCTTGAAGAGATGGCTAATGCAAGAGTGTCTGATGAGGAGATATTCTCTAGGGATCCAAACGTGAGGAGTGGTGCAGATACAAGCAATGAGAAACAGTACCAGCCTGTTTGGAAGACTAGGTTTCCTCAATGGTGCCCTAAGGGTCTGACAAAGACTCAGAAAAGAAGGATCCAGCGCGAATGCCAAGAAGACTTGTATTACGGTGAAAATCCTTCAAGGGAAAGATCTCCAATTAAGCAGTGGAGGCCAAAATGCAAGGATAGAGATCCATCGGCAGAAATCAACATGATTGTTATATTGCCGATGGAATTCATGGCGCCCGCTGATGATGAGGAAGAGGCTGCTGAGATGGCACAGTTGTTGCTGGACCCGATGGCAGCTGCCTTCGAAAAGCCTGCCGATGATGAAAGGCAGCACTTGAGGGCCTTGTTTGTCAAAGGCAAAGTAGATGGGCAGCTAGTGTCAAAAATGCTGGTGGATGGCGGGGCATCAATCAATATAATGTCATACGTCATGTTCAGGAAGCTTGGGAAAGGTGACCAAGACTTAGTCAAAACAGACATGAAGCTCAAAGATTTTGAAGGTAATGTGTCACCAGCTATGGGAGCAGTGTGCGTTGAGTTGACCATCAGCAGTAAAACTTTGCCGACGACGTTTTTCGTGATCAGTGGCAAGGGCACCTACAACTTGCTCTTGGGGAGGATTGGATGCATGCTAATTGCTGCATTCCTTCCACCATGCACCAAAGCCTCATACAATGGGTTGGAGACGAGATTGAAGTCGTCCGAAGTGAAGCCCCGTCGATCGTTGCATCGGCACAATCAGAAACCTAGGAGCAAACCAGATGCATATCAGGAGAAGCTTGGGATACAGAGTTCCTCAAGGTTGTTGATTATCGAATTACACCGATCCAAGTAGTCGGTTCTGAAGAAGAGTATTAATGGATCAGTTCGCCGATGATGGAAAGCTAGGGCAGGGGTTCACGTCCGCCGATAATTTACTAGAAATAGATATCGACGATGGCAATAGGCCCTGACTAGCTTTTATTAGTGCTAAGTTAGACTCCCAAGTAAGCAACAATTGATTGACTTATTAAAAGAATATAAAGATTGTTTTGCTTGGGATTATACAGAGATGCCTGGTTTAGACTGATCAATAGTCGAACATCGGTTGCCTATTAAGTCTGGTTTCCAACCACATCGGCAACCTGCGCGCCGATGCAATCCTATGGTATTACCTGATATTAAGGCTGAGATTACAAAGTTAATTGAGGTTGGGTTTATTCGACAATGTCGGTATGCCGAATGGATTTCTAATGTGGTTCCTGTATATAAGAAAAATGGGAAACTCCGTGTTTGTATTGATTTCAGGAATCTCAACAAAGCTACGCCGATGGATGGTTACCCAATGCCCGTTGCTGATCTGCTGATTGATGCTGCTGCCGGACATCAGATCATTAGTTTTATGGATGGTAATGCTGGATATAATCAAATATTCATGGCTGAAGAAGATATATCCAAGACTGCTTTTAGATGTCCGGGTCACGTTGGTTTATTTGAGTGGGTCATAATGACTTTTGGTTTAAAGAACGTCGGTGCTACTTATTAGAGAGCGATGAATTACATATTTCATAAGTACATCGGCACAATAGTTGAAATTTACATTGACGATGTGGTGGTTAAATCCAAAAACTTCAAGAAGCATCTTGCCGATTTACGGAAGATTCTAGAGTGCACAAGGGAACATGGGTTGAAGATGAATCCTAATAAGTGTGCATTTGGTGTATCGGCAGGTCAGTTCTTGGGTTTCATGGTGCATCAGAGAGGTATAGAGATCGGTAGAAAGTCTATTGATGCAATTAATAAGGTGGTTGCTCCTACAAACAAGACTGAGTTGCAATCCTTGATCTGCAAGATTAATTTCATTAGAAGATTTATATCTAAATTGTCTGGGAAGATTAAGTCTTTTAGCCCTCTGTTGAAGCTGAAGGTCGGTCAGGAGTTTGTATGGAAAGAGGAACATCAATCAGCCTTAGAAGAGATTAAAAATATTTGGTAAATCCTCTAGTTTTAGTTCCACCTCAACATGGGAAGCCTTTCAGGTTGTATTTGTCTGCCGATGACAGCGTTATCGGATCAGCCTTAATCCAAGAATTTGAAGGGAAGGAACGGGTGATTTATTATTTGAGTAGAAGATTGGTGGATGCTGAGACTAGATATTCGGCCGTCGAGAAATTATGTCTATGTTTGTACTTCTCTTGTACTAAATTAAGGCATTATTGGTTATCAGCCGAGTGTACTGTCATATGCAAAGATGACGTCGTTAAATACATGCTGTCGATGCCGATATTAAGTGGAAGAATCGGCAAGTGGATTTTGGCACTGTCAGAGTTTGATTTAAGGTATGAATCGGCTAAGGCGGTCAAAGGTCAAGTAATGGCCGATTTTGTTACTCAGCATTGTGGTACAGTGAACTCCATACAGATGGCTCCTTGGACTTTGTTTTTTGATGGATCCACGTGCAAGGAAAGAGCAGGTATGGGTATTGTTTTAATTTCACCCAGAGGGCAGAAGTATGAAATCTCATTGCCGATTGTTGCTACTTCAACAAACAATCAGGCTGAATACCAGGCTTTGCTGAAGGGGTTGGAATTACTCAGGGATGTGCGTGCCGATGCTGTTGAAATCTTTGGCGATTCCATGTTGGTGATCAATCAGTTGATTGGAATTTATGAATGCCGAAGCGAAGTTTTGATTACGCATCATGAAAAGTGTTTGCAATTATTGAGGGAATTTAAAGAATATCTCCTAGAGCATATTCCTAGATTGCATAATGAAGAAGCTAATCGGTTGGCGTTGTTTGCTTCAGGATATCAGCTAATTCAAGGGATAATAACATCGGTGATGGTTGCCGATGATTGGAGAAAAGAGATTGCCAACTACTTAAGGGGTCCATCTAGAAAGGTCGAAAGGCGTCTAAGGTTTCAGGCTACCAAGTATGTACTCCTTGACGATGAGTTGTATTATCGGACAATCGATGGAGATTTGCTCAAATGCCTTGGTAAAGAAGAATCAAAGGAATTGATGGGCGAAATCCATGAAGGAGTGTGTGGAGCACATCAATCGACATTTAAGATGAAGTGGATGATTAGATGGAATGGATATTATTGGTCAACGACTCTTGAAGATTGCTTCAGCTACTTTAAAGGGTGCCAAGATTGTCAGAAATTTGGAAATGTTCAGAGAGCACCTGCATGGGCAATGAATCCTATAATCAAGCCTTGGCCGTTTAGGGGATGGGCCATTGATCTCATCGGCCAGATTTATCCACGTCCAGTAAGGGACATAAGTTTATACTTGTTGCTACCGATTATTTCACAAAGTGGGTTGAACCTATTCCGTTGAAAAAGGTGACATTGGCAAATATGATAGACTTTGTGAAGGAGCATGTTGTTTATCGATTTGGTATTCCTCAAACTATTACAACCGATCAAGGGACGGTGTTTACATCGGGAGAATTTGATGAGTTTGCTGTTAGTATGGGGTTTAAGGTTTTGAACTCTTCTCCTTATTATGCTCAAGCTAATGGTCAAGTTGAAGCGACCAATAAAGGAGTAATTAAACTTATCAAGCGCAAGATTGAGGAAAATCCTAGGCGGTGGCTTATAGCGCTAAATGAAGCTTTATGGTCATATCGGATGGCATGTCATGGTGCAACTAAAATTTTGCCGTATCAATTGGTCTATGGACACGATGTTGTTTTACCATGGGAGATTAAAACTGGTTCTAGACGTTTAACTTCATAGAACCAATTAACAGCCGATGACTATGATACTCTTATGAAGGATGAGTTAGAGGATCTAGCAAGTCATCGGTTGAGAGCTCTGATCAGCATAGAAGAAAATAAGAAGAGAGTTGCCAGATGGTATGACAAGAAAGTGAAGGTGAAAGAATTTGCCGATGGTGAACTGGTATGGAAGCTGATTTTACCGATTCAAACTAAGAGTTCAAAGTTTGGAAAGTGGTCACCTAATTGGGAAGGTCCTTTTCGGATAAATCGGTCTGTTCCTGGTAATGCTTATATTTTGGAAACCCTCGAAGGGGTTGCGTTTCCCAGAGCAATCAATGGTAAATACTTAAAGAAATATTATCCTAGTATCTGGGTGGATGCATAAAGGCAATACCAGTCTGAGTGCTGATAAAAGAAAAGTTATACAGAACATCGGCAGAAAGCATTATATTACAAGCAAAATCAAATGTGAGGTTCACAGTTGCCGACATAGCAAATTACAACAAGGATTGGATAGATGATATCGCACGCAGGCGAATTTGGTCCGCTTCTTCCAACTCCTTGGCGTCGTCATCGGCAGTACCTTCAATTGGCTTGATTTTCTTCCTCAGCGTCAGGCCTCGCGGGCAGCAGCATCCCTCTTGTTGCAGAATTTTGGTAGCGTCGAGAAGTTGGGTCTTCTTCTGGTTAGCTGAGTTTAAAGGTTCATCAACTTTTTTCAGCTCTGCCAGCAGTTCCTCCTTTTTCGCCGACAGACGAGAGATTTCTTGCTCGAGCTCGACACTGGAAGCTTCTAGACGGCCGATATCCTTGTGCTTCTCGTCTGTGACTTGTTTGAACTTGAGTGTTTCTTCTTCGAGTTCCGCTTGAGCAGCTCTATCAGCAATACGGTGAGAAGCTTTTCGGTATTGTAGCTGTCGCCTCTCAAGATGTGCCGCTTGGAAGATTAGTTCTTCAACATCGGCAGGCAGTTGGTCTTGGATTTCCCTGAATGCTACCCTTACTGCACTAGAATCTTGGACTAGTTGGGATGTGCTTTGTTGCAGTAGGGTGAGCAGAGCTTCAAGCTTGAGCTTTACTTCTGCCGATATAGTGGTTGAAGCCTGGACGGAGCTTTCTTCTTCGTCGTCGTCATCTGGGAGGTTGATGGCAAAGGAGAACAGGCTGTTTGGGGAGTCTTGGGCCTGAAAACAAAAGGATTAAGATTTGCCGATTACATGTTCTGGAGTTTCATGATAGTCGGTTTACCATCTTTAGGTGGATCTCTCGTCTTTGACTTGACAGAGGAGATGGCGCGGCCATGTTCTGAGGATCGACAAGAGGTGCCGATGAGCTTGCTTCGGTGGGAAGAACAAGTGATGCTGGTGCTGATGCCGGTGTTGTTCCTGCTATTGCAGATACATTCTGTAGTGGTAATACTGTCCCTTGGTTGGAAGTTTCGATCGGTGATTGATCAAGGACGGGTGCTGACGCCGGCTCTGGTATTGGTGCATCGATGGGAGGTTGAGGAGATACTGCCGATAACGGCCTTAGGCGTTTTCGTCAAGGAGAGACACTTGCGGAGCCTTGGCGCTTCGAAGCTTGCGCTTGGGGGGCATCAGCAGATTGAGTTGAAGCCTGTGCGTCTGGAGCAGTTGCCGATGGACCCGTTGGCTACAAAAGAAAATGTTTGGTTTCGAATTAAAAGTTAAAGGAGTATTATTAACGAGAGTTCGCAATCAACATAGGTGAAGTGGAGATGGATACCTCAAAAGCTTGCGCCAAGATGGCAGCAACAGCCGATGAAGTAGCAGTAGCTCCAGCTGATGACTGAGGTTTGAGCGTGACTCTAGGCGCTTTGTACTGCATGAGAGAGGCTAATGAGGGGCCTTGCTACCAATTACCGATAAAGGATTCATCGGTCGCAGGTTAAAGGCTTTGCCACTCTTGCTCTTTCGAGGGATTGGATCGTCGACCTGTTAGTAAAAGAAGGTCAAAGGCTGATAATAAAGATAAATTATAAAGAGTGTATCATCGGGAATAATGTGATCGGCGTCGATTAAATGCCGATAGTAATGCGATGACTTGGTGAACAGCTGATCTTTCCATTCTTGCCACCAACACTTGTACGATCCAGTGATGAACGAGGTTGGCGCCCAAGAAGGTAAGTTGATGTCAGCTGTATCGGCTTGAGGGGGGAGAGTGACGATCTTGTTCCAATCCATGACGCTGGTAATGGTTTCCCTTGAGTTTATTGCATCGGCATAGCAAAGTTTGATCAGCAGTTGACCGAACGCTAACTGCCTGGCTGCTGCCGATGGATAACAGAACTCGTAGGTCGGGCGAGTGTTCTTCCGGGTCCCAAAGATGTTGACTGGGATGGCCCGGGGGATGATGTTGGCCTTCATGATTATCTAATTTTGTGGTATATTCCCATCGGTGAGGTTGAAGGAGAGTGGAAATCGGTTATCTTCGTCAATATAAGGCCACAAGACTCGTTCCATAGCAGGGATCCCACAGTAGAGTCTCTGGAAGAATAGGCCGAATTGACCTCTGTTGGCATCGGTTCCTGACAACACTATTATTGCTTCTCCAAAGTTGAGAGGGGAGCGGGTTGCCGATTCATCATTGGTAGGTTCATACTCCTCAGCCAGGTCCCTTGGAAATTGCTAGCTGAATAAATCAAACTGGAGGCATTTATGCATATGGGCATTGAGCCACATGTTGATAAACCACCAGGGGCCTCCAAGGTTACCGATGGGTTCACCTAGCAACAGTTTCTCTGATACTTGGTGTAGGAGATGATAGACTGAGCCGAGGAGGTATTGGCCAAGAGGCAGTCTTGTACCATTAGCCAAGAGCTCTGCTGCTGGGAGGTACATGTTGGTCGGTCCGACTGTCTTGCCGCAAAAGATGAACTTCTCCAACCACATGTTCAGGAAGGTGACATGCTCCCTTTGACTTACCGATCCGGTCTTGTGGTATTCTGCAACATACCCAGTCCAACCGCCGATGTTATGAGTGACCACTTTGTGTTCAGGCTTCCTGTTGAAGAGAAGAGCATCATCGACAGAGGTAATGTCGAGGCCAGTGAGCATGTGCACATCGGCAAGCGTAGGGGTAGCTGGTCCGTTTCGAAATAAGAAAGCATTCATTGTGTTGGACCAGAAGTAAGAAGCTGCAATCACCATGTTCTCGTTCCTGGCTATATCGGCAATGGACAATTGGATGCATTGGTCTAGTTTGCGTTTTGCCCAATAGACTTACTGCCTTTTGGCCATCCTGAGGTACCAGTTCTTCCACCCATTGGTAGGGTTGGGCCAAGATCGGAAAGCATCTTTCCATAAACCTAGGATAAAATGGGATGATCTAAAGGGGATGCGATTAGTTTCTACATTGATGATTCTGATTGGATCGACATCTCCCATTGGACCCAAATAGCAAAGGTGTAGGTGATCGGTCGGAATGATTATTCTGTCACGCATATCCTAGATTCGAGAAGAACAGAGAGGGGAAAAGAAATCACGAATCGGTGCGGAAAAAGGGGAAAAATCACAGGATATGGAGGAGAGGCTAACCGCAGGGACATTGAAGTTGATCGCCATTGAAACTAGGAGGATTCTTGCAGTTCGTGCCTTGATGAGGGAAGGAGATGCTGCTGCTTGAATATCGCTAGAGTGTTCTTCAGAAGTGTCGGTGAGATGAGGGAATGAAGGTGAATGAAAATGTGAGCTCAGGGTAAAGAACGGATTGGATGGCGATTTTTTTGTAGGCCCAGCCAAGGGTATTTTGGAGTTTTCTTTCCACTGAGCTGAGGTATGGAAGGGTATGGTAGTGGATTCACGCGATGATCGAGGAGTTATGAGATTGGGTTTGTGACTGTTCGCACTACAGTTGCAGGGTGCTGTTGGTAACTTGCGGTTTTGGCGCGCGATAATCGAGGAGGTCGTGCAAGTATCTTGGAAGGAAAGATTGCAGTAGAGAGAATTTCGGCGCGTAAAATATTTTGCACTACGAAATTGGGGGGCATGTGTCGACACCGTTTTTCAGCATGTGTCAAATAGGTTAAGACTCACACTGATCAGTAGCCGCTTTCTATCGGTATCAGAAGGTCATTGGTTAAGATTGCCGATGAGAGTAAAGTTAGAGCGTCAATGATAAGACAGATTTATTGCCGATAGAGATTGATCGGTAAAGTAAATAAGTTGCTGATTGGAAGATATTGCCGATAAAGAGTACTGTCAATGGATGCTGGATGGTGTAGTTAATGTTAGTAGGAAGTTGCCGATGGCATTAGAAGGAAGTTGCAAAAGTCTGCCAATGAAAGGTGTTATCGTAAAGGTGGCGGACACGGAGATTGGTGGTTTTTATACTAGTGTTATTATTTGAGTCTGACTCTTGCACGAGTCATTTATTTCCTTAAAAATAGGAATGTTTGTTTAGAGAAATATTATTATTGTTTGAGTCCGGCTCTTGCGCGAGCCAGTTATTGCCTTTAAAGTAGGAGATTTGTTTAGGAAAGGTATGAGTCGTATCTGTGTACAACTCCTCATACAGGGGTATAAATATGTACCCAGGAGCCGTGAGATAAGATATTCAACACAATCAAACAAATCTATTATTTTTATCTACTTTTCCAGCAACTCTACTTTTATCGTATTAGTTCTAGTTCATCTACGAGTTCTTACAAGTTTCGACGGGCCACATCTACAAGATCTCCGTCAACCTTGCGAGTTCCGCGTTTTGAGCAATCTGAGCCTTGACGTCCGGGCGCATCGCCGTCGTCTCGTTCATCGTTGTTCTAGTTATCGTCCTGGTCGATTAACTGGTCAAATCGACTGACACACCTTGGATATGGATTTTGGGTATAAGCCCGAGGTGTTCGCAGATCCTGACGCTTTTTGTGTCAACACTAATATTGTCCTAATGCCATTATCAATCATGTTGATTAGTGAGTTACTAGTAACGGACAATTTATTTGTCAGTTACTAGTGACATAAATGGTGTTCATGACTATTAACAACCACATGTATTTTATGGGTCCTTCGGGGCTATATAAAGAGGAGCTTTCATCTTGACCGCGTGCACATGACACAAAATATTTCAGCAAATCAACTATTGAGTTGCAATCTGAATACTCCCCGTCTTGTTCTTTCACGCGCACGAGAGAGCAGGTGCCTCCGGAACCGACGCCGCCCTGAGAACCTTGCACGGGGTGTGCGACGATTAGGTTTTTGGGGAGCGATCCGCGACTGCTCGCTTTCATCTGCCTGTGTCTGCTGAAAGGAAGCTATCCACCGGCGAGTTCGTCTTCTTCCCGGTGAAGTTGTCCATCAGCGAGTTCGTCTTCTTCCGGTGAAGCTGTCCATCGGCGAGTTTATGTTCTTCCCAGAGCCAAAGGCTATTGGAGTTCATCTTCTTCCCGGAGGCCATTCGAGGGACTGCACTATGGACATCTACCTGCACCGACTGTGGTCCGCTACTTTAAGAAACACACTATGTCGACTAGTGCGAATAGAGCCTCCTATGCCTTCGGCATGGCCCCCTCCTCTTGGTATAATGTGATATCTCTAATAAACATGTTCTTCATGTTCATCTTTATTATTTTTGTAACGATCAGTATGGTGCATGTTGTTTCTACTGCTAGCATGTCTTATGATGTAGATTTTGCTAGTCTTATATACATGCACATATATGTCATCATATTTCTGCTATTTAATTTCTGGATTTAATTGATATGAAAATTGCCTAATTATCCAACAATCCAAAAACCTAATTTTTAGGCAATTTTCTGTTAGTAGTTTTGCTGCTGCGTTGAAACCAAGCACTTTTGATGGTTCCAATTTTAAGCGGTGGCGTAGTAAGATGATTCTAGGGTTTATTGCAATAAACTGTTATCACATCGCATAGGGGCATCCACAAGGTCTGCTCACTCAAGATGAGGAGAGAGGGTACCTTGCTGCCGACAATCTATTTCGAGGCTCTGTGATTTCGACTTTGCATGAGTACGTACACATCTGGTAAAGAATTATGGGATGCACTTGAATTAAAGTTCGGAGTTTCTAATACTAGTAGTGAGCTGTATCTCATGCAACAGTTGTATAACTATAAAATGTTTGATAATCATTATGTAGTGGAACATGCTTATAAGATTCAAGCGCTAGCTAAGGACCTAGAACAATTCCCATATGTCTTGCCCGACAAGTTTGTGGCCGGCGGTATAATCACTAAGTTGCCGCTTTCTTGGAGGAATTTTGGTACCTCTGCGTGGCTGAGCTTATTGGGTCCCTTGATGTTGAAGAAAGAGCTATGACAAAAGATAATCGTGAGAAATGAATTGAGCCATCTACTGTCATTGTGGCGCAGAAGAAAAATTCAATTGCATCTCGTAATTAAAAAGAAGAAGAATAAGCAAGAGAACAACAATATAAATCCCAAGAAGGATGCTGGTTTTGAGAAGTAAAATAAGACAGGAGACTATTTTTATTTGTGGTGGTGATGACCATTGAGCAAGTACGTGCCCAGACCACAAATTTAAGCAGGAAAAGAAATCAGCAAATATAGTAATCAGTGAGACTAGAGAATGAACATTTGGGTATGATAATTCTTTACCTGTTGTTCTTTCAGTCTATCATTTGCCTAAGTGGTGGATGGATACTAGTGCTAATATTAATGTGTGCTGATATTTTCTTTATTTACTTCCTATCATATCAGTAGGACATGAGCCTTGCTATGGAGAATGGTTCGCATGCACATAATTTTTGTGTTGATATAGTCATTCTTAAGTTTACTTTCAGAAAGACGGTGCTATTAAAGAACATGTAGCATGTTCCCTCCATCAGAAAGAATCTTGTTAGCAACTCATAATTGTGTCGTGATGGGTTTAAAATTATGCTTGAATCTAATAAATGTATTGTGTCAAGACATGAAACATTTGTTGGACAAGGTTAAGATCTAGAGGCTAGTTCCGCTTATCTTTGCTTGATGATGTGTGTAATAAGGTAGTGCACAATGTTATTAATTCAGATGAGTCGAATATATGGCATTCACGACTTTGTCACGTTAATTTTGAATGTCTTGCGTGGCTTGCAAATTTAAATTTAATCCCGAAAATTTACATGGTCAGAGGTCTAAGTGTCATGTGTGTGTGCAATCTAAACAACTGCGCAAGCCTCATAAGACTGCTGAGGCACGTAACTTGGCACCACTAAAACTTATTTATTCTAATTTATGCAAGATGAATGGTGAATTGACTAAGAGCGGTAAAAGATATTTCATAACTTTGATGATTGTACTAAATTTTGTTATGTGTATCTGTTGAAAACAAAAGATGAAATATTCATTTATTTTAAGGCCTATAAAGCTGAAATAGAAAACCAATTAGGGAGGAAAATTAAACGGTTAAGATGTGATCATGGTTGGAGAGTATTTTTCGAATGTATTTTCTAAATTCTGTGTGGAACATGAAATTATTCATGAGAGGACGACATCGCCATATTCACCACAATCCAATGAGATTGTCGAAAGAAAGAACCACGCTCTAACTGAATTGGTTAATGTCATGTTAGACACCGTGGGACTATCTAAGGAATGGTGGGGTGAGGCGATTTTGACAGCATGTCATGTCTTGAATCATGTTCCAACAAAGAATAAAGATTTTACACCATTTGAGGAATGAGAAAAGAAAATATTAAATCTCTCTTATTTGTGCACTTGGGGTTGCTTGGCCAAAGTAAATGTGCCTATCAACAAGAAGCACAAACTTGGGCCTAGAACTGTTGACTTTGTCTTCCTTGGTTATTCTTTTCATAGCATTGGGTATAGGTTCTTAATTATAAATTTTGGAGTACTTGACATGAATGTTTGTACAATAATGGACTCTAGAGATGCTACATTTTTAAGAATGAATTTCCAATGAAAAATACACCTAGCACATCTGGTCATAAATTTATAAATCCTCATAAGCATTTTATTCCGATAGAACAAATTGAGGAACCCATGTGGAAAATCTTGAGGAGGATGACACTATAGTCACTCGAAAGAGTAGGAGACAGAGGACTGCAAAGTCTTTTGGTAATGACTATATTGTGTACCTTGTGGATGACACACCAATGACCATTGAAGGGAAAAATTCCTCTCCTAATGCTGACTTGTGGAAGGAAGCAATACGGAGTGAGATGAATTCAATTATGTATTTATGTCTAATGGAACATGGAAAATAATTGATCATCCTTATGGGTGCAAACCTATTGGATGTAAATGGGTGTTCAAGAAAAAGCTTAGGCCTGATGGTACAGTTGGGAGGTACAAGGCAAGGTTTGTTGCCAAGGGTTATACCCAAAAGGAATATGAGGATTTCTTTGATACTTATTTGCCTGTTGCCCGATTGACTACAATTCGAGTGTTACTTTCCCTGACAGCCTCTTATGGTCTTATTGTTTATCAGATGGATGTTAAGACAACTTTCCTAAATGGAGAGTTTGATGAGGAGACCTATATGAATCAACCTAATGGGTTTGTATCTAGTGGTCAAGAAAGCAAGGTGTGTAAATTATTGAAATCTTTATATGGCTTAAAACAAGTGCCTAAGCAATGATATGAGAAGTTTGACATAACTTTAACATCTGCTGGCTTGTTGTGAACGAAGTTGATAAATGTGTAAACTATCGGTATGGTGGGGGTGATGGAATTATCTTATGCTTATATGTTGATGACATACTGATCTTGGGTTCCAACCTCAAAGTAATAGAGGAGGCAAAGGAATTTTTATCTAAAAATTTTGAGATGAAAGATCTGGGTGAGGCTAATATTATTCTTAATATTAAGCTTATGAGAGAAGGTGATGGTGGGGTAACTTTGTTACAATCCCATTAAGTGGAAAAGGTGCTGAGTCGCTTTGGATTTAGTGACTATCAGCCTGCTCCTACACCTTATGACCCTAAGTGTGCTATTGAGGAAAAATCAGAGAATAGCAAGGGATTAATAGAGATATTTCTAGATCATCGGTTCACTCATGTATCTTACTAGTGCAACAAGACCTGCCATCTCATTTGCGGTGTGCAAATTGAGCTGGTTTGTTTCAAGACCGGGAGATGCTCATTGGCATGCACTCGAAATAGTTTTGCACCACCTAAAAGGTACAATGAGTTATGGTATTCACTTTACCGGGCATCCTAGGGTGCTAGAGGGTTATTGTGATGCCAACTAGATATCTGATGCTGATGAGTTATATGCCACAAGTGGATATGTGTTTTCACTTGGAGGTAGCGCTATTTCCTGGAAGTCTTGCAAGCAAACCATCTTAACAAGGTCAATTATGGAAGCAGAACTTACAACATTGGACACCGCCTGTGTTGAGGCTGAGTGGTTTCGTGAGCTCCTTATAAATTTATTGGTAGTTGAAAAACTGATACCGGTTATTTCTATGAACTATGATAACCATAACGAAGGTTAACAGTCCTAAGGATAACATAAAGTCCACAAGGCTTGTAAAAAGGCGATTAAAATCTATCAGAAGGTTGAGAAACTCCGGAGTGATTGTATTAGATTATGTCCATACATCTAACAACCTGGTATATCAATTCACCAAGGGTCTATCATGTAATGTGATAGAAAATGCATCGAGAGAGATGAGTTTGAGACCCACTTGAAATTTACTATAGCGGTAACCTGTTCTTTGTGATCGGAGATCCCGTGAAGTAGAATGATGAAACAAGCTAGTAGTAAATTGAGAGGAAAGACCTTAATGAAATTCATCTCTGATGCAAATCTTTCCAATCTGTAAGGCAGATTGGTTTTACCATAATGTGTTCCAAGTGGCTTACTAAAGCAAAGATGTTGTCCTACAAAACATCTTTTGAGGAACACACCTATATGAGTCAGATTGTTCGTCACGGTCTATGAGATTTGTGTGATCTTTAAATACTCATGAAAGGCACAAGAGTATGACTTATATGCTCCAAACAGAGGGGACGTCCTATGCAATCTAGTATCAGTAAAGGACTTAGGTGAAACTTATTTCGCACAAAACTATCAATTCAAGGCATAGTCCATTGTTCAGTTGTGAAAAAGTATAACCTATGTTCTAGGTGGATGTTCAACTTAACACTCTCCACCAAAACATTGTTATATTTAACATCAGTTGATTTAAAGGTATTTCTTCTATGCTTTGAAATTTGGTGGGGATTGTTGGATTTAATTGGATTTGGCCAATTACATTAAACAATTAAATCATAAGAAATTTCAAGACCAGAATTAATGCTAGGTGAAACTCATAACGTGTTAGTAGCCATTAGTGGAATATTTCAAGGTGAGTTAGTGGTTGTTTAGTGAGTTACTAGTAACGGATAATTGATTTGTCAACTACTAGTAACTAATATAGTCCTAATGTCATTATCAACCATGTTGATTAGTGAGTTACTAGTAATGGACAATTTATTTTTTAGTTACTAGTGACATAAATGGTGTTCATGACTATTAACAACCACATGTCTTTTATGGTTCCTTCAGGGCTATATAAAGAGGAGCTCTTATCTTGACCGCGTGCACATGACACAAAATATTTCACTAAATCCACTATTGAGTTGCAATCTGAATAATCCCCGTTTTGTTCTTTCGCGCGCACGAGAGATCGAGAGAGTAGGTGCCTCCAGAACCGACGCTGCCCTGAGAACCTTGCACAGGGTGTGCAACGATTAGGTTTTTGGGGAGCGATCCGCGACTGCTCACTTTCATCCGCCCACGTCCGCTGAAAGGAAGTTGTCCACCGGCAAGTTCGTCTTCTTCCCGGTGAAGTTGTCCGTCGACGAATTCGTCTTCTTCCCGGTGAAGCTGTCCATTGGCGAGTTTGTCTTCTTCCTAGAGCTGGAGGCTATTTGAGTTCACCTTCTTCCCGGAGGCCGTTCGAGGGACTGCACTACGAACATCTACCTACATTATCTGGATTTAATTGATATGGAAATTGCCTAATTATCTGTTAGATATTTAGGCAAATTCATGTTTAATTTAATCCATAAAAATGACATAATCAAAATTATGATGACATCATATATTTGCTTGTTTAACCAAGTCATCATGCATATTAACATAGTGCTAACCAGCAAGGTATGACAACTATCATCGCATAGAACAAGTATGTCTACCATACTGTTACCACTAATCAGCAATGTTGTTATTATGAGGATAAAAATAACAAGTAGATTGAAGAGGTTATACCCTACGGCAGATTCGGAAGCACCCGAAAGCGACATGGTGCTTTGTCGTTATAGTCGTCCATCTTGATGCAGTGCCGGTTGGAAGCCATGAAGACCGTGTCGCCGAGAAGAAAATGATCAGTGTTGACGGTCCTTAAATACCAAATTCAACAGTCAACAAAACAGGGAAAAGAATTTATATGAAACAAATAGCTAGAAATAGGGTTTATACTGACAGAATTCCACGAGTTTTGGTGAATGTCTGTTTCTGCAGGGGGTTATCAGGAAATATGGAGGAAAGACCCACATGTAAGGATTACATAGAAATAATTATCATCTGCAGGGAAAAGAACAATCTAGAAGGGTCAAAAAGACGCGGGAAGGAACGAGAGGGCAAGCGAGCCCAGGAGCAGGGCGCCCGCCCTAGGGCAAGAGCCAATCAGGCTCTGCCTCGCGGATCCCCCCTCCATCGCCTTTGAGGTTGCGTCTAAACCCTCCATTAAGGTCAGTTTTATCCGACGGTCGACGTTCATTTGAGGAGGCTATATAAGGAAGGCCCCCCTGACCCTGAGGTGGAGGAAGAATTCATTATTCATCTCAAGAGGATCCCTTGGTCAAGCCCTAGAGCCACCACATCAACTAGATCTCTAGTTTAGCATAGCTACATAGGATTAGAACTAGAAGGAGTCAATCTTCGATTGGTTTCCGGATCTATCGAGAGGATTCTTGGTATTTCTCTCTCTAGTTCTTCATTGTTCATCATTTGTTCTTCAATATTATGAATATGACTTTACTCTATTTCATTATATTGCTTATGACTTTACTCTATTCGATTATGTTCTCAATTATATTGTTCTTAGTCTATTATGATTATATGCTTGGCTTAGCTAGATCTGAGTTATATTCATGTTTAGGATCACATAGTGTTTATCCATCAGTACTATGGGTAAATGATAAATATTGTGTAGGTGTGGTGCCTAGACCGTATTTATCTGCGATTGTACCCTATATTCCGGATCATGAGGTAGATCACGGGAGTGATAGTCCTATTGAGTCCTTTGTAGTCCTCCCGTTTATAGGGTAGGCAGAGCGGAACCATTACGGGGAAATGATTGCTATGTTTCTCATCTTCCTTAGTAATCTCACTATGCATGATTATAATCTTATCTCGCCATGATTGCCAAGTATAATTGCACTAATCATAATATGCTAGATTGTATAGTTAGAATAACTTAGGAAATATTCTTATAGTTCATCCTAATCTCATGCTAATGACTAGCTAGAATATCTGTTGAGGTGCTTATCATTATTTTATGTGACTATATATGTTGATCAGTATATTTATCTTTTGTCACTATTCATTCATTTTCTATATCTTATGTGACACTTACCCTGTATTGAGAGAAATAGATGGAAACTCTCCATTACACATGCAGTGATACTCATTACTCATTTATTCCTAAACATTCCCTTCCCAGTGGTAAAAATATAAATAATGATACCTGGAATAATCCTCGTTAAAATGCTACATTGGTATTATCTGTGCGCTTGCAGATACACATTTATATATTAGAGGAGCAATTGCATATTTCAATACCGCATCTCTCTGCCATGCTGGGGATGACAACTTGGCTTAAGTGGCATGAGAGGTGGTTAACTATTTTTGGCGCCGTTACCAAGAATAGAAATTAATCTACTTTTGGTAACGACGTTAAGATATGTCAACAATCAGCAATGCCTTGAGTGGACACCAACGACATCGGGAAGGAGTGACGGAGCGAGTAGTCATGCCGTCAACGGCACTCCCCAAAAACGTGATGGCCGTCCTTCACCCAAGCAGATGAACTCGATGGACGAAGACATTCCGGAGGCTCTACTCTTCCAGAACCTGTGCGCGCAAGCTCTGGAACTGAGAAGCTATAGGACAGCAATAACTTTGGTTGTTTGTTAAAGTCGGCATTTGACCAGATGAGGGAGTTCAGTATTTATCCTCTCTACGGATGAGAGGATGAGCCAACTCAGAAAGATCAGAAGGTGGCAACGCTTGGAAGAAAAGCTCTCATATTCATTTGCCAATTAAGAATAATTGATGGAGAGAGAAGTTTCTTTCGTAACTCATGCAATCAAGTATGTTAATTGATGAATTGAAAGGGTTCACTAGTTGCATGCGTTTCGATTTCTCGTTGCCTGACTCCCCATTTACTTGCCAACGCATGGTCATCACAACACTTACACGTTACATGCATGCATATAACCATCAAGGTAATTCATGTCTACCATACTGTTACCACTAATCAGCAAGGTTGTTATTATGACAATAAAAATAACAAGTAGATTGAAGAGGTTATACCCTGTGGCAGAGCCAGAAGCACCCGAAAGCAACATGATGCTTTGTCGTTGTAGTCATCCCGCTTGATGCAGTGCCGATTGGAAGCCGTGAAGAACGTGTCGCCGGGAAGAAGATGATCAACAGCGCCTTGCGTGGACACAAACGACATCGGGAAGGAGTGGACAGAGCGAGTATTCATGCCGCTGACGGGCACTCCCCAAAAACGTGATGGCTGCCCTTCACCGGAGCAGATGAACTCGATCGACGGAGACGTTCCGGAGGCTCTACTCTTCCAGAACTTGTGCGCGCAAGCTCTACAACGGAGAAGCCATGGGACAACAAGAACTTTGGTTGTCTGTTAAAGTTAGCACTTGACCAGACGAGTGAGTTCAGTATTTATCCTTCCCACATATGAGAGGATGAGTCAACTCAGGAAGATCTGAAGGCAGCAACGCTTCGAAGAAAAACACCCATATTTATTTGACAATTAAGTACAATAGATGGACAGGGAAGTTTCTTTCATAACTTGAAGAGTTCACTAGTTGCATGCCTTCCTATTTCTCATTGTCTGACTCTCCACATTACTTGCAAACGCATGGTCATTTCAATACACTAGTACAGAAACAGCTTTTGTCCCCGGTCCGTAAGGGCCTTTAGCCCCGATTTCTGAACCGAGACTAAGGATTCGGGACTAAATGTCCCCCTTTTAGTCCCGGTTCGGAGGCCCAGGACTAAAGCTCGACCTTTAGCCCCGGTTAATACCAAACGGGACTAAAGGGTGCGCAAGGTGGTGCAGGCGGGCCACGCGGAGCAGCACCCTTTAGTCCCGGTTGGTATTACCAACCAGGACTAAAGGTCCATTTTTTTCTCTGATTTTGGTATTTCTTATTTTGGTTTTCCAATTAGATTAGGTATTCAAATTTGTGTATTCTTTGCTTCTAATACATGTATTCGCTGCTAATACATGTATTCACGCACTTATAAGTTAGTTTCAAGCATTAAACACAAATAAACTATGAAACTCTATATATAAATATATTATGGAGTTATATATACATAAGTATAATATATATATATGCACATAAAATTTACATTATTATCCATTCATATTTGACTTAGGACACAACCGCTCTCGCCACTTAAATATCATACAGATGTTCGTCTTGATTTGGCTTCAGTTGTTCGGTCAGGTCGAAATAGTACTCACCTTTAGGTTTGCGCACTTTTTCAAGAAAAAATCCAGCAATGGTCTCTTGAATTCCCTTGAGGCGGACATCTTTCAACACTTGGTTCTTCAACCATAGAGACTTCAATTTGCATTATAAACAAACAAGTGTTAATATACATAAGATTTAGTTAATAGTAACAACTAAATAAAATGGATGTATTATTATACATATGACATACTTTTAGTGTCTCATTAATAGTTTGTCTTGCATACACCGTGAGGAACTTGCAAACGTAGTATCCACACAGATTGTTGCTTGGTGGCTGCCTTAGAACCCACTGTAAGATATGAAAATATTACTATCGTCATCATATGCATATGTTAAAGCATGCTAAGATTATGAGAGCTAGTAGAACTTACATTTAGAAGGACGGGACTCTTTAGTGGCGCTTCCAGATCCGCCAACAATTGGATCATTAAACCAAGCCCAAACCCTATTCAATAATTGGATCATTAATTAATTAACTATTGTAGTGTAGTTAAAGAGCATGCATCCATATTTAAAGATCAAAGTTACCCCTTGATAATGTCTATCATGTCTTAGTAATCTCCTAGTGGTTTTCTCAATGAGTCATATATTACCAATTGACTTCTAGTCATATCGAAGACTATGAGTATCCAGTGAAAACTACATTTGTTTATAGAGTCAACATATATATCTTTATGCTAAATTGAAGTAAGATTAATTGTGCAAACGACAACAACACTCACCCAAAGTTGTAGGGGAAGAGTATATATTTTCTGGTCTTTTGGTTCACCAAAAACCTCTAAAGATTCCTCTGCGTTTGAGGTATCCATTGATCGCGGGGAGTGTTTGGATCCGAGAATACGATTGATGGATCAATGAAACCAATATCCGTGTCTCCCTTCCGTTTGAGCAATAACATCAAGAATCTGCATATATATGTTTGAGGATAGTTAGTTACTATATATATACATATGCTATAGTTAGATTACTTAAAGAAATGGTCACTTACAAACAGTAGCAGCTGATGAGAGATTTGTCTAGAGCGTCCATATGACATAGTTGGTGGAGCTCACTAAATAGAACAAATATAACGTTATCGCCCCGGAAGTAATTTTCATCTCTAATTCTGACGCCAATCCAATCATCTCTGCTTTTGTTACATGCCTCCATGTACCATGAGTTTAACGAACGCATTTGCGTACCAAGTTCCCTGAGGGCCGCAGGGTTGTACAGACTTCTGCCACATACATAATTTCTCTTCCACTCATCAACTACAATGTCATTTTCGATGAGTGCATTTTGTAGAAATTGATTCACGGTTATACAAGCTCCTAACAAGAACTCTTCCATACCATCATAGTTGACCCTGCCACTATAGTATGATAGCACGCTCATGTTTGAACCATATTGATTCCCAACAACTAGTGGGGGCAATGATTGGTTCGATTGTTCCCCGAGCTGTGGGACACCCTTCCGTGCTCTTCTCTCTTCGTTAATTGCCTTTTGGAGAGTGCAGTCATAGTCCGATAGTGGACAACTCTTCTGAGCATCACGTAGCTTTCTCTGTCGAGCATCCATCGCTTGACTTAGAGCTGATTGATGTAAGAAGAACATCTTTTTAGCTTCTTTCTTTGCTTTACGGTCGTCTCTCATTTTCTAGAATTGTGCTTGCACATCGGCCTTTATTGAAGCGTCTAGTTCTTCGTCAGTCTTCTCATACGGAAGTTTTTGAGGAATCTTAACTTTCCTTGTAGCTTGCCTCTTCTTTGACGATGGGGCGGCCGATGCTTTTGTGGCAGGCGTCTTCTTTGACGATGGGGCGGCCGGTGCAGGCGTTGGAGACCATCATGGAGGCGATGGGGCCGGTGTAGGCATTGGAGACCGTCGTGGAGGCGATGTGGCCGGTGTCGGCGTTGGAGAACCTCGTGGAGACGATGGGGCCGGTTTTGGAGTTGGAGACCGCCTTGGAGGTTCTGGGGAGGAAGCCGTGTCGTGCATTCCACCATCATCATCCCTTGCAACACTATGACCAGCAGGTGATGAATGGTGACTTAGGTCTCTTGGTGAGGTCCTGTAGTGAAAACAACGAGTGTGAATAAACTATCGCTATTTAAGCCAATACAAAGTTAGTGAAAAAGAGCTAGGTATGATTCACACCTAGGATGAGGAGGAGGAGGCAGCGGCGGTAGAATAGGAGGTGATGCCCCAGGAATAATTATATAGCGCTTGCGCCAACAAATAAATGTCTTCTCCGCTTCTCCTAAAGTCTTCTCCCCATTACCTCCTTCAATGTTAAGCTGAACATTGCTATGACCTTTTTGAACTCTATCCACCAAGACGCGAGCATATCCAGGTGGTATTATTACGCCATGGCATTTTGGTGTCTTCGTAGGGTCGATAGGAGATACAACACCGGTAGCCACCATGATTGTGGTAGCCCCCTCTAGAATGTGCAGCTCACATGGTGTATTCGGTTCTATGATGTCATCCACGGGGAAGCGTAGCTTTGCGTCATCACTGGCTTGAGGCACTTCCGTGGAAGCACAACTGCTTTTCAACTGAGCAGAGGGGCTGATGTTGACTTCCAGTACTGATGCAGTACTTCGCATTCGGCTCATTGCTAAATCCACTTCCTTTTGATTTCCTCGCTCATTCTAGCTTCAAGTTTTTCTTCTCTCTCTTTAGCTTGAATAGCTGCTTCGCGTGCTTCACTAAGCATTTGCTACAAGCTATATTTCATAGCTTCCTCCTCTCTCTTCTTTCTTTGGCGGCTTTTATATGTATCGTTATCTTGAGGGAAGGAATGCTTCCACGGCACCGCGCCACAGCCTCTCGTTTGCCCTTCGTGTTCGGCAGTCCCTAGGGCATATGTCAGCTCATCCCTATCTCTATCTGGTGACCATACTCCTTGTTCCCTCAAAGATTGAGCATGAACCAGTCTCCGTGCTGCTTCTGTGAGTCGTTGGTCATACATCAATCTTCCGGTCTCAAGGTCAAGTCCTCCCCCGTGACCAAAAAACCACCACTTACCGTGCTCAGACCAGGTAAGTGATTCTGGTTGCATTCCCCTAGCTACAAGGTCCTCTTCTGTTTTTTCCCACTTAGGAATGGCAGTAATGTAGCCACCTGATCCCAAGCGATGGTGGTATTACTTTTCTCGGGCATTCTGTTGGTTGTTTATCGCTCGTGCTTTGCCCTCTTCCGATGTCTTGAAACCTACAAAGTCATCCCAAAACGACCTCAACTTGACGTAGGCCTTATTATTGAAATCTGGAGTAAGGTTCTTCTTGATAAATTCATTGTACAATTTCTTCTTCCAGGCTTGGAATTGTGTTGCCATCTTCTTCATTGCCCAGTCCCTAACTCTCCCCTTCAAAGCTTCATCTTCTATATCGAGCGAGAACTGTTGAAGGACATCTCGCCAAATTAGCGCCTTGTCACGATTAGAGACAAAACTAACATCTGGACGATCTTTCCTTTGCTGCCATTCACGAGCACTGATTGGAAGCCTATCCCTTACAAGGTAACCACAGTGGTTGACAAATATATGTGCATGTGGTCCAAGTACTCTCCCTATTTCCTCCTCGAATTACGAGATAATGTACCGACCTTCCAATGGCTTCTTCGGGCCTCATACATTTTTACTCTTCCGCGTAGTTGTCGTTGATGAAAACAGCTATGTATGTAGAAACACAAAAATTATAAATATAATTATACAAATGTAATTATTTTGATTTTCATGTATACACAAGAGATTGTAGACATAGACCTGCTCATCAACATTGTCTTGCGCGATATTTTCTTGCTCAACATTTGCGGCAAAGTACTGACTTCTGTCATCTACTTGATTGGCGCCGTCATCTACTACTTCATTAGTGTCGTCGTTGATCATGGAAAACAAGAAATCCTCCATGTTCTCATTCGGGTCATTCATTTCTGCAACAAAAAAGGGTTTAGGGTAGACACTTATGTGTGTGTGTAATAAAAGGGTTTAGGGTTTATGGTAGACACTTAGTGTGTATGTGTGTGTGTGTGTGTGCAATAGGGTTTAGGTTTTAGGGTAGACACTTATGTGTGTGTGTAATAAAAGGGTTTAGGGTTTATGTAGACACTTAGTGTGTGTTTGTGTGGGGGGGGGGTTTAGGGTTTAGGGTAGACACTTAGGATGTATATCTATAGGGTTTAGACACACTTAGGATAAAAGGGTAGACACTTAGTGTGTGTGACCCTAAACAAGTGTGTAACACTTAGAGCAACCAAAAGGGTAGACACTTAGTGTACGTGTGTGTAATAAAAGGGTTTAGGGTTTAGGCACTTAGAGAGTGTGTGTGTGTGTGAAGGGTTTTGTAACACCCAAATTTTTTTTGCATTCTTTAAAATAGATTAAAAGTAATTTAAATGCATTTTGGGTGGACATTATAACCTAGGAAAAATAATTAATATTTCATAAAATAAAAATTATCACAATAGAAGAAACATATTTGTTGCATACATGCTATTGCATAATACTTTTGTTTTGCTTGGCCTTTTCAAAATTCTTCTAGTTATCCAAATAATCTTTGAAATTGGATTTTGAATTCAAGAAATAAATGAAAAAGAATTCCTGTTTCCCTCCCCCACCCTTTCTCCTTTCCTGGCCCTCAGCCCAGTCCCGCACCCCTCCTTTCCCGCGTGGGCTTGCCCCGGCCCAGCAAGCCGGCCCAGCTCCCGCTCGGCAGTCCAGCCCCGCGCCTCTTCCTTCAGCCACCGACAGGAGGACCCCACAGGTCAGCTTCACCCTCCCATTTCCTTTCTTCCTCTTTTTCCCCCTTTCCTTTCCCCGCGCCGGTGTTTCCTTCCCGGCCGAGCAGAATTGCAGCGAAGGGTGATCCCCTTCCTTTCTACGGCATGCCTCCGGGCTATAAAAGCCAAGCCCTCGCACCTTACCGCCCTCACCTCGCCCTCTCAGAGCACCGCAAGGCCCCAGCCATCGCCGCACGCCACACACAGAACCGCCGCCGTCGCCCCGCGCTTGCCGAGCCCCTCCGCTCTGTTCCACCGCTTCCCGAACATCGCGAGTGGTAAGAAGAGCCCCCAGGAGCTCGCCATCCTTTCCTCATCCCTCTGTTTCACCGTTCCACGCCCGCCGTTAGTGCCAAGCTGCTCTGCCGCGAGCACCGCCACACGCGGCGTCTAATCGGTCCAATCGACCCCTCCGTAGTGTTCACCATCTCCCCCTCTATCTCCCTGTACTTTCCGTGTCGAGAATACCGCTCTGTAGCCTCGGTTTGCATTGACCCGCCCAACTCCGGCCATGGCGCCGCCGGCCGCTCTGTTTCCGGCCACCGCTCCGCCGCTCTCCCCCCCCCCCATTCTAATCTCGGCCGTTCGTTCTAGATCAGGCGGATCTCAGAGCCCCGTACCCCTTCGGCTAACATTTTTTTGCAAAAAGAACCCCGCCCCTTTTTAAGTCATAACCCGCAGTCCTAAAGCGCATTCTCGCTCTACGCTTTCGGCTCTAGAAAACGTATTTCCTTTTGAATTTGTTTTATTTCGAAAATAAATAGAAAACCCTTAATTACAGAATTGCCACCCATTTTCAAATGCTTATAAAATGTTCATTTTAACTCCGTTTTGACTCATTCAAATTGCGTTAGGATCGTATCAACGTAATCTACGTGTTAGTTAGTTCATAGATCATGTTACACAACTTTTAAAAATATTTAATTGCTTAGCCTCTTTTAAACTCAAGTTTATTCCGCGAATCTTGTTTAGAGCATATCTTCTTCGTTATAGCTCCGTTTTTTGTGATCTAGACGTCTATGTGATCGTAGTGAGACGTAGATTAGTTTTATAAACTTTTAATCTTGTTTTATTATGGTTGGTGTACTGTTCTAATGTATAGCCTTTGTTTGTTTGCATGTTATGTCTCGGTATGATTGTATGTTGATGTGGTGATCGAGTATAGACGGTCAGCAGTACGTGGGTGACCAGGAGGATTTCTTTGAGCAGGAGCAGCAGGAACCTTTGGAGCAAGGAAAGTATTATATGGGATCTTCCTTGATGTCCTATTCATGATGTTTTTAAATCAAATCATATGCATGTGTCGAATCTTGTTACCATACGGCTTACCTAGATTTGTTACCTTGAACCTTGGAATCCTATGCATCTGGGTAGTTATTGCTAGTGCTTTTTGACTCTAGAGCTTCACACTCTTTCATTTCTCAAGCTTTTACTAGAGTGCATGATATTTCTTTGCGTTCCATGAAAACCCCCATAATAGTAAACTCACCGAGAGGGACTTTGTCTGCAAATTACTATAGTCCTTCAGCTAGTGTGCTTCTAAGGGGGGTATCCTTTGAGGTTGATCCTATTGTGCTAAGGACAACTAGTATTGATCTCATTCTGGGAATGGATTGTATGATGAAGCATAAGGCCATTGTTCAGTGCACAGAGAAGGTTGTCGTCTTGACCTCACCTAAAGGGGATAGAATCAATGTGGAAGTTGTGTTATGGGCACCACAGACAGCTACTGTGAATCAGCTAGATGATGACAACCATGAACCTAAATTAGTGTTGATGAGTTCCCAGATGTATTCCCCGATGACTTGCCAGGTATGCCACCCGACCGAGACATTGAATTTCTTATTGAGCTTTTGCCTGGTACTGCACCTATTGCTAAGCGTCCATATAGGATGGGGGTTAATGAGTTAGAAGAATTTAAGAAACAGTTGCAGGAGTTACAAGAGAAGGGTTTCATACGTCCTAGCTCTTCACCTTGGGGAGCTCCGGTGATCTTTGTTGACAAGAAGGATGGTACACAACGGATGTGTGTGGATTACCGTTCGCTCAATGAGGTAACTATCAAGAACAAATACCCTCTACCAAGGATTGATGACCTGTTTGACCAGTTGAAGGGAGCTTGTGTGTTCTCCAAGGTTGATCTTCGATCGGGATATCACCAATTGAAGATACGTGCCTCTGACATACCTAAGACTGCATTTACTACAAGGTATGGGCTATATGAGTACACTGTGATGTCATTTGGGCTAACCAATTCACCTGCCTACTTCATGTACTTGATGAATAAGGTGTTCATGGAGTTTCTTGACAAGTTTGTGGTAGTGTTCATTGATGACATTCTAGTCTACTCCAAGAATGAGGAAGAACATACAGAACATCTCAGGTTGGTCTTGCAGAAGCTCAGAGAACACCAGTTGTATGCTAAAAGGAGCAAGTGTGAGTTTTGGTTGAAGGAAGTGTCTTTCCTAGGTCATGTTATATCCAATGGAGGAATAGCAGTGGATCCAAGTAAGGTGGCAGATGTGTTGAATTGGAACCCACCTACCAGTGTGACTGAGATTCGTAGTTTCCTTGGACTGGCTGGTTACTATCGGAGATTCATTGAAGGTTTCTCCAAGCTTGCTAAACCAATGACTGCATTGTTAGAGAATAATGCTAAGTTTGTATGGTCTGGGAAGTGTCAAACTAACTTTGAAGAATTAAAGAAGCTGTTGACCACAGCGCCAGTGTTGATTTTGCCAGACCTGAACAAGAGCTTCTCCATATATTGTGATGCATCTCGCCTGGGTCTTGGTTTTGTGCTTATGCAAGAAGGCAGAGTTGTTGCCTATGCATCAAGGCAGTTAAGGAAGCATGAGTTGAATTATCCTACACATGACTTGGAGTTAGCAGCTGTGGTTCATGCACTGAAGATCTGGAGACACTACCTGGTCGGTCACAAGAGTGATATTTACATGGATCACAAGAGTTTGAAGTACATATTCACCCAGTCAGATCTGAACTTGAGGCAACGCCGTTGGTTGGAATTGATCAAGGACTATGACTTGGAGGTACATTATCACCCTGGAAAGGCGAATGTTGCGGCAGATGCCCTCAGTAGGAAAAATTATGCCAATGAAGTACACCTGGAGATACAGTCCAAAGAATTGTGTGCCCAGTTAGCGCATCTCAACTTGGGTTTTGTTACTAATGCTGTGGAGTTAGTTTTGGAACCTACTCTGGAACAGGAGATACGCAAGGGTCAGTTGGAAGATGAGAAACTGAAAGAGATTGCCGAGAATATTGTGATTGGCAAAGCACCAGGTTTCAGTCTGGATGACAATGGTACTCTTTGGTTTGGTAAGAGGTTATGTGTACCTAGAGTGAAAGAGATCCGTGAGACAATTCTGTGAGAGGCTCATGATTCAGCTTATTCTATACACCCCGGAAGTACCAAGATGTATCTGGACTTGAAGGAGAAGTATTGGTGGTATGGATTAAAGAGGGATGTTGCAGAGTATGTGGCACTATGTGATACCTGTCAAAGGGTTAAGGCAGAGCACCAGAGACTGGCAGGATTGTTGCAACCGATGAAAATTCCAGAGTGGAAATGGGAAGAAGTTGGTATGGACTTTATAGTGGGTTTGCCTCGCACCCAAAGTGGTTATGATTCGATATGGGTAATTGTGGATCAGTTGACAAAAGTTGCCCACTTCTTGCCAGTCAGGACCACCTACACCGGAGCAAGGTTAGCAGAGCTGTACATGGAAAAGATAGTGTGTATGCATGGTGTTCCTAAAAAGATTGTTTCCGATAGGGGTACTCAGTTCACATCCCACTTCTAGCAGATGATTCATAGGTCCCTTGGAACCAAGCTGAACTTCAGTACAACCTATCACCCACAGAGAGATGGTCAGACAGAAAGAACCAACCAGATACTGGAAGATATGTTGAGAGCTTCTGCACTGCAAAATGGGACTAGTTGGGATAAGAGTTTGCCTTACGCTGAGTTCTCTTATAACAAAAGTTACCAGAAAAGTCTCAAGATGGCACCATTTGAGGCTTTGTATGGAAGGAGGTGCAGAACCCCTTTGTTCTGGAATCAAACGGGAGAAAGTCAAGTGTTTGGACCAGATGTGTTGAAGAGTGCAGAGGAACAGGTGCAAACTATAAGAGAAAACTTGAAAGTTGCACAGTCCCGACAGAAGAGTTATGCTGACACTCGTAGGAGAGATTTGGCTTTCAAAGTAGGTGACTATGTCTATCTAAAGGTGTCACCCATGAGAAGCGTAAAGAGGTTCAATATGAAGGGTAAGTAAGCACCTAGATATGTTGGTCCCTTCAAGATAGTGGAGCGACGTGGTGAAGTAGCTTATCAGCTCGAGTTGCTTGAGAGTCTAGCAGGTGTACACGATGTCTTTCACGTGTCATAGTTGTAGAAGTATTTGCGTGTGCCAGAGGAGCAGATACCCTTGGATGAGTTGGCAGTTAAGGAGGATCTCACCTATAAGGAATATCTGATAAAGATTTTGGAAACGGCAGAAAGAGTCACAATGAGCCGAGTCATTCGTATGTGCAAAGTTCAGTGGAATCAGTATTTAGTGGATGAGGCAACGTGGGAAAGAGAAGAGGACTTGAAAAAGACATACCCGCAGTTGTTTGAGTAAGCTCAGCTAAATCTCGGGACGAGATTTCTTTAAGGGTGGTAGAATTGTAACACCCAAAAAAAAATATTTTGCATTCTTTAAAATAGATTAAAAGTAATTTCAATGCATTTTGGGTGGACATTATAACCTAGGAAAAATAATTAATATTTCATAAAATAAAAATTATCACAATAGTAGAAACATATTTGTTGCATACATGTTGTTGCATAATACTTTTGTTTTGCTTGGTATTTTCAAAATTCTTCTAGTTATCCAAATAAGCTTTGAAATTCTCCTTTTCTGGCCCACAGGCCTTCTTTCTCAGCCCAGTCCCACACCCCTCCTTTCCCGCGTGGGCTTGCCCCGGCCCAGCAAGCCGGCCCAGCTCCCGCTCGGCAGTCCAGCCCCGCGCCTCTTGCTTCGGCCACCGACAGGAGGACCCCACACGTCAGCTTCACCCTCCCATTTCCTTTCTTCCTCTTTTTCCCCCTTTCCTTTCCCCGCGCCGGTGTTTCCTTCCCGGCCGAGCAGAATTGCAGCGAAGGGCGATCCCCTTCCTTTCTACGGCATGCCTTCGGGCTATAAAAGCCAAGCCCCCGCACCTTACCGCCCTCACCTCGCCCTCTCAGAGCACTGCAAGGCCCCAGCCGTCGCCCCGCGCTTGCCGAGCCCCTCCACTCCGTTCCACCGCTTCCCGAACATCGCGTGTGGTAAGAAGAGCCCCCATGAGCTCGCCATCCTTTCCTCATCCCTCTGTTTCGCCGTTCCACGCCCGCCGTTCGTGCCGAGCCGCTGTGCCGCGAGCACCACCACACGCGGCGTCTAATCGGTCCAATCGACCCCGCCGTAGTGTTCACCATCTCCCCCTCTATCTCCCTGTCCTTTCCGCGTTGAGAATACTGCTCTGTGGCCTCGGTTTGCATTGCGCCGCCCAGCTCCGGCCATGGCGCCGCCGGCCGCTCTGTTTCCGGCCACCGCTCCGCCGCTCTCCCCCCCCATTCTAATCTCGGACGTTCGTTCTGGATCAGGCGGATCTCAGAGCCCCGTACCCCTTCGGCTAACGTTTTTGCAAAAAGAACCCCGCCCCTTTTTAAGTCATAACCCGCAGTCCTAAAGCGCATTCTCGCTCTACGCTTTCGGCTCTAGAAAACGTATTTCCTTTTGGATTTGTTTTATTTCGAAAATAAATAGAAAACCCTTAATTACAGAATTGCCACCCATTTTCAAATGCTTATAAAATGTTCATTTTAACTCCGTTTTGACTCATTCAAATTGCGTTAGGATCGTATCAATGTAATCTACGTGTTAGTTAGTTCATAGATCATGTTACACAACTTTTAAAAATATTTAATTGCTTAGCCTCTTTTAAACTCAAGTTTATTCTGCGAATCTTGTTTAGAGCATATCTTCTTCGTTATAGCTCCGTTTTTTGTGATCCAGACGTCTATGTGATCGTGTGAGACGTAGATTAGTTTTATAAACTTTTAATCTTGTTTTATTATGGTTGGTGTACTGTTCTAATGTATAGCCTTTGTTTGTTTGCATGTTATGTCTCGGTATGATTGTATGTTGATGTGGTGATCGAGTATAGACGGTCAGCAGTACGTGGGTGACCAGGAGGATTTCTTTGAGCAGGAGCAGCAGGAACCTTTTGAGCAAGGCAAGTATTATATGGGATCTTCCTTGATGTCCTATTCATGATGTTTTTAAATCAAATCATATGCATGTGTCGAATCTTGTTACCATACGGCTTACCTAGATTTGTTACCTTGGACCTTGGAATCCTATGCATCTGGGTAGTTATTGCTAGTGCTTTTTTTAACAAAGCATGATCTTGAATCTTGATTAATGACTATATGAAATGATAAAGTAAAACTTTGTTTACTTGTTGCTTATCATTATGAATCACTTTATCATGATAGTATGTTATTCGTTCAGTTGTTATTATGATCATGCCGTTTAATTTGGGGTCTTAAGCATAACCTTTGATTCACCACTTGTAAAGTTTTGTTACAAATTAAAAATGCTTACCGCAGTAAGCCGTGTCAACCTTTTGAGCCTCATGAACCCCATATATACTTGTTGAGTACTAGAAGTACTTACGCTTATTTATTCTTTTCAATATTTGGATAAAAATCCCGGATGGGTACCAGATTATCAAGGTTATGAGGAGTATCCCGAGGACTATTAGGTTTGGAGTCAACCAGTTGACGTCCCTGTGCGATGGAGCTTCGCGCGAGTTACCTTTTATTTCCGCTGTTATGTAATAAATATTAATTAGACACTTATTCGCTATGTAATAAACACTTGTGATGGTACCTTTTTGATGATTTGTCGGCTTATGTGTGTGACTGATCCCTGGGCACACATAAGGTTTATGCATCCCGTTTTGCCTTTAAAACTGGGTGTGACAGGTTTAGGGTAGACACTTAGGGTTTAGGGAAGACACCTAGGATGTATATATATAGGGTTTAGACACTTAGGGGTTTAGGGTAGACACTTAGGGTTTAGGGAAGACACCTAGGATGTATATATATAGGGTGTAGACACTTAGGGGTTTATGGTAGACACACTTAGTGTGTGTGTAAACCCTAAACAAGCATGTAACACTTAGAGTAACCAAAAGGGTAGACACTTAGTATGAGTGTAATAAATGGGTTTAGGGTTTAAAGTAGACATTTAGGATGTATATCTATAGGGTTTAGACACTTAGGGGTTTATGGTAGACACTTAGCTAGTGTGTGTGACCCTAAACAAGTGTGTAACACTTAGAGTAACCAAAAGGGTAGACACTTAGTGTGAGTTTAAGAAAAGGGTTTAGGGTTTAGGGTAGACACTTAGGATGTATATCTATAGGGTTTAGACACTTAGGGGTTTAGGGTAGACACTTAGCTAGTGTGTGTGACCCTAAACAAGTGTGTAACACTTAGAGTAACCAAAAGGGTAGACACTTAGTGTGTGTGTGTGTAATAAAAGGGTTTAGGGTTTAGGGTAGACACTTAGGATGTATATCTATAGGGTTTAGACACTTAGGGGTTTAGGGTAGACACTTAGCTAGTGTGTGTAATAATGGAAAGGTGTAATAATTAATTTGCTAAATAATAGAAAGGTGCTAATAAAAGGTGTAATAATGGACAGGTGTAATAATTTTCTAATAAAAGGGTACACTCTTAATATATATAGCAATAATGGAAAGGTGTAATAATTTGCTAAATCAATTTGCTAAGACTAAAATATATTTGCTAAGACTAAAATATATTTGCTAAGACTAAAATATATAACTAAAACTAAATCAATTTGCTAAGACTAAAATATAACTAAAACTAAATCAATTTGCTAAGACTAAAATATATAACTAAAACTAAATCAATTTCGTAAAACTAACAAATCCATATCTAAATTCACCTTTTCCTCTTCTTCTTTCTTTTTCTCTTTCTTTCTTTCTTTCTTCTTCTTCTTTATTTCTTCCTCTCTTCCTCTCCTTCTTTCCTCTTGTTCCTTCTTCCTTCTTTCTTCTTTCTTCTTTCTATTTCTCTATTTCTTTGTTTCTTTCTTCTTTTTCTCTTCAATGGTGCTGACCGAATTGAAGGCTCGAGCGCAGGGTGGCGGGCTCGGGCGTGGCGGTGGCGGGCTCGGGCGCGGCGACGGCGGCCGGAAAGGGCGCGCGTGCGCGATGGACTCCGACGGCGGGCTCGGGCACGGCTGTGTGAAGTGGCGGCGGCGTGAGCTGAGGCGTCGCGAGGCAACGAGGTGTCGCGGTGCAGGGCCGGTGCGGGGCGCCGACGGTGGCGCAGAGGTGGCGGCGGCGATGGAGGATCGGGAGCTCTCGATCGACGACGTCTCGGGTTGAAGGAAGACAGAGGGAGGAAAAGGGAGCCAGGGCCTTATATAGGAAGACACCTTTAGCCCCCGGTTGGTAATACCAACCGCGGCTAAAGGCAAGTTTAGGCGCCAATCCAAATTCCAGTGTCCAGATTTAAGGGTTTTGGTATTGTATATAGTTTTTTTTCTTTATAAATTGCTCTAGGTCTTGTTAATTGCAGTATAAATTAAATACATGACACAAATTTTTTTAAAAATAACCATTGCATTTCTCTTTGCTTTATTATACACTAGAAAAGTTAATAATAGAAAATCTTTTACTTTTTGTATAATATCGATTATAAATGTAACTAACCATTAGTATTTGGGTAATGCAAAAGTATATTGTTCAATTAAAAAAACTAAAATTCTTAGTTACCTACAAGAAATTAGTTTCTGCATTATTCTATCGTAAATCTTTTTGTTTTTAACCATTCATTGTCCAATTGTGCGACAAATAAGTTTACAAAAAGGAATTTATTAATAAGACACTAAATGACCTCATATCAAAAACTTTCGAATACAATAGTTTTATAACTCATCAATATCTATCTTTTTTATGTAGTTCATATTTCTATTTGGGGAAGAGTTAGTAAACATTAGTAAACATCAATGCATTTAGGGTTTACACATTACTACAAAAGAAGTATTAGTAAACATTAGTCACTAAATGCAAAATTGACCAAATACAAATGTAGATCTTCATTTGTTTTACCAAACTTAGCAAAAATGACTAATACACATGTCACTTGACATCACTACTATGCTAGCTACATCAAGCGGGCACAGTAGTGAACTTCTTCTTGACATATGTCCCTTGGTTATGATCATGTTGTAACCATGGAGTGTCCTCGACATTTAGAATGATGCTTGGGTCTTTGGTCACACTGAATGGCACAATTCGGTCATCCCTTTTGTAAAGTTCTGACATGTCTGAGTTGTCCTCAATTCTGAAAATGTTTCTTTTCCCTGAAAGAACTATGTGACGCTTGGGCTCATTGATGCTTGATTTGTCATCGTTTTTTTTCTTTCTTTGGTTTTGTAGACATGTCTTTTACATAGAACACCTGATTCACATCAGCAGCAAGGACGAATGGTTCGTCTTTGTACCCAATAGTGTCGAGGTCCACTGTTGTCATCCCATAATCCCATTGGCACTTAAACAAAGGGACTTTAAAATTAGATGCATAGTCTAGTTCCCAAATCTCAACTATGCGGCCATAATATGTTTGCCTATTTCCATTTGGGTCAGTGGCATCTATGCGGACACCACTGTTTTGGTTGGTGCTCCTTTTATCTTGGTCTACCGTGTAAAATGTATTTACATTTATCTTGTAGGCTTTGTATGTGAGGATGTGCCATGATGGTTGTCTAGCCAACAAATACATTTGGTCATCAATACTGTCATCACCAAGACATTTTTTTCGCAACCAATCGCCGAAAGTTTCCATGCGTTCACGCATAATCCAAGCTTCATTCTTCCCTAAAGACTGGGATCGTAGGAACTTCTTGTGTACCTCGACATATGGCTCCACCACGGAGGAGTTTTGAAGAACTATGTAGTGTGCTTTGTTGAAATAATCATCCCCCTTACCGATATATGTTTTCTTCCCTAGTGTTCCTTTCCCACTAAGTCTCCCCTCGTGTCTTGATTCAGGAACACCAATCGGGTCAAGCTTGGGAATATAGTCAACATAGAACTCAATCACCTCGTCTATCCCATAGCCCTTGGTGATGCTTCCTTCTGGGCGAGCACGTTGGTTAACATATTTTTTCAGAACTCCCATAAAACTTTCAAAGGGGAACATGGTGTGCAAGAACACCAGACCGAGAATACTAATATCCTTGACCAGGTGAACTAGGTGGTGTTCCATGATATTAAAGAAGGATGGAGGGAAAACCAACTCAAAGCTAACATCATTCTGTAGAGTAGCTAGTTCCATTGGATCGATTGCCTTCCGAGAGATTGCATTGAGGAATGCACATAGCTTCACAGTGGCTAGACGTATATGTGGAGGTAGAATTCCTCTTAACGCAACCGGAAGCAATTGCGTCATTAGCACGTGGCAGTCATGAGACTTTAAGTTTAGGAATTTCTTCTATGACATATTTATTATATTCTTTATATTAGAGGAAAATCCAGATGGACCTTGATGCTTCTTAGACATTCAAACATGCTTTCCTTCTCTTCTTTGCTAAGAGTGTAGCTAGCAGGCTTTAAATAATGGCATCCATCTTCTATCTTCTCTAGTGCAGGTTGTCTCGTTCTTTCATGTCTTGCAAGTCCTGTCGTGCTTCAAGTGTATCCTTGGCTTTTCCATACACATCCATGAATCCCAGCAGGTTCACACAAAGATTCTTTGTCAATTGCATTCACGTCGATCGCGTGGCGAACCTCTAGGACATGCCAATAGGGTAGCTCCCAAAATATGGACTTCTTCTTCCACATGGGTGCGTGTCCATCAGCATCTTTTGGAACTCGTAGGGCCCCTTCTCCCTTTCCAAAGACTACTTGCACATCCTTGACCATATCAAGTACATCCTCTCCAGTTCGGTTGCGAGGCTTGGTTCGTTTCACTTCTTCTTTACAATGCTTGCCTTTCTTTCTGGCTTGGTGATTCTTAGGAAGAAAACGACTATGGCCAAGGTACACGACCTTTCGACGATTTTTCAGATATACACAATCAAGGTCATCAAAACAGTGTGCGCATGCATTATATCCCTTGTTTGTCTGTCTGGAAAGATTACTTAGGGCAGACCAATCATTGATTGTTACGTACAACAATGCTCATAAGTCGAAGTGTTCCTGCTTGTACTCATCCCACACATGTGCACCTGGTTTGCTCCATAAAAGCATGAGTTCCTCAACTAAGGGCCTCAGGAAGACATCGATGTCATTGCTAGGTTTCCGCGGGCCTTGGATGAGCACCGGCATCATAATGAACTTCCGCTTCATGCATAACCATGGAGGAAGGTTGTAGATACATAGAGTAACAGACCAAGTGCTATGACTACTGCTCTGCTCCCCAAAAGGATTCATACCATCCGTGCTCAAACCGAACCTTAAGTTTCTTGCATCTTCTGCAAACTCCAGGAATTCTCTGTCAATTGCTTTCCACTGGGACCCATCAGTAGGGTGTCTCAACATGTTGTCTGCCTTACGGTCTTCTTTGTGCCTTCGCAACAACTTTGCATGGTCCTTGTTTCTAAATAGACATTTCAGGCGTGGTATTATAAGAGCATACCACATAACTTTGGCAGGGATTTTCTTCATAGGACGCTTTTCGCCCTCAACATCGCTAGGGTCATCTCGACTGATCTTATACTGCGCCGCTTTACATACGGGGCATTCATCCAAATTCTTGTAGTCCTTGCCACGGTACAGGATGCAGTCATTAGGACATGCATGTATCTTCAGGATTTCTAATCCCAGAGGGCACATGAGCTGTTTTGCTTCGTACATAGTGGTAGGCAATTCGTTAGGCTTCGGAAGTATCTGTTTTTAGATCTTGAGTAATTGCCCAAATGTCTTGTCGGATATGCCATTTTTTGCCTTCCATTAAAGCAACTCCAGTGTTGTACCCAACTTATTTTGCCCATCTTCGGCGCTCGAGTATAGTAGTTTTTTGTGATCCTCTAGCATGCATTCCAACTTAGCTTTCTCTTTTTCACTTTCACAATCTCTTTGTACATCACGAATGACGTCACCAAGAGCATCATCTTCAGAGAGTGTGTCCTCTGCCCCTGCCTCTTCTTCTGCTTCCACCATTGCAGTATCATTGAAGTCATCATATTGAGCAATAATGTCGTTGTTGACGGTAAATATGAACCATTTTGTCACCATCAAAATACCATCAACATCGTCATATTCGAAGGAAAACAAGCATAACATGAACATATTTTTACCCAATAACTAGTTCCACATGTCCGTTGACTATTTGAGTGCAGGTAATGAAAAATGGGGACTTTTGGGAGCTAGTGGGCCCACTTAGGGGGTCAGCCGACCACCCTGTGGGGCCACTAGGCCTCCCAAGCCCCCATGATCCATGTAACATCCTCCAGAGCACTTTCTACCCCTTGGATCCAAGTGTGTTTCTTCTCAACGGTTCAGATTCACATCACGATTATCCATGGGCCCACATCAAGGAGATCAGCATGAAAAATCAACTCAGAACAAACATCCAACGCATATGACAGGTGGGACCAGCATACAAGAGACAGAGGTGGGCCAAAGACCCATAGGGGGGTCGGCCGACCTATAGGTGGGCCCAACAGGCCCCCATTTGGTCCCTGACCAGTGGGACACCAACCAGGAGGAGCAGAGGGGGCCCACAGGCCAGTAGGGGGGTCGGCCGACCACCCCTATGGCAGTTTCAACCCCCTCAACCGCCTCACTCACTCCCCACATGGTGGAAATCATCACCCTTCATCCTAAGGCGGTTCTGAAGTCGGTTGATCCTATGGTGGTTGATGAAGGTGACGTGGATTGCTGACGTGGCACCGGAGTAGCCCCTACTCCACCTCTACCTATAAATAGACCCCTAGAGCCCCCTTCTCATTCATGCCTCATTGGAGAAACATTACTCCTTAGTCTCTTAGCGGAGCTCTCTAGTAGTGCTATGCTGGTTGGAGGAGAGTGAAGGAAGTCTTCTAGAGAAAGCCCTGGGCCTGTCGGGAATCTTCTCCGGAGTTCTTCCTCAGCGGATGCGAGTCTCTTGTAAGTTTAACGCTTGTAAGTGACTTCTTCTGAGTTATTTATAGCATTCAGTATTCTAAATCTGGTTTAGCTGTTATACAACTTTTCGCACTTGTTCATCGCTTTGCTCTGAGTGAAGTGCTTTAATCTTTGGCCAAGATTAAAGTAGTAAGATAAGTGTAGATGTGGTGTCTAAGTTCAATCTTACCTTTGTAAACCGCTTATCGCACGGATTGTTTGTGGTAGCTAGTAGGAAGTGATAGCCCTATCTAGTCCTCGTATTCCACCACGTGTGTAAGATAAGTTCTTAAAAGGTAGGGCCTCAATACAACATGATGGCGCGGTCCGGTTAGAGTTTTGTCCTCTTTCTGATCTATCCCATCGCCTCCTGCAAGAGAAGGGCTGATAAAGCCAGTATAACCAGCTATACCTTGTTAGATATCTTTGCTATATTGAACCTCTCAACCTAGTTATCATAATCTCCCTTGATACATCATAGAACATATCCATATTCCTAGTTAACTCACTTCTCGTTCCCTGTGGAAAATACGATACCTAGAATACTCCTGGTGAAAGCTACACTTGACAACCGTACGCTTGTGGTCTTTTTCCGTTTGCCACCTTTGGTGTCAACAAGTTTTCTGGTGCCATTGCCGGGGAACGGTAGCTGTTTTAACTAGTACCCTTTGGTCCTATTTTATCTTTGTTTGATTTCATCCTTTCATTCCACATACACATATGGATTAAACCCCACTTTTTGAATATGGTGCTCCAACGGGCGCTAGCTTGGAGCCACCTAAATCATCTCAGGCCGTTCTAGCCGTTCGTTATGAGCTTCGCCCAAGTGTCATAGCGATGGTTTAGGAAAAAACTATTTTCTGGGGACGAAGATGAGAATCCCATACTCATATACATGACTTTGAACAACTTTGTTCATGTGTCCACATCCAAGGGATGAGGCCAGGTACCCTTAAGTGGAAGCTATTTCCGTTCTCTTTAACAGGAATAGCCAAACGATGGTACACTCGCCATGTAGATGACGCAAATGGAGAATGGGAAAAATTGTTGCCTAAATTCTGTTTAGCATTCTTCCCTATCCCTTGTGTCATTCGTCTTCGAAAAGAGGTCATCAATTTCTCGCAAAAGAGAAAGAACCTCTAGGTGAAGCATGGGCCCGTCTTCTAGATCTAGTATCTTCAGGCCCTGATCTTGCTATAACCGAGCCTACAATGTTACAACATTTTTATGGCGGTCTTAGCAGAGATTCTGCGCAACTCCTTGACATATCTTCCGGGGGAGCCTTCCTGTGTTTACACGTTAGTGCAGGGAAGAGTCTTCTCATGAAGATTCTTGATAACACCCCCTATACTAATGTATATTACGAAGAACCCATGAAAGAACAAAAACCAACCCCCAGAATAGAAACAACATCGATAGCCGAAACTCTTCCCTCTACATCTCAAGATCCTGCTATCGAACCTGAGCCACTAAGGGAAGAAGAAATTCATCCCTTGGAATTCTCCCTTGATATCAAGGCTGATTTATTTTTCTGATTTTGGAAATGACTTGAATCAATCTGTGCAAAAGAAGTCTGCTGCTCGAAAAGCTCTGAACCTTCATATTCCTAGTCGCATAGAGGACACCTATCTCCAGGAGACTGTTCAAGAGCTAGCTTCTATCATGCGCAATGAGTGGTTAGAAGAGGCCGAATCTTCATTCGAGCCAATTCAAATTCTTTCTTCTCTTACAACCATTCCTTGTCAAATCAATAGAGCAAAGTTAGACTCTCTTTACGATCCTGCCATAGGAGTTAACATTATTTCTAAGTCATTAGCTAATGCTCTCCTAGGCAAGGGTAAATCTAACTCCAACCAATAAGTTCTTGAAGCTTTCTTCAGGACAATTGATTGAGAGTTGTGGGATCGCACAGACCATTCCTACACTAATTAACAAAGTCAATATCCTCTTGAATTTCTTCATATTTGATATAGAGGAATTCAACTTGTTAATTGGACATCCACTCATGAGATTTCTTGATGGATCTCTTGATGGAAGTCTTAAGGGTCATGTCGGGAGTAGCATCAAACTCTCGATTCGCTTACCAATTCCGTAAACCCATGACGGAATCTCCCAGAATCCGACCCCATAGAGGAAGTGATGGTTGCATTCTTCTAGAATCATCTCATCTTGATCTAGAAGAAGAGGCCAAAGATTTCATCCAGGAAGAAGACGATATAGAGAAACCCATAGATCTGGAGAAATCCGACCCCCCATCTAAACCCTCTATAGACCTTAAACCCCTTGCAGCTGGTTTAAAGTATGCCTTTCTAAATGATGACCGTGAGGCCCATGTTATCATTAGTGATAAACTCTCTCCTGAAGAGTCCTTCAAACTCCTCACCATCTTAGAAAAAGCACCATCAGTCTTAGGCTATTCTCTTCAAGATCTTAAAGGCATTAGTCCTGCTCTTTGCACACATCGCATCCCATAGAACCTGAGGCCCTTCCATCTAGAGAGCCCCAGAGTAGATTGAATAATGCAATGAGAGAAGTAGTAAAGAAGGAGGTCTTGAAACTCTTGCACGCGGGGATCATCTACCTCTTTCCTCACAGTGAATGGGTTAGCCTGGTGCAAGTTGTGCCTAAGGAGGTATGACGGTCGTTCGAAATGACAAGAACGAGTTGATTCCTCAACGAACCGTCATGGGTTGGAGAACGTGTATAGACTACCAAAAACTTAATAAGGCCACAAAGAAAGATCACTTCCCTTTTACCCTTCATCGATGAGATGTTGGAGAGGCTTGCAAATCATTCTTTCTTTTGTTTCCTTGATGGTTATTTGGGATATCATCAAATATCAATCCACCCTAATGATCAAAGTAAGACTACCTTCACATGCCCTATGGAACATATGCATATAGGCGAATGTCTTTCGGCCTATGCAATGCTCTTGCCTCTTTCCAAAGGTGATGATGTCCATTTTCTCCGATATGATCGAAGAAATCATGGAAGTTTTCATGGATGACTTCTCTGTCTATGGAAAGACTTTCGATGATTGCCTTGAGAATCTGGATAGAGTCTTACAGAGATGTGAAGAAAAGCACTTAGTCCTGAACTGGGAGAAATGCCACTTCATGGTTCGCAAAGGCATAGTGCTAGGACATAGAGTGTTCCGAACGTGGGATAAAAGTGGATAGAGCTAAGATAGAAGTTATAGAACAACTTCCACCTCCCACGAATGTCAGGGAATTCGTAGCTTCCTTGGGCACGCAGGCTTCTATGGGCGGTTTATCAAAGATTTATCTCAAATTGCCCGTCCTTTGACAAACCTGCTAGCCAAAGATGCATCCTTTGACTTCATGATCAATGCTTAGACACTTTCTGCATTCTCAAGAAAGCACTCATCTCAGCTCCAATCATTCAAACCCCTGATTGGAAGCTCCCCTTTGAAATAATGTGTGATGCTAGTGATTATGCTGTTGGTGCGGTGTTTAGGCCAACCAAAGATAAGAAGCATCATGCTATTTCATATGCTAGCAAAACCTTAACAGGGCCACAGCTAAACTATGCAACAACTGAAAAAGAGTTGTTGGAAGTGGTGTTTGCTATAGACAAGTTTAGATCTTACTTAGTAGGAGCAAAAGTTATTGTCTACACAGATCATGCTGCTCTTAAGTACTTACTCATTAAGAAAGATGCTAAACCATTCTTAATAATATGGATCTTGTACTCCAAGAATTTGATCTTGAAATAAAAGATAAAAAGGGAGTAGAAAATTCTGTTGCCGACCATTTGTCTAGAATGTCAATTCAAAGAAGCACAGAATTTGCCCATCAACGATTTCCCCAAAGATGACACACTCCTCAAGGTAACAAACTCTAACCCCTGGTATGCAAATATAGTCAACTTTATGGTTGCAGGCCATGTCCCACCAGGGGTAGATATGAAGAAATTAGTTCAAGAGAGTCGAGTACATCTCTGGGATGAACCATACCTCTATAGAGTATGCAATGATGGATTGCTAAGAAGATGCATACCTATGGAGGAGGGCGACCAAGATCATGGAAAGATGCTATGGAGCAGAATACGGAGGCCACTATGGAGCATTCAGAACTCATGCTAAGATTTGGCAGAGTGGGTTCTTATGACCAACCATGTACAAGGATACCCAAGATTACGTCAAAAAAATGTGCAAGATGCCAGAAGCACGGGAACATCAATACCCGAGATGCTATGCCACTCACCAACAACCTACAAGTCGAGCTCTTTGATGTATGGGCATCGACTATATGGGGCCCTTTCCTCCGTCAAAAGGGTGTGAGTACATCTTAGTAGCGGTGGACTATGTGTCCAAATGGGTAGAAGCATTACCCTACCGCAAAGCTGATGCAACCAAATCAAAGAGAATGTTCCATGAAGTGATATTCCCCAGATTTGGAACTCCAAAGTTAGTAATAAGTGACGGGGGATCACACTTCATTAATAAAGGCTTCCACCAATTCCTCATGATCAAGGGATCCGACACAATGTTGCAACTCCATACCACCCTCAAACAAGTGGTCAAGCAGAAACATCCACAAAATTAATCAAGAACATTCTACAGAAGACTGTGGATGAGATGTGTACAACTTGGAAGTACAAGCTACCAAGGCATTATGGGCATAATAGGACCGCATACAAGACACCAATTAGTATGACACCATACCAACTTGTATACGGGAAGACATGCCATTTTCCTGTAGAATTGGAGTTCAAGGCACATTGGGCAATTAAGAAATGGAATATGGATCTATGGTTGCTGGAAAAATTTAGGAGAATGCAAATCTCTGAATTAGAAGACACTACAGAATATCCTACATCTATGACATTTTGGGGATGACGATCTCAATTTTGGTCACGGAATTAGTGTCATCAATGACAAAATTATGCATGTCTTCATAAATGACTGGTTTGGCCGTCAACCCACTTGTTCATCCATGACGAATTGGAAAAAATCATCACACATATGCTTCTGAACTTTGTCATAGATGTGAAACTCAGTAGTTCCAACGTCGAGGGTTCCCACCTGCTAGTTTTTATTTTTGTCATAAAAAAGCTCAATAAATTGGGGGTGCCTTGGAATCGAACCGACACCATAGAGTTGTGAAGTGGCTATGTTGACTAGTATGACACAAGTTTAGACGTGTTGGGGAGAAGGGAACTTTATTTTCTTATTAGAGTTTAATTAATTAATAGAACCTGGCGGCAAAACCGTTTCCCTCATCACTCATTCGTGCCTCAATCAATCCCCTCCGCTGACACCGCTGCCACCGCCACGCGGACCGCCACCGCCGCCGCCACGGGTGCTCCGGCGGACCTCTCCATCTTCTAGGTCTGGCGCGACGCTAGCTCGTGCGCGCATCTCTGGTGGGCCGCTCCGACTACAGGGCTTGGCCACCGCCGCCGCCGTAGGTGCTCCAGTTGCGCTGGTGGGCAGCCGCCATGCACCATGCCACGGTGGGGAGCATCCTAGGTGGTCAGCTTCTCAGGGTTATCTGCTAGCTCCTTCATTGGCTCAAGCGGCGGCCAGCTCGAGCTCGGGGTGCGAAGGTATTGTCCTGCCTCTCCCACGGTGTTCATGATGTTAGCATTTCATAGTTGTTTGATCAAGACTGGTAGATGTACTTCTTGTTGCATTCAATAGATGGACAGATTTGGATTCATGCTACTCGGTTCAGCGATTCCTTCAATGACGGTGTTGATAGTTCATGGCTTTTGTTCGAGATAGATTCAATGCAGATGATCATATACCCTAACCCCTGTCGCATTTTGTTGAATCAGTCTTCATTGAGTCAGAAGACATGCATAAACCATGTCTATCTTCATGGATGGTCAGCTACATATACTCGGTTGATACACCATGGAGAGCCTTTTGATGTTGAGGTTTTGGTATATGTAGGTGCTGCAGATGAACCTGACAATGTTGGTGATGTGTTGGATGTGGATGAGCCTGACGATGAAGATGAGCAGGGTACGACAGAGATGCTTGCATACTTGTAACAGCTCTAGAAAAATATGGAGAACAACCTCAGTTTGTAAAACTTCTTGAAGATGCAAAAAAATGCTCTTTGCCCCGATTCTGCTCAGTCTAGGTTCTCTTTTCTAGTAAGGATGTTGCATATCAAATCATTCTATAGGATCAACAACATAGGATTCAGTGCAATCTTGAAGTTATTGTCAGGGTCATTCCCTAATACAGGTCTTCCTGATTCACATGAGAAAGCAAAGAAGTATCTCAAAGAATTGGGCCTTGGATATGATGTTAATAGATGTTTGTGACAATAATTGTGTTCTATTTCGCAAAGAACATGAAAAACATGACATCTGCCCAAAATGCAAGGAATCTAGGTGGGTAAATGGAGATGCTGTCAGGAAAATTCCAAAGAAGGTTTTGAGGTATTTTCCATTATACCAAGGCTGAAGAAGTTATTTGCAAACAAAAAAAAACATCTGTGGAGACCAGGTGGCACAAAGATAAGGGGGTTCCTGGGGAAAATGAAATGAGCCATCCAGGCGAAGCCTAGAAAGATTTTGATCCTGTGTTTTGAGTTTTTGCTGATGATGCAAGGGAACTAAGGCTTGGTTTAGCTACAGATTTTGTTCAATCCATTCAGAAAAATGAGCACTAATTATAACATGGGCCTGACTTGAAAGGTTACAAATTTCCCCCTTGGGTTTTCTGATGCACCAAAACCCCCGGGAAAAGTCTCCCAGGACCAAATCTCCAGGAAGGCTTTTTGGGATTTTTAGAACCTCTTTCGAGGGTTTTTAAAATTTGGGTGGGGTAAAAATTTGATGCATTGAGGGTTCAAATTTTTTACCTTTGATGCAGTTCTATGGGCACCATGTTTCAGTTTGGGTGTTGTTAAAAATTTACTAAAGGCTATATGAGTATTATTGCAAAAGGACCCATTGTAAGGAGTATTGGGGAAGTAGTTACATTGACATCCGTCGTCCTTCCCCAAAAAAAACAAAAGTTTTGAAAAAAGCTTGGCTTTAGGGGGCCCGGGGGGAACCGTGGGGCCAAAAAATTGAGTAGGAGGAGACTTGGGTACCTAGAAAAATTTTAAAAATGGTGTCCTTGGGAACCCATGTTGATGCTGGAGGTCGAAAAAAAGGAAACGGGGACAAAGGTACGAGCCAAATTGTTTCCCCAAGTTTGCTTTATGGAAACTCCCCCATTGGAAACATTGAAGTTGCCACATAACTTGATACGATCTTTGGAAAAATATAGGGCCCCCTTTTGGGCAAAATTTTCCTGCCCGGGGTAAGAATAAGGATATATTAATGCAAGACTTGATCTGCAGGAAAGGGCATAAGCCGGGGTTGCTTTTAAAAAAGATGATGACAGTTATTTCCATCCCAACACATGGTTTTCCTTTTGAAAAAAAAAGAAGCACAAGATTTTTCCCCAATTTTTTAAAAGGTTTTTGGGTTTCCTATGGTTGCTTCCCCCTTGCAAGATGCATTGGCAGTTTCCAAGGGGTTTGCGGGCTTAAAACCCTGTTTCCCCCTTTCCGCTTAAGAATTTTTCCCAGTGGGGTCCCCAGGGACAAGTGCAAAGGATTTATATGATTGAGAGGGGGAAAATTTTTTTTAGGATTTGCAGTAGGAAATTGAAGGTTGAGTCAAAAAATGTTAAACGAAAAATTCCAGTATTGTGAAAGTTTGAAAAATTTTTCCCCAAATTTTTTGTGTGAGGCCACTTGGCTGTCCTTTACCATAAAGCTTTTAAAAGGGGTCCCCTTTTGAAATAGGGGAGGATTTCCCGGTTTTCGAACGTAAAAGGGATTTTAAAGGGTTTGTTGGAAAAGGGAAACCCCTGAAGGACCCATCGCTGAGGATCCCAAAGGGCCCAACCCTTTTTTTTTTCGAGGCTGAAAGTTTTTCCCAATTAATCGGAAAAAAAAAAAGGGGGGAGGGAACAGAAAAGGGGTCCTCCCTTTTTTAATCAGGTGTTAATTTTTGGGGCCCCAATGGAGAATATTTGAGGACAAAATTTGAAAGCTTTTTAGTTGTGCTGAAAACGGGGATGGGGTAGACCTTTTGGGTGAGTAATTTTGGGAATTTATTTATTTCAGCATAGCTTATTTTGTCACTTGTTTGCCTTTATTTTGTACTGGGGGGCGCAATTCAGAGAAATTGCGAAAAAAGGAAAACCCCTTTTTTTGAGAAAAGGATAAAAAAAGGAAATTTCCCGTTGGTTTGGGCAGGAACTTTTTTGAATTTGACAACCCACCTTTATTTTTTAAAATTTTTTTTTGAAATTTTCCTAAAATTTTGTATTTTTTATTTTGTTAGGCAAGAGGGGAAAAGGAAATTTTAAATTTTTTTATAAAAAAAGGGGGCAAAACCCTTGGGGGAAAATAGCGGGCGCGAAGATGGTGAGGGGTTTACAAACTTTGGTTTTGCGTGAAATGATTTAGACCCCGGGGGGTTTTTAAAATTTATTTTGATTAGGTTAGTTTTTTTTTGAATGAAAATTTTGGGGGAAAAAAAGGGTCAAAATTTTCCCCTGGGGGGTGAACATACACTATGTCATCAAATTCACTTTTTTGGGATTAAAAAAAAATTTGGGCAAGCATGTAAAAATCCCCCCTTTTCCCCCGAAGGGAAATCCAATTTTACAACAAAAATTTTTGGGTAGCCCAGGAAAAAAAAAGCTATCACCTTTTATTTTTCAGGGTTTATCCCCAAAAAGTCAAAAATAAAAAATTACAATTTTCAAGTATTACAATTTGGGGGGTTTCCCCCTTTTTTCCCCAAAACCGAAATAGCAAAAGATGCACACGAAATGATATCAGAGAAACCCAAAAAAACCCCAAAAAGGGGAAAAAGGGCCCCTTTTCCCCAAGGGGCAAAAATTTAGCGTTTGGAAAAAACCGCCAAAAACCTTTTCCCGCCCCTTTTTTTTTTTGTCATCAAAAAGGGCCCCCAAAAACCCGACAAAAAATTTTTAGAAAATTTGTACTGGCCATTTTTCCCACCCTTTTAAAATTTTCTTTTGCTTTGTGGGGAAAAGGGGGGATTTAAAAGGGGGGGGAGAAAGAAAAAAAAAATCGGCTTTTTGGGTTTTTCCCATTTCAAGTTTTTTTATTAAGTAAAAAATTTTAAAAAATTTGTAAGGTTTTTAAACAAGGTTTTTTAAAAAATTTTTCCCCCCCAAAATCCAACCCCCCACAAAAAACTCACCCCACCCCTCCCCTTTTTCCCACTTCAAAAGGGGCAAAGGGGGAAATCCCCTCCGTCCCTTTTTTTAACGGCTCCCCGCCGGATTACAAAACCCAGGGGGTAAAGAAAAGGGGGGGCATCCCCTGTAAAGCAAGTGAGGCGTAGGTTTATGGGAAGGGGGAAAACCCCGGGGGCCCCCACTTTTCTTTTTAAAAAACAAAAACCTTTTTTGAGTGTGACCCCTTTCCCCAAGATCGCCATCCGACGTTTTTTCCAAAGCCCAGGCCGGGAAAAAAAAGCTATCACCCGACTTGGGCCCATACCATCCTGCCCCTCCCCCCTGGGGTCCCCCCGGGGAAACCCCGGGGGAAAAAAAAATGGGAAGGGGGGGGTAGCAAATGACCACCCCCGGGACTTTGGGTTTTAGGTTTGGGGGCCCAACACCGGGACCACCCCCCCTTTTTCCCCCCAACAAAAAGACAGTAAAAAGGGGGGCCCAAAAGATTTACTTCCCCACCCCGCCCCTTAGGGACGGGGTGGTTTCCCGAAAGGCTCATGGGTTCCCTTTTCCCCCTTTTTTAATTTTCCCCCCCTTTGGTGGGATTTTTAAAGGTTCCCCCCCCCCCAATCGGGGGCCCCCCCCTTTCCATCCCCCCCCCCCCCCCCCGGGGGTCCCCCCAAAACCCCGGGGTTTTCCCCAAAAAAAACCCTGTTTTTCCCCCCCAGGGTTTCCCCCCCATTGGGGGGGGGGCCCCCCCCGCCCCCCGGGCCCAAATCTTTTCCCCCCGGGCCCTCGTTAAAAAACCCCCTTTTTATCCCCCCCCAACCCCCCCCCCCAAAATCCAAGGGCACACGCCCAAAATCTCCCCCCCTTTTATCATCATTTTTAACGCCAAAAGTGCCCAGCCACCACAAACAAACCCCACTCAGCATTCCCCATTTTAAAACAAAATTTTTAAGTAGAAGTAAGCAGCGAAAAAAAATTTAAAATGGGTGTCTGCCTAGAGCGGGGTTTTTAAAAAGGTTTTAAATTTCGACAAGGGAAAGGGGGTTTTTTCCCAAAAAAATTACCATGGGAAAACCCAAAAAAGGGGTTTTAAATTTCAGGAAAAAAAAGCACAAATCTAAGTATTGCATGTCTAAAAGGGAAAATTTTTTGAGGGGTTTGGGTGGGGGGGGCACCTGTTTGTTTTTGATCCTTTTAAACTCCAATTTTTGTTTTGCTCATGCCCCCCGCCTCCCCGGGTCAACCCGGGGTTTTTAAAACCCCCTCACCCCGAAAAAAACACCTTGGGAAAACCAAAACCCCAAAAAAGGGGAGAAAAAAATAAAAACCCCCCCAAGATCTGAATTTCCCCAAAAAAATTTTTGGACAAAAAAAAGGCAGCTAACGGGGGAAAAAAACTCCAAAAAGGGGGTTTGCCCCCATGGGGGTTGTTTCCCCTTTTTTCCCCCGGGGGGACAAAAAAACGAGTGGGTTTTTTTGTTAAGGGAAACTCAAGTCCCCCACCCCCCCCAAAAGCCAAAATTTTCCCCGGGGGTTGGGGGGGTTTTCCAAAAGTATGGTTTTTAAAAGGGAAAGGGGGAAAAACTCCCCAGCTCAACTTAGGCGCCAAAAACCCAAAAATTTCGGTCCTTCGATCCATGTCATGGGGGAAAATTGGGGGAGGAAAAACCCCCAAAGGTTTTAAGCGAAAAAGGAAGACAAACACAAAAGAGTTCGGCCCTTTTTAGCCTTTTACCCCCCCGTCACAAAAAAACACAAAAAACCCCCAAGGGGGGAAAAAAAAACGCCCAAACGCAAAATTGGGGTTTGGGCCCCAAAAAAAACTTCCCGGGGGGGAAGCCAAGGAAATTGGGGGGAAAACAAAAGAGAAAGGGGGAAAAAAAGAAAGGCGAAAGGTTGGCTAGGGCCCTTTTCCCCTTTTCCCCCCCCCGGGGAAGATAGATTTCCCCCCAATCCTTTGGGTCGTCGCATGGTTCCAAGGGCATGGGAAAACCATAGCCCTTTACCAATTAAAAAAGGGGTTTTTTTTGATCTTTGATTTCCCCCTTCAAGGTTTTTAAAGGGAAAGAAAAAATAGAGCGGAAAAAAAAGAAGGAAAAAAAAGGGAGTATGGTTTTTTTTTCCCCCAATCCACATGCCATGGCGAAGGGAAAAGGGGAAATTGGGAAATTAAACCCCCCCCACAAGGGGAAAAACACAACACCCCCAAAACCCCTTGTAGGGTACCCCCACCTATGTCACTAAATGCCCCCCAGGGCACCCCCTAGGGGGGCCCTTTTGGTTTCGGTTGTCACCCCAAGGGCCCAAAAAACAAACCCGGGCTAAAAAAAAGGGACAAGCATACAAAGGGGGTTAAACCGAAAAACCCAAAAAAGAAGAGGAGGGGGAAAAAAGGGGCACCTTCCTTGATTTCCCTTTTCCCTAGGTACCGGAAAACCCCAAAGGGGGGGGAAAAAGGAAAAAATAAATTTTAAAAACCCCAAAGGGGGGAAAAACAAGCAAAACCCAAAAAGGGGAATTTGGGTTTTCCTTTTTCCCCCTTTGATCTCACGTTCCCTTTTGGCCCAAAAGGGAAAAAAAACGAAAATTTTGGGAAAAAGAGGCTCAATTCCCCCCTCCCCTTTTTTTGGGCGAAGGGGGAATTTGTTTTTAAAGGGGAAAAATATCACTTCTCTCAAAAACCCCCGCCCTGGTAACGAACAGGTTTAAGGAATGAGACACAAGCTTGCATTCCCCCCTCCATACCAACTGTTTTGGGCACCCCCGACCTATTGCAAAAAAAAAAAAAAGACAAATTTTCCCTTTTTCCCCTTTCTTTTTTGGGTTTTCACCGCAAAAAACCCAAAGGAAAAGCTTTGGTCCCGGTGGCACAAGCATACGAGGTGAGTAGGAAAAGGGGGAAGCAAAAGGAGACAAAGCCTGATGGCATTGCGAGATGACTCACGACCATGAACTCTACCTAACGAGCTGGCTTCCGAAGCTTCCACGATGTCATCCCCAGTTCGGCTTTTGGGGGGACAAGGACCCGTTAGGCTCATCATGTGCGGGTGGAAAGCGCAATATCTTGAGTCCCATTATGGCCTTTCCCCCAAGCCAAGTACGCTGCAATCAGTCGAGTTTTATGGGACCAACAAGACACAGAGAAGGGGCCATGCTTGTCGTTACGGCCAAGGTGGGACAAACCCACGACCGAAACGACCAAACATGTTGCTTCTCAACCGCTCGAAGGCTTGTCCTCAGAGACAAACAAAACAACAACTTAAGAACTAACACACAAAAAAACGATAGACAAGGGGGGTCAACATTTCCAAGCAAGTGGGTAAAGACCGCACGAAGGCACGGCACAGGCATATATATTAGAGACAAGTGTAGATACATGGATAAAAGAGTATATGATTTCAGGTGCAACAATTTAATAATACAAATATGAGGTTTTTGCCGACGTCAAGAATGGCGTGGGCGGGTTTTCAAAGAGTCAACCCTTGCAAAGGTGGAAATGAGACGGGTTGCCGCAAGGATCCTACGGGGCATTCGGATAGGTACGACGTGCCTTCCTGCAACAACAAAAGTCCACGGCACGAAGGCTGGACAGAACACCAAGGGGCAGGGACGTCGATGCTTTTGTCAAACCGCTGGGCAAGTCGCGGGCCCTCGCTGCAAGGTAAAGATAGCGACACGAAGGCCGGGTCTCAGAGGCAAGGTAGCTACATAGAGAGATAAGCAAAGCCTCGGTGCGGTGGAAGGCTCACTGTTGGATGAAGACATGGCGAACGTCGGGGACGGGGGCGGCCGTTGGCGCGTCCACGGTCAGCGGCGTGGCTGTGATCGTCCAGGGGCAACGTAGCCAGTTTCAGAGTCGTGGATGGCCGGATGAAGCTGCTGCAGTCTGGGTGCTGGCTGCAGCTAGATAGACGTTGCAGCAGGATTTTCGGGAGGCATCGAGGCTCTGGGGGTTTCAACGCTGCAGGGCCATGGCTACCCCGCGACAGTGAAAGTCATGGCACAAGGCCGAACTCAGCTAGCCTGCGAAAACAACTCCGGCGACAGAAAGGAAATGCGGAGTACTTGGTTTACGGGGGTCACCGGCTGTATGTTTCCTCGGCTAGGTGGGTGCAAAGGGCCAGCGCAAGGCTGTGGTTGGCCACGATGCCTCTGCGGTCAATCAGACAACGCCGCAGCTAGACACGGTGGTGAACGTGTTCTGCGAGACCCGGAGTTTACAAAGGGGGGAGCAAGGGGAGGTCGGGGTCATCGGGGCGGCATGGCGCGGCAAAATCGGCCGGTGTCGAGGAGAGGCCAGTTTGACGCAGGCTCCCAGCGCGGCGGCTGTGGCTCGGACGACGGGGCTCCAACAACAGCATCGCAAGCGGTGGAGAGGAGCAGGCTCGTGGTCGGGGCTCGGTCGTGGGGGCTGCGGTACTTGCGTGACGCTGGGCAGGGGCGGTACGGGCGACGTCGCAGGTGGCCGGGCGGTGCGAAGGCACCATCGGAATGGTCGGGGCGGGGTCAGCCCCGCCCGCTGTCGACGGTGGGCCGGTTAGCGCAATGGCGAGGCAGCTCCTGCGCCCCGGGGCCTTTGACGTCGGGGCGAGGCGGGGGGGCGTCGGGCTCGGAGGTCATCGCCCTCAGCAATGGAGCTTGGGGAGGGGGAGACATTGGCGACGGCACGTGGGGGAACCGAAGAAGGGGCACGGCCGACACAGGTCTTATAGGAGCTCGGTCGGCTAGGGTTTGGCATGGACGGCGATTTCGCCTCGGAGTCCGTACCAAGGGTGTCGTGGCCGGGGGAAGGAGAAGCGGCACCCCCCCACCCGCATACGGACGGAGGAGCACGGAGGCTGGGTGTGGGCGCACGTGCGTGCGCGGTCAGTGGAGTCGCGACACGGGCGAGTGCGGGTGCGTGTCCGGCGGCTGGGGTCGCGGGCCGGGCGGGGGCGGGTGCGTTGCGTCGAGGTGCGCGGCGTGGCATGCATGGGGGTTATGCACGGGTCAGCGCGCGGGTTCCCTGGCGGCGGCGCGGCTAGGAGCGGGTGGGGTGTGCCCCCGCTCGGCCCCTAGGGTTTGGGGGGAGCGCGCGGCAGGCCAGGCAGGCCGTTCTTGGGCCTTGCGCGGGAGAAGGGCCGCTGCCGAACCAGGCCTGCGGCTTGGGTTGGGCCAGCGGGGGGGGAGCGCGGAGAGGGGAGGTGGCCGACTAGGCTTGGCGCTTGATGGGCGCTGCACGAGCCAAGGGAGGGAGACGGAGGAACGGGCCTCTCCATTTCTGCTGTTAGCTTTTCCAATTGGAGATGAGAGGAAGAGAAAAAAAGGAAATTAGAATTTCCTTGATATTTAATGAAGTTTGAGGTTTAGTTGAAAAGAGATTGACAGATTGCAAAAAGGATTTGAAAGAAACCCTTTTCATTGCCGTAGGAAACTTTTGTAGGAATTCATAAAAACATTTAATAAAATTTTGGGAAAGGGTTTTAAGGCACGATTTGAAGGGGATTTGGAGAGATTCAATTAGGGATTCGTACTTCAGGAACCCTGCAAAAGTTCAAAAGATATTTGACAGGAAAAGCAAGGGAGGGGAAAATTGCTACGGGTCGAAAAGGATTTAAGTGGGATTTTGACCCAAGGAGTTTAAGGAGGTTCAAAGTTATTCAAATGGGGAAAAAGCTAGGAGAGGAAGTGCTAGGATTGTGCACTCCACACGAAGCAGATCTCGAAAACCCAAACCAACACAAGGACGAAAACACTCTCCTCCAACAATTATATATGTATGCAACGATTTACCGATAAACTCCTCTAAGTCGGCTTCGTTCAACCTACCGACTACATGCATCAACATTGCAAAAAAAGTTTTGAAAGTTTGGATTTTTGGTTACCAAAAAACCTGGTTTTTTACAAAGCATGCCTAACAAGGAATGAGGAAAGAAGAGACCGGGCCATAGCTGCTACTCTCAGGCCGGGGCCCAAAATTGTATTCGGAGGCCCCAAACTGCCCCTGCCATTGCTTCCCCATGAAGGGGAAACTACTCGAGTGTCTTTTTTGACTCCCCAACCGTCACCCTTGGGAACGCAAACCTCCCCTCTCTCGAACTCTCAGTCGCACATGACTGTAGCGCGCAAAAACCCCATCTCCTATCTTGCCGGCAAACGATTTTTAGACACAAGAACAACCACCGCCAGAAAATTGCGATCACATTTTTTTTCTCTAGAACCACCACCATAACCCCCATGGCGAACTTCGCCTGTGATGCCAACCTTTTGTGCCTTTTTGGGGGCCCATGTGGAGGATGGAGGACACCGGCGACACGCCACAGCGCGTGGCCATTGGAGGTAAACCCCCCTCGTCTTCATGAACATTCACCGCGTCACCCTCGCCCACCGCCTCTGCCCGCAACACTGGGATGCTCTCAATGTCTTTTTTCCAAATGATGCATCAAAACTACCGGGTTTTAGTTCAATCGCATTCTCTCTCGCTGCTTGGTCTTGGTCTTGGGGGGTTTTGGATCTGCTATCGATCGTTAGAGAAAGCTTGATAGTAGTCCAATTTTATTTTAACAATAATACGGTATTGAGGATTGTGAAGCAGATGAAGCGATCAACATGAGGGCTTGTCACTACAATAAGAGTGTTGGTCATGCTTTTAGGGTTCCCTTTAGACTACCAGCAATAGGTTCATTCAGGCGGCGGTAGCCCCTTTTGGGGAGGATGTTTTTTGGTGAAATGATAGGAACAAAGTGTCACTCTGGTCCGGTGCTTGCTCTTGGATTCCAATGAGAGTGCCCCATAGCATTGTGTTGTCCCAGGGCACTGCTGTTGGGGACAATAAACCATCCTGGTCCATCACTACCCACATCCTTAGTGGCCAATTTGTTGTCCACGAACCAGGAGATGAAGACCCCATTCCACTATGGCAACCCACATCCCCATTCATGGTGCCCCCAAAGGCTGGCAACCCCAACAACTTTCAGAACTGGCTCCATGATCAGTTGGGGGCCGACACAAGGGTTGGGGATGGGGCACAAGAACTGATCATGCAAGAGATTAACAAGGGCAATGCTGAGCAAGTTAGAATGGGTGAGGCCCAAATGCCAACATTGTTGAGGACTTGATCGTCAACCCCCCGGGTTAGTCTGAAGTATGGCTAGCTTTCTGAGAAAATACTAGGCCAACATTACTCTTACCGTTCAAAGGTTAAGGCAATAGTAGCTCAAGGTTAGAGAATGGCATAACTCTTCTGATGACTCAGGTGTCGTTGCCTTGGACATCAACGAGCCTTCCTTTAAGCGCAGAAGGTTGGGGCCGGGAAGCACTGAAGCAGGAACCCAGAACTCTTCTGATCATGTTTGAGCTCTATTTATATACTGTGTTGGTCTACTATGTTAATTTTATAAATGACTCCTAGTTAATTTATGGATTGCCAGGTGCATGATGATAAGGATGATGCATGGGAAAGCAAGATGACAGTGGCAATTGTTGGCACGGCATCCCCCTTTTTTTGTTTTTTTGTGTCGTCTGCATAGTTTAGTCTTACTAGTCGTTGTTATATCTGCTATTAGGTTATATATACGTGGTGATACTCGTCGTACTTGTCTGATCAAAACTTTGGTTTGTTGATGCTGGTTAAGGTGATATTGGTCATGAACAATTTGGTTTCTGTAATTTCGTTGCTCTGGTAACGAAATTCGGTTTCTAAATATTCCTTGTTTAATTATTACTTTTTTTAGTTGTTGTCTACATTGTGGATGATATAGAGCAACACATGATATAGAGAAACACTCATGCACATGCATACATTCATAATTTTTCCAGAACATTTTCTATCAAAGAAACAACATACGAATTGATAACTGATTCATAGATAATTCACCAACTCATCCATAACAAACTGCAGTTCATACATTGATCAACTACTTCAAATCATGACATAGAGCCACACACACAAAACCAACAGGTCACTTCCACATATGAGCGACAAGCATGCCAATCAAAAACACCTACGAGCACATATGCTACAAAACAGGCATCAAGAACAACCTGCATGCCCTTCTTGTCTGCAATCTCCATCTCCTTCTCTCGACCTCAGGCTTCACGACATTAGTCGGATCTAACAACCTACATCTGTAGTTTCCAAAACTCATTTGCAAGTCTATTCAGCGATTGATTCAACAGCTTTAGCTCTTCCCTACAATCAACACAACAAGCAACAGCCTTCTCTGTCTACAAACACTGTTCCAAATCCATTAGCTGTTCCTCAGAGCGAATGTAGGGGCAGGTAGTATCATCATCCTTCGATCAAAACAAATGATGTAAAATCAGCGAACCATCGACACAAAGTGAGCACAACAATGTCAGAAAATAGACCTTGATGTTACATGGGCACTTGAGGAACCACTGGCCAAATGTCGCCTCCTGCTTGCTCTGGATCCTAACCAAAGGAAGACGACAATATGGGCACTGCCTTCTTTTGCTGGGTGACGAGCTCGAGCACGCAGAATGCTTCATTGGCGGTGAGCTCGTCGTCTTGGTGGCGCTCGACGAGGTGGTATCCAGGGTTTGGGGGTGAACAGGAGAGGCAGAGAAGAGAATGGAGTAGATGAACGGGGACGAAAGGTCACAGCGTGGTGCGGTGGCACGGCGTGTGGTGGCCGCTGTTGTGGGTGCACTAAGGGGGCAAGAACTACTCGTGGGCGCGCCGGCGGTTGTGTTGAGCGGCGATGCAGTGGTCGGCGACTGATTCGGGATGATGTGGGGATTGGGCAAGATTGGGGTATTTTGGGGGGGATTGGGGGTGTGGCCGCTGAGAGTAGAGGCTGACAGGGTAGGTCCACCTGCTTAGCCCTTTAGATGGGCGGACTCGGCTGAGCATGGTCAAGAGGCTGACAGATAGGCCCTAGCACGCCTAACTTCTTTCAAAACTGATTTTTGGATAGTAAATGATCTCAAATTTAAAAACTAATAACAAGAGAGTTGTAGTACTCATCGAGATCTACAAATATTGTTTTATCCAAAACTCCATTTGACTAAGTTTTAACAAACTAAATTTTGAATTTAAGTAGATCACAACTTTTAACAAGATTTTGGAAGTTTAAATGGTCCCAAAGTAAAAGGTAATGAATACCAAGTTTTCATAACTCATTGTAGATCTACATTTCATATATAGGCTGTTTTTTATTTGAGAAAGTGATAATAACATGTGGTACATATTTGACATATCACTCATATAGTTTCTTAAACTAATAGTTTTCTTAAACTATATGAGTGATCTATAGGATTAGTGAACAATGTGTATCACTACTTTCTCAAATAAAAAAATGACCTATATTGAATTGTAGATCTCATTGAGTTATGCAAACTTGGTATTCAGACTTTTTAATTTGGGATCATTTAGTGTTACAAAATCTTGGTTGACTTTATCATTTATGTAAATTCAAGATATTGCTTTGTATCATGAAAACATCTTCGAAGTAATATCAGTAACAATATGACATCACTATCTATTATCATTTTTGAGATTTTTTGGAAAAAAATTCATCCAATTTTAAGCTCAAACGAGGGAGAAAAATCTTTTACAAGTTATAGGAAGAGATTAAAAAGAAAAAATGCGTGTTGAGCGGTGGTGATGTGGTCGGTGGCTGATTCGGGGTGAGGGTGGGGATTGGGCGGGATTGGGGTATTTCGGGGGGGGGGGTAGGGGAGGGGGGATTTGGCGGGAATTGGGTATTTCGGGGGGGATTGGGGGGTGCTGGCCATTGGGAGTAGAGGCTGACAGGGTAGGTCCACCTGGTAGCCCTTTAGATGGGTAGACTCGGCTCACCATGGTCAAGAGGCTGACCGATGGGCCCTAGCACGCCTAACTTCTTTTAAAACTGATTTTGGATAGTAAATAATCTCAAATTTAAAAACCCATAACAAGAGAGTTGTAGAAGTCATCGAGATCTACAAATATTGTTTTACCCCAAAACTCCATTTGACAAAGTTTTGATAAACTAAATTTTGAATTTAAGTAGATGATAACTTTTAGCAAGATTTTGGAATTTTAAATGATCCCAAATGAAAAATTAATGAATACCAAGGTTTCATAACTCATTGAGACCTACATTTCAATATATAGGCCATTTTTTCATTGAGAAAGTGATAATAACATGTGGTACATATTTGACATATCACTCATATAGTTTCTTAAACTATATGAGTGATCTATAGGATTAGTGAACAATGTGTATCACCACTTTCTCAAATGAAAAAAATGACCTATATATGAATTGTAGATCTCTATTGAGTTATGCAAACTTGGTATTCATGACTTTTTAATTTGGGATCATTTAATATTACAAAATCTTGGTTGACTTTGTCATTTAAGTAAAATTCAAGATATTTTCTTTGTAACATGAAAACATCTTCGAAGTAATATCAGTAACAATATGATATCACTATATATTATGATTTTAGAATTTTTTGGAAAAAAAAACATCCAATTTGAAGCTCAAATGAGAGAGAAAAACCTTTTACAAGTTGTAGGAAGAGATTAAAAAGAAAAAATGTGCTTGTTCATGTGACTTGAGAGGACTTGTATATGTGCGAACTTCATACAGATTTTTGGAAGTGTAATTGATTCCAAATAAAAAAACTTGTAAACAACAAAGTTGTATAACTCATTGAGACATACAATTTTTGTCCTGGTCATCTTTTCATCCCAATTCGTTTTGTATCACAATTTTATTTTAAAAAACTGTAGTGATTTTCCTGGATCATTTTTTTGTACAAATTCGATTCGTATGTACAAAACCGTAGTATCTATCAATTCATGTGATTTGGGCCTTTCGACAATAAGTTTCATACCAACACATATTCATATCGATAATTCACACTCAAAACTAGCAACCATATTAGATATTAAATATTAGATATATAATATATAAAGACGGCAGTTCAAGCAGCCATATCTTCATACCAACATTTATATTACATCTCCACATCAATACTTAAGTCACAAAATACATCATTGCTGCCTCACTTGGGCTTCCAAAAGTCATCAGTTCTCCACTTCACAGGGTCTTCTTCAAGTTCTTGGTCAGGGAAGTGCCATCCATCAACTTCTCATACTTTTCCTATTTGGTTTTGACGTCCTTCAGGTCCCCCCCGGAGCGCTTCAATTTCCTTCTGGTGGATGGAGTCCTTGTCCATGTCGTGAGTTTGTCAACCTTTCAAGTCAGAGAAGTGATGTTCTCCTTCAGGGGTCTCGTAACCTCTTCCATGGCGCTTATGTGCGCGGGTCGAGTGAACAGCATTTTCTCAATATGGTACTGCATATGGACAAGAGGCATTGTTAGTTGTGCAAGGGATAAATGACAAGAGCAATTGTTAGTGGTGCAAGAAAATTTGAACTTGAACCTTGTTCTATATGTTTAGCATGCAGTAGGAAGCAGAAGAAACAAATCATATATAATAGGATCAAGTTCAGACTTACAAAAAGCATCAGGTTCACAAAGATAGCATCAGTAGTTCATCAGCAATTCACAGGAGCAGATACCATCAGGAATGAGATAATCATCAGACAATTCACATGAGCAGATACCGTTAGCAATGAGGTAGACATCATATAGTTCATAGCAGCAATGAGCTAATCATCAGCAATTCAGATCAGAAAAAGCTAGCTTTGTCATACACAATGAGCTAATCTTCATTTATGCATTATATCAGGTTTCAAATATCAGCAGCTATCATCAGTACACATCAGTAAACAATGATCTAAATATTTCATTTATGCATTATATCAGTTTTCAAATATCATCAATACACATCAGTACACAATGAGCTAATAATCACCAGTAGACAAAGATAACTAAGTCATACTAGCCAACTAAGTCATATTACAAGCTAGCTAAGTTAAACTAACATCATCTATGCAATAGAAAACCCCAGAGAACCCTATACCTCGGTGTCGGGGGACGACGACACACGCGCGGCAGGAATTGCGCTGCAAGTACTCCGAGCTGGACGGCGACTTGTCCTCAGAGCTGAACAGCGACTTGAACTCGGAGCTAGACAGCGGCTTGTACCCGAAGTTGGTCGGCGACTTGTACTCGGAGCTGAAGCTGCACATGGGGCCGAGGCAGCCACATTGCGTACCCCCGCGTAGGTAACGACTACATGAATCGTGCTCTCCTAAGAAGCACGCACGGCATAGCACGGCAACGCTCTCCGACGATGAAGAGTACGCGGGGGCCTTCTGGTTCGAGGGCCCGGGGTCCTTCCTGGTCGAGGCCGCGCGCTTCTTGCCTGCCGGCGCTGCATTCTTCATGGCTTTCGGCGTGGCCTTCTTCTTCGCCGCCGGTGTGGCCCTAAAAGCCCTATCTAGGGCTTCTGCCTTTTCCGTAGCCTGCGCCGCGGTCACCTTCTTCGCCAAAGGTGTGGCCGACTTCTTCAACGCCGGCCCGGCCGCCGGCTCCGCCTCGGTGCTTCCTCCTTAATGGCGTCCTCCTTCGTCGTAGCAGAGGCCCATCTTCCGGTGATTGGGTCCTTAATGGCGTGCCTCCTTGTTTGCTTCATCATCTACGGCGATGGCGGGTGGGGGCAGACCGTGGGGGTGTTGGCGTTGGCGGTGTCGGCGTGGGCGACGGTGGCGGTGAAAGTAGATTTGGGCATGGTGAATGCGGTGGAGTGAATGGAGGTGGGGTAGGTGAAGGGGTGAATGTGAAGGGTCTAGGCCCACTGTCAGCCACTAAAGGTGAAGGGGTGAATGTGAAGGGGCCAGCCCCACTGTCAACCACTAAAGGTGAGGGGTGAATGTGAAGGGGCCAGCCCCACTGTCAGCCACTATCAGTCACTACAGGCCCATTGTCATTCTGAAGTTTCGTTTCCTGCCTACACGAGCGGCAGGGCCCATCTCTCGCCCACCAAAACTATTTTCAGCATGAAATTCCCATATTACCCTAACCTACTTATTCACAAGACCAAGGACCATATAGTCATTTCACGAAGGACTATATGTATCCGAATCCACTCCGGCAGCCACTCCTCTCGGTCTCCGCCGCCACCTCCACTCCGCCACACTCCACTCCGCCACCTCCGGTCCGACCTTCAGCCTCCACCTCCACTCCGCCACCTCCGGTCAGACCTTCAGCCTCCACCTCCACTCCGCCACCTCCGGTCAGACCTTCATCCTCCACCTCCACTCCGCCGCCACCTCCTCCCGCTTCCTCCTCTTCATCCCACTCCATCGCAACCTCCTCCCGAAACCTAAATCCATTGTCGCCGGCCACTCTGACGGCCACTACCATTCTAGATCCACTTTGACGCCATCGAGAAGACAGAGACCGGTGTAGCTGCACGAGGATGCCTAAACGGCGTGGTGTAGCAAAACGCCGTCTCGGCGAAACGCTCGCGAGCCTAGGTTCTGTCGAAATGCTTCCCTTTTAGCGTGTATTGAATTGTTCTTCGTAAAAGCAATACATGTGAGATTATTGGGTTTAGATTTTAGTGTTTTCTTCTGCTGTAATATTTGGGTTTAGGGTTTAGATCAGTGGCGGAGGCAGGAGAATTTTTTAGTTCTGGCGGATTTATAAATGTCAAACCTATATAATATAATTATGATCTACACAATAGCGCACTAGAACATTATATAAGTATGTATATTACTTTGGTGTCAACAAGTATAGCAGAAATTCAAAACTGAAGCATTGACACTTGAAAATACCATAATAAACCAAGATTACATGGACTAACTGAGACTAAGAGTTGTTTACAAATATGAAACTATGAAAAGCTGTGGGACTTGCAAGTCGCGGAGAATAGAAGGGTCTTGGAGTCCTACGGTATCCGCGACTTGGCCGGTTCCCTCGGTGTTGCCATGCCAAATGCAAGTCCTAAGAATCTTGACAAGAAACATTGTGAGGGGTCAGATTCATCCTTTCTTCTTGGAAGTGATGAGGGGACAGACGATGGAAGTGATTCAACTAGCTTAGAAAAGGTCTTCTCTCATACTTGGATTGGGGTGTCTTTTCATGCAATATCTAATAACAGTTTATTATCCTTGTGAGATATTTTCATGCAGTATCTAATAACAGATTATTCTCCTGTGCTCTAGGAAACTGACATCAACAGCAAGCATGGTCGACCATCAAAGAAGAAAGCCAAGATGCCTCCAGGTGGAACCAAAAGAGTGAGGGCAACTTGAGCCAGTGAGAAGACAACTCCTGATGTTTTCACAAGGTCTGGGAAAAAGTACACCACCACCCACCCACCTATGGATGAAGAATAGTTGGATCTGGCAGCAGACCACCCTCCCTCTATGGCACAAGACCAAGCCCAAGAAGAACATCCCCAAAGTCCTCATCTGGACTTTTCAGTTTTTGATGAACCAATCAATGGAATTGAAGCTGAGGACAGTGAAGAGTTGGAGTTAGTTCCTGAAGGCAAGTAACATTTCCTGAATCCTAATTGATAATGCTAATGTCATCTGGGACTATAGCTTTTGTTGGAGAACATGGTAATGTGTATACTTGTCTTGTAGGTCGACAACGTGCTCCAAAAAAATCAAGACCGCCAACAAAGGGCACACTGCTGGACAATTTGACAAAAGCATTGGGTAGAAGGCTCCCAATTCAAATTGCTCCAGGGAAGAAAAGGCCTGAGAAGCCTTTACAGGCTGCTAAGCTAGCATCAGAGGCTGGCATTGTCATTAGGTTCAGCGTGCCTATCCTACTCCACTGGAAAGAATACAAGAAGGATGAAGACAATCATGTGAACGAATTCATGGGTCAGTTAGCTGTAAGTATTTTTCTTTCGTCCATGGCAATTAGTTTTCTGCCATTTAACTTAGCAATGATGTGACAACAAATTGGGATCTATAATAAGTTAAACAATTTGGGATCTATAATAAGTTTAACTTTGCGTGTTTGATAAGGGTCGTGGAGGGTGGCTCGAGCCCAGCAGCTGCAGCGGCCAGTGTTTGGTTCTCTTGCTTTTAAGTGTTGGTTTTGATTTATTGATTTGGTGTATACTGTAGGATGACAACTGGCCTATGATGCAAGGTTATTAAAAATATGAGTTGCCTACAATAAAATATGATGTTTTTCTTGCTATTTTCAGGTTTGCCATCAAATCCATCCGAACCATCCTTTCTCTTGCAACTCTTTTAGGCTGCTGGTAGAAAATTCATGGATTTGATGACAGTCCTGAAAATAGCAAGAAAAATTCTTTTTGGAGTTAACTCATACCTATGTAGCCAACAATGACTAACTTTTATTGAATTTAAGCATCAAATTGTATAGCTGAGGCCTAGCTATTTTGAATCTAGCCTGTGATGTCCTTGTACCCGTTTCTATGTTGCGGATATAGCTTGATCTCTGGGTATGGCCAATGATGCAAACAACAATATATTACAGTGGCACTCTTATGCACTCTTATTTATGAACTCTTATGCAAATGTTTTTTTTAATTTTTTTCATGGCTGTTATGAAGCCCATGTGGACAAAGCTTATGAATTCTTATCCATTCAATTTTTTTTCATGACTCTTATGCACTCTTATTTATGAACTCTTTGTATGGCTGTGTTGCATGGACAAAGCTTGTACACATCCTTTCAGTAGCAAGACCATCATATACCTCCTAATATGTGATGGCAACAGGCCTATGATGCAAACTTATTGAAAATATGAGGTGACTACGATCTAATATGTGGTTTTTCTTGCTATTTTCAGGACTATCATCAAATCCATCCGAACCATCCATTCTCTTGCAACTCATATAGGCTGGTTCTAGAGAATGGATGGACAGATGGATTCCATGGTTGTCTTGTATTTGGATTGGTATTTGTGTTGAGCTCATTTGGGGTTAATTCATACCTGTGTAGCCACCAATGAACAACTTTTATTGAATTTAGGCACCAAATTCTATAGCTGAGGCCTACCTATTTTCAAACTAGCATGTGATGTCTTTGTACCCATTTCAGTGTTGCTGATACAATTTGATCTTTCGCCATGAAACTTACCCATACAGTGGTAGCACCATAGATGAACTATGGTACTGTAGTTGTATGGCTATGTTTTATGGAGGAAGCTGAACTGGTCAGCACAATTGATAAGCTAAGCTGAGGCCATACATGTTGAATTTTAGAAAATGAGCACTTGCTATGTTACAATGACTATTTTCTTGCACCACCTGCTCCCCCTTGTTGTTAATGATGCAAATGACTACTAATCTGAGGTGGACTTTTATGTTACTCTCATGTTTTTCATCAAATCATGAGACACGTCCATACCTAAGTCACTTAGGTATTGACGTGTCCCATGGTTCCATGGCTACCATGATCTTGTGGAAGGTTGTATTGTTACTTGTTGCCACCAATGATGATTAGCATATAGTCCCGTTGGTTGAGACATGTTAGCTGAGACAATTTGTTTGTTCCTTTTTCGGTTATGCCAATGATGATGATGTTGACACAAAATGTGACGTACTGTGCCTAACACATAGCAAGCCGGAAAGCATAGCTTCAATCAGGTGCCCGGGTGTTTCGAAATCCGGAAACGTGCCAGTCAGTTTGACCTGAAACTAACAAGGGACGAAAATCATTAGATATAAAACTGGAACATGAAGGGTGAGACCAGACAGTTCCATATATATGGCCCTGAAGCCACTTACGACGACATACAATTATAGAAGCTGTCTGCCAACAAGTTTTATAGGTCAGTCGGTTGAGGCAAATATGGAGTACGTAAAACATTGATTGTCGAATGTGTGTGCATGGGAAAATACGTATGAACGAATCATCATTAACTATGAATTAAAGCATAACCAACTTGGCTATCCAACCGAATTGGGGTCCATGATGAAGAAACACGTAAGCAAACACGATCAAACTAATCTAAAGCTTGTATCCGCCGCACGACACCTAACTTTATAAAAGCTCAAACGTAGTTAACATGCATGAACCTGCAACACGTAACAATCTAGATGAAACCAATTCGGCTATTATGAATATAGGATCTATTTGTGGATATAAGCAATTATAAAAGCATAGATAAATCTATGAGAAAAGATGAAGCCGAACCATATCAATCTAGATTGGAGAAAAGAGTGTTACAAATATATAAAATATATATAAACATGCAACACATAGTATCTTAATGAATCTACTAGATCTTGCCAAATCCGATAGAGTCGATAACTATCTTGCTTTTGCTAGGCATATCGAGCAAGCACCTGCCGCACGGTATCTACTCATACACAAAACATAAACGAAGACTTCTTGATCTTCCAGCAAGTATCCGCTGCACGATCATTGAAAACAAACAAGACTACTTGCATCAACATCTAAATCCACCGCATGATACTAGACATGATAACAAGGTTGTCGGGACTTACGGAGGTCGACGGATCGATGCTTCCTCTCGACGACACGACAAAGGACTCGAAATTGGCACGGGGCCGGTTATATTATATTGGTTGTGAACAGTTTTTACAATGGCCAATGAGTCCTAAAAGGACACGGTTACAAAATATTAAAGGAAAAACATGATATCTTTGACTTTAATTTCCTCTGAAGTCGTCATTGCCTTAATTGTCGGGGTCTTCGTTGCCCGATCGGCCCTTTGCTTGCCGTTTTTGTTGCTTCTTCAATGGAAAACTGCTCCTCCTTAGAATAACTGACCGCATGATCATTTAGCTGAATGTTTGGCGATTAGCCGACTGCACGGACATTTGCCGACTTCTTTGGAAACTGGCCGACCGCACAGACGCTTGCCGAATGCTCTGAGTTCTACACTGGCCCACCTGTCATCTTTCTGAGCATTCCAAAATCTAGTGTTAACACATGCCCCCTCAATTTTGGGATAAAAGTCATTTTATCCTGAAATTGACTACAAGCTCCCTTTTTCCTCTAGGTCAACACTGTTCAACATCGTAGCCGCCGCCCAGAAAATCCAATCCCTAATTGGTTATTGGATCTACTTCAACTCTCCAATGGCGACCCAGGATGAAATCCCAGAGGTAAGCTTCATTCGCCTCCACGCATTCGGCAATTCTCAATTGATCTCTTACTACTCCCCTCATTCAGTCGTTTTTTCCCGATTCTGTTATTCTTTGACGGAATACAAGAACCATATTCTGATCCCTTATGCTACACACCCCGATTCCTACCTCCTCAGTCCAATGGGAAATCCTGACCCAACCAAGATCATTGAGAAGGAAACTTCAAGAATCCCTTTCAAGTCTGGAGTCACCCCGTCAAACCAATGGCCAAACACTTTCAAGACTTGGTTGTTTCCCCCAATTACTGGATGGCGGAACTGGTATAGAAGGATGCTGGAAAAAAGGAGCAGCCATTGGGATATTCAGGACATCAACCATTGCCTGGAATTATCCCTATCAGAGACGCCTAGAAATGAACCCCTCCTGATAGCAGCTGCTCATTTCTGGTCTGATGCCGTCAACGCCTTTGTCCTCGGCCATGGTATGATGACCCCTACCTTGGCTGATGTCTTCATGATGACTGGTCTGAATGTATCACAACCAGTATACCCTTACAAGTATAAAAGCAAAAGCAACCAGAAGGCTGTCAAATATGGAGGTGGATGGGTTGGATACATTCAGACTTATATGGAAGCGTCTGGTGCCATTTTTGACAAGGAATGCAGGGCCTTCACGAACATGTGTCTATGCAGGTTCATTTTCTGCGGAAAATCCAATGAACCAACCTTAAATCACATGATGATGGCTGATGATCTAGTTGCAGGCACATTAATCCCTTTGGGCAAATACCTCCTAGGATCTTTCTATCATATGATGCATCAGGTCACTGCTCAGATGCACCATGGTAAGGAGATTTCTTGTGTGAGTGGTCCTTGGTGATTCATCCAGATGTGGTTGCAGCTCTATATGCACCAGATAATGCCCGTGTCCCTCCAAAATTTGAGTTTCCCTTCAGTTAACTATGCTGAAGGCAGTGTAACAAAGGTCAAGAACTGCCAAACTTATGGAGAAGCAGCTTCTTCTAACAACATTGACATGGATATTGGTCATCTTTTCAAGCTATTCTTCAAAGGTTTTAGCAATGTGCTTTGGCTTCTTTCTAGAGAAAATGACAATCTGACCTTGCCTTGCAAATTCAGCTTTGAGTCTGGCTGTTCTGACAAGGTAGCTATAGAGATTTTCAACTCTTTTATCAAACCTTGCATTTTGCCAGCCGAATTTCTTCATGGGAGGTTAGTACAACCTTCCTAAGAATTCTACTATCCAAATATGGCATCTAGGCAACTAGGATGTGGACAGTTGCCCCCAAGACCCTTCTTCTGCACAACCATAAACTACAAGGAGCTGATCACAAGTGAAATAGAAGCTAAGAAAGTTTTTGAGCTTGGATGGGACCTGCCAACATATGAACCTTCTCCATTTGGGATAGTGGATGCTGCTCACTTTGTAAAATAATATGTAGCTAACAGCACAAACTTATGTCTTTTGCTAGAAGGAGGATTAATCTGACCAATTAAATCCATGCCCCATCCTCTAAATGGCCAAGTCTTGATAATTGGGTTCAAAGCCGATGCTGGAGCTCTTTGAATGTTGTCAAATCTCTGACAATCTTGACACCCCTTGTAATATTCAAAGCAATCTTCAAGCATGGTCGACCAAAAATAACCAGTCCTTCTAATTATCGACTTCATTCGGTAAGCCGATTGATGTGCACCACACACCCCTTCATGCACTTCATACATTAGCTCTATGACCTCTCCTTTACTCAAACACTTGAGGAGTACCCCATCTATAGACTTATAGTACAATTGATCATCAAGGAGCACAAACTTGAGGGCTTTGTATCTGAGCTTTCGGGAAACCTTCAGCGATGGATTCTTCAAGTAATCAGTAACTTCGTTTCTCCAGTCATCAATTACCCGATTCTTATCCAAAGTGCTAATCTCTTGATCCTCTTGGTATCCCGAGGCAGCCTGAGCCAGTTTATTTGCTTCTTCATTGTGCCCCCTAGGGATATGATGCAAGGTTGCCACCCGGAAATTCTTCAAAAGCTCTCAGCATTCTTCATAATATTCCCTTAATACATCATTCTTGCACTCATATTGGTCGATCAGTTGATTAATTACCAACTCAGAATCCCCCAAGATCTCAACAGCGACGGCCTTTATTTCAGCAAGAAGCCGAAGTCCTCCAAGTAGTGCTCCATACTCTGCCTGATTGTTAGTAACACGAAGTCGAAGATCTCAACAGCAACAGCCTTTACCTCAACAAGAAGTCGAAGCCCTCTAAGCAATGCTTCATACTCCGCTTGATTGTTAGTAACATAGAATTCAATAGGGATAGCATACTTAAAAATCACTCCTCGTGGAGAAATCAAGAGAATACCAGCACCACCACCTTTGCTACAAGATGAACCATCAAAACACAAAGTCCAAGGTGCAATATCTATCATGTTAGCAGAAGGATCATGGTGTTGGGTAACAAAATCAACAATAATTTGACCCTTTGCTGCTTTTGCCGATTCGTACTTTAACTCAAATTCTGATAAAGCCAAAATCCATTTGCCAATTCTTCCATTTAAAATTGGCATTGATAACATATGTTTTATTACATCAAATTCAGAAACTACCACGCATTCGGCATTCAACAAGTAGTGCCGAAGTTTGGTACATGAGTAATACACACACAGGAAAAGTTTCTCCATAGCCGAATACCTTGTCTCTAGATCTAACAGCTTTCGGCTAAGGTAAGCTATCACTCTTTCCTTTCCTTCAAACTCTTGCATGAGGGCCGACCCTATTGTCAGGCTGTCGGCCGCCACGTACAACTTAAAAGGCTTGTCAAGCTGTGGAGGTACCAACATAGGTGGCGCCTTCATATATTCTTTGATCTCATCAAAAGCCTTTTGTTGTACGTCACCCCATACAAATTCTTGATCCTTTTTAAGCTTTAACAGTGGAGAGAAAGGCAAAACTTTTTCTGATAAATTAGATATGAATCTCCTTACAAAATTAATCTTGTCGAGCAATAACTGCAACTCTGTGAGATTAGTTGGAGGCACAACCTTGTCTATTGCTTCCATGCTTTTCTTACCGACTTCGATCCCTCCTTTATGGACTAGAAATCCTAAAAACTCATCAGCCGAGACCCCAAAGGCACACTTGTTCGGGTTCATCTTCAAACCATGCTTCCTAGTGCACTCCAAAGTCTTCTTTAAATCGGCTAAGTGTCCACCATGATTTCTAGACTTAACCACCACGTCATCATATAAAATCTCTACGATTTTGCTGATCAACTCGTGAAAAATATAGTTCATGGCTCTCCGATAAGTTGCACCAGCATTCTTTAAACCAAAAGTCATGACGACCCACTCAAATAATCCAATATGACCAGGACATCTGAAAGTTGTTTTTGAAATATCCTCTATTGCCATAAAAATTTGGTTATAGCCAGCATTATCATCCATAAAGCTGATGACTTCATAACCAGCTGCTGCATCGACAAGCAAATAGGCAATCGGCATTGGGTAACCATCCATTGGCGTAGCTTTATTGAGATCCCTAAAGTCAATGCAGACCCTCATTTTTCCATTCTTTTTGTATACTGGAACTATGCTCGAAATCCACTCTCATATCTACATGGCCAAATGAAATTTGCTTCTAATAATCTTTCAACTTCCTTTTTCACATCGGCCAGCACCTCCTCTTTGAAAATTTTCTGAGGTTGTTTGTAAGGACGATACCCAGGCTTGATCGGCAAACGATGCTCAATAATAGAACGATCCAGTCTGGGCATCTCTGTGTAATCCCAAGCAAAACAATCCTTGAACTCTTTCAAAAGGTTTGTCAATTTCAATCTATACTCTAGGTCTAAATTTGCACTGATATACATCGGCCTTGGCTTGACATCATCACCAACGTTTATTTCTTCTAGCTTATCGGCCGACATAAAGCCACATCCCAACTTTCCTTTGTTGCCATCGATCGGGTTCCCCATTAAAAATTGCTTTGAGAGCCGACTGCTTGGATCGGCTGTTGATCCTTGTTGAAGACATTCACAGGACCTTCTTCCCATACTCTTCCAGAGAAATAATCGAAGCCATCATATTTCCAATAAGTAGGCTCTATAGCAGCAATAGTTACCAAATCATCAGCATGAACCACCTCAGCATCATCTCCAATCCATTGAATAAGAACCTGATGCATGGTTGAAGGTATGCAGCAGTTAGCATGGATCCAATCTCTCCCTAAAAGCAGACTGTATGCCCCCTTGCCATCGATGACAAAGAAAGTAGTAATCAAGGTTTTTGATCCAATCATCAACTCAACGTGCACAGCTCCTCGGGTGTCAGAAGGTTTGCTAGCAAAATCCCTGAGCACCATGTCAGTTTTTAGCAGTTCCTCATTGGTCATCCCGAGCTTCCTAAAGGTAGTATAAGGCATAATATTGATGGCATATCCTCCATCAACAAACATCTTGGTCAGAGGCTTGCCATTGACGTACCCCTTCACATAAAGTGGCTTCAAATGTCGATGTTTGGCCGGTTTATTGAAAACTGTCCGTTCAATTAGGACAAGTTGGGCCATCAGATCATGATACTCACTCTCATCGAAATCTGAGTACACTTCTTCTTGGATATCCTGGTTATCCGGAGCTAAGAACTCTGATGGAATAAAGAAAGCCATACACGCATCAGCCGACTGATCTTGCTTGTCAGGCTTTTCCTTAGGACGCCAAACTTGTTTCTTTTCGGCAACTGTCTGTGCCAACTCTTTGTTCCTCAAGCGTTGTACCCTTCTTTTCTCACTCTTCCTCAGCCCTGGTGGACACAATTGTCCTTTCTGCCACATGTACTGACGGTGTTCTTCTTCCCCAGCGCCTTCTTCATAATGGATCCACCCTTGATCGGCAAATCTCTTGCTTCGACAATTTCTAGAGCTGTCTATTTTTACATGCCGATCGTCCTCGGTAAAATGTGCTCTAAGACTTTCATGGACCGGACGGTGGTTGGCCCGAGACTGCCTGTACTCTGAATATTGATCACTGCATTCAGGGCAATTATCTTTAGTATGCAGCTTCAAGCCTTCATTCCAACAATGTTTAAAGAACGAGCATCCCCAATGAGATTGTTCCTGCTCTCTTATGTACTCTTGCTCCTTCTGGTACATCTCTTCCTTGTACCTCTGATGTTTCTCCATGAACTCTTGTTCCTCGTAATACCTTCGCTTCTGATACCGTTCTTGCTCCCGTCGCCATTTGTTCAAAAGAATCCGTGTCGTGATTCTGGGCTTGGAAGCTTCCCCTCTCTTGGTCGGCCATTTTGGAACCAAGCCTGTTGTCGAAACTCTTCATTTGTAATTTGCCGATCAGGGTCAATGGCACCAGTTTTCTTAGCTCTGTCTGAGGTTAACACTTTCACCTTGCCCTTATCTTTGGAGTTTTCCATAGCAATCATGTTCACGGAGAAAGATACTGTGTTCTATGCAAAAGGATTAGCATCAATTTTCATCTTACCATCAAATTTCAGATGCCCTTCCTAAATAGCTTTTTGTATCCGCATTCTGAATACTCGACAATCATTGATGGAATGAGAATTGGTATTGTGGTAACCGAAAACCTTTTTATCTCTCACCCCTTCAGGGCGCAGCATGGGGTGCCCTTCCGGCAACTTGATACGTCCTTCTTTGAGCAACATCTCAAACAGCTTGTCTGACTTGGAGACATCAAAGTCGTACGTGCCCTTCTACTGCCTCAACCAGCGTTGACTGACCTGAGTTGGTTCTTTCCCCCAGACCAATTCGGTTGCGGCTATTTCATCTTCATCATCGTACTCTGCTGCTTCTTCCAGGAAACTTTGATACATCTCATTAGCCACATCACCTTTCTAGAAACGGTTGTCTCTCCTGAACCCTTGAGCCTGATTGCTCATCATGGACAATCGCTGTGACAGCTGACCAAGGTCATCGAAGTCCATGCCGAACAGCTTCTCTCTGACATTCGGTTGCATGCCCGCTATTGCCATCCTTGACAACTGGTCATCTGGCAGGTTTAAGGAATAGCAGAGGTTTTTAGTCTCCCTGAACCTGCGGAGATATTCCTGGGGTGTTTCATTGGCTCTCTGCTTCAAGCTCATAAGGTCGACTAGTTTCTTCTCATTAGTGCCTGAAAAGAAATATGAATGAAACTTCTGCTCCAATTCTACCCATGTACCAATGGAATTGGCCGACAGAGACGTGAACCACGGGAAAGCTGGCCCTGTCAGAGACAACAGGAAATACCAAATCCTCCAAGCTTCATCAGCGGACGCCTCTCCGAGATGCATCAAGTATCGGCTGATGTGCTCTATGGTGCTAGTATTATCCTGACCAGAAAACTTGGTCAGCTCTATGGGAGGTTTTACTCTCGGAGAGAGTGCAACTCGGTTATACCACTCTGGATAAGGGGACTTGTATGCATAGGACTGGCTCTTTGGCTTTAGGACAAACTGATTCTGCATCATATCCACCATCTTGTTCATGATAAGGTCAATATTCGAATTTGGAGCTCCATGTGTCTGTCGTTCAAAAGCCAAACCTGCAGAGTTCTTATACCCCGGATTCGGGAAAGAGTCAACAACATTGTAATCGGCAAACTCTTGATATCCGTCTCCATACATATTTTTCTGCAACCTATTCGCAACTGGAGACACCTTGAAAGCCGATTGTGGGACGTTCCCCGTTGCATCGAACGTGAGCTGGCCATAAGTCATGGGGTGTTGTTATTTCTGGTGAGGAGCCATCCCACCTTGGTTCATGCCAGACGTCTCGCCATCTTCAGCAATTTTTTCCTGGCGTTTTGGCATATTGAACAATGTCGGCCCTTGCATTGGACCAATGGTTTCCTCAAAGCATTTATCGGCGGATGGACCGAAGGTACTGACCATGATCGAGTGAAAGGTATTCAGGAAAGCTGTATGATGATTCCTCATAGTTTCGCTCATTGCTTTGTAAACCATCTTAGTCATCTTTCGAGCATCTTCTTTTTCAGTGTAATCAGTCTGATGATGAAGGAGAATCCTTGGGAGTGACTGTTTCTGAAAAACCTTGTTGCTTTTGTTCTTCGAAAAAGACATCAAGCATTTATATTGAAACTCATCATATGCTTGCTGGACAATATTCCTCAGGTCTTCTGGCAACTCATCCATAGTCACGTCCAGAACCTGGCTATTGTGAATTTCAACCATCTTGAGATGTGTTGTCCCACTGGGTGTGCCAAAAAGTGCATTGACACAAAATGTGATGCACTGTGCCTAACACATAGCAAGCCGGAAAGCGTAGCTTCAATCGGGTGCCCGGGTGTTTCAAAATCCGGAAACGTGCCAGTCAGTTTGACCTGAAACTAACAAGGGACAAAAATCATTAGATATAAAACTGGAACATGCCGGGTGAGACCAGACAGTTCCATATATACGACCCTGAAGCCACTTACGATGACATACATCTATAGAAGCTGTCTGCCAACAAGTTTTATAGGTCAGTCGGTTGAGGCAAATATGGAGTACGTAAAACATTGATTGCCGAATGTGTGTGCATGGGAAAATACGTATGAACGAATCATCATTAACTATGAATTAAAGCATAACCAACTCGGCTATCCAACCGAATTGAGGTCCATGATGAAGGAACACGTAAGCAAACACAATCAAACTAATCTAAAGCTTGTATCCGCCGCATGACACCTAACTTTATAAAAGCTCAAACGTAGTTAACATGCATGAACCCGCAACACTTAACAATCTAGATGAAACCAATTCGGCTATTATGAATATAGGATCTATTTGTGGATATAAGCAATTACAAAAGCATAGATAAATCTATGAGAAAAGATGAAGCCGAACCGTATCAATCTAGATTGGGCAAAAGAGTGTTACAAATATATAAAATATATATAAACATGCAACACGTAGTATCTTAATGAATCTACTAGATCTTGCCAAATCTAATAGAGTCGGTAACTATCTTGCTTTTGCAAGGCATATCGAGCAAGCACCTATCGCACGGTATCTACTCATACACAAAACATAAGCGAAGACTTCTTGATTGTCAAGCAAGGATCCGCCGCACGATCATTGAAAACAAACAAGACTACTTGCATCAACATCTAAATCCACCGCATGATACTAGACATGATAACAAGGTTGCCGGGACTTACGGAGGTCGACGGATCGATGCTTCCTCTCGAAGAACTCGACGACACGACAAAGGACTCGAAATTGGCACGAGGCCGGTTGTATTGTATTGGTTGTGAATAGTTTTTACAATGGCCAAGGGTTTATATTTATACCCTGATCTAAGTCCTAAAAGGACACGGTTACAAAATATTAAAGGAAAAACATGATATCTTTGACTTTAATTTCCTCCGAATTCTTCATTGCCTTAATTGTCGTGGTCTTCGTTGCCCGATTGGCCCTTTGCTTGCCGTTTTTGTCGCTTCTTCAACGGAAAACCGCTCCTCCTTAGAATAACTGATCGCATGATCATTTAGCCGAATCTTTGGCGATTAGCCGACCGCACAGACATTTGCCGACTTCTTTGGAAACTGGCCGACCGCATAGATGCTTGCCGAATGCTCTGAGTTCTGCACTGGACCACCTGTCATCTTTCTGAGCATACTAAAATCCAGTGTTAATAGATGAGCTTTGCCAGGTTTATTGATCTCCCCCTTGTCATCAATGATGCAAATGACTAATAATCTATGGTGGACTTTTATGTTACTCTCATGTTTGTCATCAAATCGTGGGAGACGTCCATACCTAAGTCACTTGGGTATGGACGTGTCCGACGGTTCCATGGCTACCATGATCTTGTGCGAGCTTGTATTGTTACTTACTGCCAACAATGATGATTAACATTTAGTCCTGTTGTTTGGGACATGTTAGCTGAGGCATTTGTTTCTTCCTGTTTGGGTTATGCCAATGATGATGAACTTTGCTAGGTATATTGATGGGTTGGCTAGATGATGACCTTGGCCTTTTGAGGAACTGGAGGTGTTTTTCATGGGTGGCATCAAGCCGTGTGAGACATCCATGCCAAGCTCCATGACTTGTGAGGATTTGATGGCGTGTATGGATGTCTCACATGGCTCCATGCCGGTCATGATGTTTCTTAGCCACACTTAAGCCTAATCCTCCTTAAGCTCCAAGTCGAAGCACTTACACAAAAGGCAGTTCTATCTGAGGCAAATTTGTTGTACTAGACCTTTTTTGTAACTAAGTATGATAGTTGCCTTGTTTTTTGAGAGGAACATGGCTCCCATCAGTTCCTAACAACCAATCACCCCATCAGTTGCTAATAGATAAATCTCATGGTCGTTGGACTTTTACAGACAAGGTTGGAAGTTGATGGTAAAGATGACCCAACAAAGAAAGCCTGTACCAACCTACTCCAATCTGGGGTACGCCAGACTAGATATATGTTGAAGAAGAAGTACTTCACTGGTATGCCGGCTGATCAAGTACCTACTACTTCTCCGCTTCCGACAATGACTGATGAACAGTGGCAAGAACTCATGGCCATGTGGTCTAGCCCAAGAGCGAAGGTACGTTGTGTCACATCACAACTTCTCTGTTCTTTCCATTTTCTCTGCAACTTACAAGTCTTCCGTTCAGGAAGTAGCTGCGAAGAACAAGGACAATCGTTCCAAGGTCAAACACCATCAGTCCACAGGATCTCACAGCTATGTCTCGCAGTTGTACGAATATGTAAGTGCTCAGAAACTGACATTACACATTTTCTATTTCTGTTTATCGATATGAAAGCTAATTTTTATGAACTTTCTGAAACTAAATAAAGCGTGAGAAAAACAATGTCACTTCAAATGATGCAGTGGAGATATTCAAGGTATTACATACCAGCAAGACGAAGGGTATGACTGATCAAGTCAAGGAGACAATGGTAAGTCTGTACACATCATTGCTGGATATGTTGATTAGTGTTGACGATAATTTCACCATGTTTTTACACCTTCAAAACCGTCAACAAAGGACAATTTCGGGAACCGAATAAGCAAAGAAGAAATGGTTTGGTTCAAATAACTTGGTTCCACATGTATATGTCCTCTATTTGAATGTAGGCACAAAACGTCATAATTCGGGGCCCAACATGACATATTTCCATGTATGGCAAATGTGCAAATCCAATACACCATCATAATGGACATTACCACTAGAAGCTACCTACAAAAGATGAGCTTATTTGGCCACAAAAGACGGTCAGCCGACCGTACTTTGGGCCCAATCTTGGACAGCAGAACCTACACCTATCATGGAGGTCCCACGCCGAAGGGGAGGCCCAGAGCTATCTATAGGGTCGGTCGACCACCCTATGGGGCCACCAAGGCCTCCCATGTGTCCATGATCCAAGCACACTCTCTAGAGTGTAGATCCACCCTTGGATCTCCTCTGGGCTTCTTCTCAACGGCTCTAGATCAAAGCACAAGGATACATGGGCCCATAAACTATCTCGGAAAACTACCAAACTTCGCTAATGTGCCAATGACATGTGGGCTATACTCCACACGAAATATGGCCACAACTAGCAGTCGGCCGACCGCTTGTGTGGGCCTAGAGGCCACCCACATGCCCCCTGATCTGTGGGGACACCTTCTAGAAGAAAGGGGCAAGTCCCACCTGCTAGAGGGTGGTCAGTCGACCATGCCCTGGTAGCCAGAGTCTCCCCCAAGCTTCCCACTGCCTTCCTACATGCCTCCATGCATCAACTTCATCTCCACCATTGATCTAAGGCAGTTACAATGACGGTTTGATCCTACGGTGGCTGATGGAGGTGGCGCGGATCGCTAACGTGTCACCGGAGTAGCCCCTAATCCACCTCTAGCTATAAATAGACCCCTAGAGCTCCCTTATCATTCATGCCTCATTGGAGAAACACTACTCCTTAGTCTCTCAGCGGAGCTCTTCAGTAGTGCTATGCTAGTTGGAGGAGAGTGAGGAGAGTCTGGAGGAGAGTCGGGCCAGTCTGGCGTCTTCTCCGGAGTTCTTCCTCGGTGGATGCGAGTCTCTTGTAAGTTCAACACTTGTATGTGATACATCCGATTTCTTTATAGTATTTGATATTCTACTTCTGGCATAACTGTTATACATCTTTTCGCGCTTGTTCATCGTTTTACTTTAAGTAGAGTGCTTTAACCTTAAAGCTTGGGTTAAAGTAGTAAGAATAGTGTAGACGTGGTGTCTAGACTAGATCTTGCCTTTGTAAACCGCTTATCGCGTAGATTGTTTGTGGATGCTAGTAGAAGGTGACAGCTCTATCTAGTCTTCGTATTCCACCACACGTGTCAGATAAGTTCTTAAAAGATAGGGCCTCAATACAACTTGATGGCGCAGTCCGGTTAGAGTTTTGTCCTCTTTCTGATCTATCCCATCGCCTCCTGCAAGAGAAGGGCTGATAAAGCCAGTATAACCAGCTATACCTTGTTAGATATCTTTGCTATATTGAACCTCTCAACCCAATTATCATAGTCTCCCTTGATCCATCATAGGACATATCCATATTCCTAGTTAACTCACTTCTCGTTCCCTATGGAAAATACGATACCTGGAATACTCCCGGTGAAGTGCTACAACGGTATAATTTGTGCGCTTGTGGATTTATCCAATAGTCATAAGAAATACCAACAAACATTTCTAGCGCCGTTGCCAGGGAACGGTAGCTGTTTTAACTAGAACCATTTGGTCCTATTATCCTTGTTTTATCTTTCTTTTCATTTTATCCTTTTCACACCATGAACGAATCATCCATCTCTCATCTTTCTTTTCCAAAGGGCCATAGTTTGGAACCACCACCATCATCACATCTCATTCTTTCACCTAACTACGAGTTTCGCCCTAGCTTCATAGCCAAAGTTCGGGAATAGTCTTTCTCTGGGGATGAAGATGAAAATCCATACACTCACCTACGTGACTTTGATCAATTGTGTTCATGTGTCAACATCCAAGGGATGAGGCAAGGTACCCTTAAGTAGAAGCTATTTTCGTTTTCTTTGACGGGAATAGCCAAACGATGGTACTTTCGCAACGTAGATAGTGTAAACGGAGAAGGGAAAAGTTACAATCCAAATTCTGCTTAACTTTCTTCCCTATCTCCCGTCCTATTCGTCTTCGAATAGAGGTCCTAACCTTTAAACAAAAGGAGAAAGAGCCTCTAGGAGCGGCATGGGCCCGTCTTTTAGATCTATCATCATCTGGCCCTGATCTTGCTATAACCGAGTCAACTTTGTTACAACACTTTTATGGCGGTCTTAGCAAAGATTCTGCACAACTTCTTGATATAACTTCTGGGGAGGCTTCCTGTGTTTACCCGTTAGTGGAGGAAAGAGTCTTCTTACAAAGATTCTTGAAAACACTCCCTATACTAACGTTTATGATGAAGGACCCGAGGAAGAACAAAAACTAGCCCCTAGAAAAGAAATCTCAATAGTCGAATCATCATCACTCCTATCCAAAGATTCTGCCATCGATCCTGAACCACAAATACCACAAATCTCGAAGGAAGAAGAAATTCAACATCTAAACCATTCCTTCGAGTTCCTTTCATATGATCCTGCTGGTTTTGGGAATGACCAAAATGATTCTTTCCTAAAGAGACCTTCTAAGAAACAACTTTCTAGACCTCTCATGAAGGGATCTCTTCAAAAACCTCCCAAATCAACAACATTTTGTGCCTCAACTTCGCACATGGCTTAGCAGGAAAAGTCTAGAATACTTGATGAAGAAATGTCGAGTAAGCCTATAGAAGAACTAAAGTGCTTAGAAGCCCAAATCTATCCTCTCCTTCTCTATGCCGACCTCTGACTTATCCTACGAACCCATTTCTAAACCCATCCTTGATCCTGATGATCCCCCATGTGTTCCTTTATTCAAGTCTTATGATGACCCACTTAATGACTTTGGGAATTCATTAAGACACCCGAGGCATGGAAGCCATGAGGGCCATAAATCTGACCAAGAGGAGCATAATCAACGGTTAGAGCCTCTAACTACCGTTGTAAGTCAAGAATGGTTGGATGAGGCCGAATCTTCCAAAGAAGTTGCTAAAATGCCCACACATGTAAGGAGGATATCTGTCAAGTGTTGGGCATTGATGGCGACATTTGCTATGATCCTAGCCTCGGGATCAATATCATTCATCATTTCCATGTTCCAACATCATCAAAGGATCATTTATCCCAACCACAAAAACACCTTAGACTCCCCAATGGTTAAATCCTTGATTGTTTAGGAGTCCTCCATGATGTTCTTGTGGTGGTTGATGATCTCAAGATCTTCCAAGATTTCCATCTCTTTGACTTTCCTGGACTTTCCTTGCATCTCACTTTTATCAGAAGGCCAATCATGAGAATCTTGGAGAACACTTTTGGAAATGAGATGCTTGGTCATAGAATAAGTAAAGATTATCTACCCATATGGTCTTCCCGACCTCTCATCAAAGGGATAGAATCCAAACTTGTTCTTGATCCAAGGGTGAGCTTATGTCTATCTCGCCAACAGCCATGACCCACTCAAGTTTTGAGGATGACTTGAAATGTCATGAGAAAGAAAGTGCTCACCCACTCATTGAAAGGGAGAACAATATTAATGAGCATGGAAACTATTCCCCGATCTTCCCATCAAATCCATGCTCAAATGTGAAATCTCCCAAATCAATCCTTCCCTCTACCCTCACTACACACTTGATCTACAACCCCTTCATTTCTCTTGTTTCTAAAATCTTCGTAAGGTTGGTTGTAGATCTATCATAAATTTTGCAAATCTCGTAGTGGTTTTGGTCTTGAGGATATCTTTGAAAATGTTGGAGTTGAAGGGGAAACCGCTTCACCAACATGAGTTGCAACTTGAACATTTCCCAAAGACAAGCTTGTGTCTTAAAATTAAGCACTTTTGGGAGATAACCTGAGCCTTCTTCTTTTCCATTAAAGTTTGCTTAGATTTGCTCATTATCAAATGGTGTAAAATCCAAGTATGGGGGAGTGGAATTCCCTAAGAAATTCATGTCATGCTTCATTCTTAATTTTGTTTGGTTGTCTCTACCTTGCTTTCTCTTTATACCTTGCTCATCTTGCTAAGTCATAGAAATAATATAAAAAAATCAAAATATGCAAATGCTCATCTGGTTCACTATCCATGCTCTCGTCTCTTCTTAAAATGACTCTCTTTGTTCTTTAATGCTTCCTGGTTCTGTTATGAGTATGCTTTGGTTTGGGAGTAGAGTACATACTCCTATAAGCTCTTTAAATTAAGCATGGTGCTTAGGTTAAATAGCCTTCCTTAATCAAAATAGACATGGTGTCAAGTTTGATTATTGAACCAAAAACTACTTGTATGGAAGTTGGTTGTACTTTTGGACTAACCCATGAAATATGACTTCAAAATTTTGGTGGGTAAGTCATGAGATCGTTCATAGAGACAAATTAAGGTTTGAGGTAGTTTTGAAATAATCTTGCACACCTTTGCCTTAACCTTGCTTGTTTTTTAATTGGTGAACAATGAGAGAACATCTTGTGATGTGCTAAAATGCTAAAGCCAACTTTTCTATAGAATAAAAGATGTCATCTTTTTCCATGACAACAATGCCCTTGCTTCAAATTATTCGTGAATCCCTTCGGGTATGTGTTTTCCACTAATCCTTCGCAGGAGAGAAGCAATGAATGGAGAAAAAGGGTCTGAGTACAATGCAATGATTCACAGAAGAAAGACCATTCTTCATCATCAATATCGTGACGCAAGGAATCGTCACGCTTCGAGATTACGGCTGCAACACCTTTAAAGGTAAATGGTCAGTGTCTTAAAAGTTTTCATGAACAAGAATCACCTGAGCATGAAATTGACATGGTAGATTTTGTCCTTAATCCAATTTAGAACTAAAATCTACATGTTTTAATTTTTGTTCATTTTTCGTGTTTGACCCTAGAATTAGCATGTACCTAGCCTTGTCACCTCCCACACAAAATCTTGGCCCATTTGGCCCCGAAAGGCGGTCGATCGAACGCATGTTGAGGCTTCTCAGCCCGACGTTGCACGGCCTGCCTAACCTGACCTGTGGGACCTCCAATCCAGGCTCGGTCAAGCCAAACCTCTCTAAAAGCGGTCGGGCGACTGGGGTTTTTGCCCTTCAGCCTTGCATATTGCTCCTGACATTGGATCAATAGTTCTCTCCTGTTTCCGGCACGATCCAAGTGAAAATAGAGGCGAAGGGCATTGGATTCTATCTTCTTTACTTCTCCCTCTTCTTCTTCTTCCTCTTACCTTGTTCTTCTTCAACACTAGTACAAATTCCATTTCCTCTTGCTTCCCTTCTCACCTTCCTTGACCTCACTATGGTTCCACCAAGAAGAAGAGCAATATGGAAAAGTTCTACGTGTTGTTACCAAAGAAAGCATTACCAACTTAGAAGAAAACGTCTCTGAGGAGAGAATGGCGCGTCTAGGTCTTGAAGATAGCTTTAATGATCTTCGCATTATCACTAATGCAAAGTTCAAGCACTTTTCCATAGCCATTGAGAGAGAGGATCTCCTTGCCCCTTCTTCTCCTTAGTAATCCTCTAGAGCCATCGGCCCAACCTGCCTCATGGCCCTGATAGAAGAGAGCTTGAAGAGATGCTTGCCATCCCTTATGCTAAGGCCATGTCAAAAATAAGACCTTCTCTCTCCATATTCTACCTTGATAGCAACAAGATACTTAGGCTTGATAGTCTATCACTCATGAATCAAAGAACATATGCCTAAGCTATCAATGATAAAAGAAACTCTTGGTTCTGCTGGCATCTTACCCCAGCAGAACCCCTGGATTTGATCTCTCTCTATCTTGGTTCTGCTGGCGTCTTGCTAAGTATGGGGGGCTATCGGTCGACACCCTAACATACCATTTCACCAAATCGACCATGGAATCATGATGTACATGGTCATGACACGTCCCACGAAAAAATTGGACCTCATCGGCCAATTTTGTGCATCGGCCGATGCATGTTCGGGGCCAAATCTCAGAACGGACAGAGCGGATCAATGTTATGAGGTAAGGGAGTCTAATGCAGAGACCGAAGTGGCCAAATGGCCCCGAAGGGCGGTCGGCGACCGCACCTAGAAGGCTAGGCCCCACCAGCTAGCGTCCACTCGACATCAACATCCATTATGTCTGGTTTGCCATGTCTCTCCCCTTTTTCCTTTATGATTTTATTTGTTTTACTCATTTCCCTTCTAAAAATAAATAAAAAAAATTATTTCTACATGAAATTAATTGTTTAGTTTATTTCCCTTTTAATTTTGAATAAAAACAAGAAGATAGCATTTGAAACTAAAATTTGAAAAGTGACATGATCTATGACGTTGTGAGGGTAAAAGCGTCATAAAGATGAATTCTTGATTTTTCTTTTGCTAGTGGGAAAATATCTCGATAGGAGAACCATATTGACTAAGTTGTTGATCAATGTGATATACGTTCTCGGCTCATGATTCATACCCTATCTATTTAAAGTACTTCTCTATAGTGATAAATTCCTACCAAAGCCATATATGTTCATACATGATCAAAACCATATTGGAGATTAATTTTTGAAAACGTCATAAAACCATAATGTCACTACTCCTCTATAGTGATAAATTCCTACCAAAGCCATATATGTTCATACATGATCAAAACCTTTCTCAAATGCTTCTTGTATTTACTTTGAGTTTGGTCAAACCCTTTTGACCCTTGTTGAGAGTTATGTCATAGTTCAAAGATCAAGATCACGTATACGCCACATACTTTTCGCTGCTTCTACACTGGAAGTACGCAAAAACATGCCTTTCATTTACTTGTTCCATGATTATCCAATAAATACTCTAGAAATATGTTATGATCTCTCTAAAATTCTTCAAAAGAGATATGGCTATCAAAAATGATGATGAGCAAAAGCTCAGCAAAAAAAAAGATAGCCATATCTCAAACAATCATAAAGTTAAAGAGATCATACATAGTTAAAGAGTATAATAAAGTCTACTATCATATTCCATACACATGCACATCTTGAATTAGGATTATGGCATTTCCTCCTTGGGTCCTTGTTTTGACTTTACAATATAAGTAATGCAAGTATGCTACATTGCTTATCCCTACCTAAGCTCCACATAAGCCATTTAGAAGTAGGGAGATACAATAAGGCAATATCATGTTATGCCTTGGTAAGGAATCATACACCTTGTGAGTGATCTAGAGTGCTATATGAGGAGTAAGTTGACTTATGAGCTTTCTTTTGAAAAACTTATCAAAAACTCCAAGTACTAAAATACGAGTTGGGAAGATGGCTTTGCTTTGAGAACCGTTCCATTTCTCAACTTCTCAAGGATATATGTTAGCCAATACCACATATTCCACTTGTATGACAAAATGTCTTGAATGAACCTTTATGCTTGCTTTATACTTTGAATAACATAGCCATGTTTTCTTTTATCCTTTACTCGAGGACGAGCAAAGAGGTAGGTATGGGGGATCTTGTTTACGATAATTTCACCATGTTTTTACACCTTCAAAACCGTCAACAATGGACCATTTTGGGAACCAAATAAGCAAAGAATAAATGATTTGGTTCAAATAACTTGGTTCCACATGTATATGTCATCTATTTGAATGTAGGCACAAAACGTCATAATTCGGGGCCCAACATGACATATTTCCATGTATGGCAAATGTGCAAATCCAATACACCATCATAATGGACATTACCTCTAGAAGCTACCTACAAAAGATGAGCTTATTTGGTCACAAAATACGGTCGGCCTACCGTACTTTGGGCCCAATCTTGGACAGCAAAATCTACACCTATCATGGAGGTCCCACGCCGAAGGGGAGGCCCAAAGCTCTCTATAGGGGGTCGGCCAACCACCCTATGGGGCCACCAAGGCCTCCCATGTGTCCATGATCCAAGCGCACCCTCTAGAGTGAAGATCCACCCTTGGATCTCCTATGTGCATCTTCTCAACGGCTCTAGATCAAAGTAGAAGGATACATGGGCCCACAAACTATCTCGGAAAACTACCAAACTTTGCCAATGTTCCAATGACATGTGGGCCATACTCCACACTAAATATGGCCAGAACTAGCGGTCGGCCGACCGCTTGTGTGGGACTAGAGGCCACCCACAGGCCCCCTGACCCGTGGGGACACCTTCTAGAAGGAAGGGGCAGGTCCCACCTGCCAGAGGGTGGTCAGCCGACCATACCCTGGTGAAAGGTCCTAGATGGCTAGACGGGGGATGAATAGCCTAATAAAAATTCTACAAACAACTAGAGCAAAGGTTAGATTAACACTTAAGCAAAGCTTTTTGCTCTAGCTCTACTAGGGGTGCAAAGCCAGCTATCCAAGCAATTCTAGTTAGCTAAGTGCCTAACAAGCAATAGCAAGAACCTAAGGCACTCAACTCTATCTAGGAAGAACTATTAACAAACTAAACAACCTAGCAAGAGAGGTAACGAAGCAAGATATGAAAGAAAGTAAATACAAGAGATAGGGATGATTGTTATACCGAAGCCTTGTGATGTATGGATGTCAATATGAAGAATCAATCACAATATGAACACAAAGAGTAGCCGAGAGACAAGATGACAAAGATTTTTCTCCTGAGGTTCACTTGGTTGCCACCAAGCTAGTCCCCGTTGTGTCAACTACTCAAATGGTGATTCGGTGGCTAATAGGCGTTTCACAAGCCTAGCCCACTACCCGGGCACCACAAGAATCCACCCAAATGAGAGTAACTCAATGACACGAGCAATTTACTAGAGTTACCCTTTGGTGCTCCGCCGAGGTGGGTACAAGCCCTCTCACAATCACCGGGATCAACCACGAACAATCACCAACTCATGTTGACTCCTCCTTCTTGCTTCAAGCCGTCTAGGTGTTGGCAAACACCAAGAATAACAAAAAAATCTGCAGCAAGAACGATCACCAAGTGCTTTTAGATGCAAATCACTAAGCAATGCACTTGGATGCACTCTATCTCTTTTGGAATGAGCAACGGATCAAAGAGATGAGTGGGAGAGGTGCTTGATAGATCACAAGAATGTATGAAAAGTGAAAAATCCGAGAGAGAGCTCCAACCAGCCACAAGCCTTTAAATAGGCTCCCCTCAAAAACTAGCCGTTATTGCCTGTGTCGTGGGCGTCGGACGCTCAGTCGCCAGTGTCCGTCGCGCATGCAGAGAGTATCCAGAGAGCTCCTGAAGCCGTCGGACACGTCTGTCACCTTGTTGTTGGACACTCGGCAGCGTCCGTCGCTTGTGTCAGTTAGTTCCTCAGTTCATCAGACGCTCGTCTGAAAAAGGTCCAGCGTCCGTCGCCATTTCTTCAGCGTCCGTTGACATCGTCCGTCGCGCGAATAGAGAGCATCCAGAGAGCTCCCAAATCTGACGGACGCGTCTGTTGCCTTGTCGACAGACACTCCTTAGCGTCCGTTGCTTTGTCTGAAGGTTCCTGGGCTGAGGTGTATCCATCGGATGCGTTCGACGCCTAGAGCTAGCGTTTGGCGCCAGCGTCCGTCGCCCCTGTTTTGCTCCTTCCTTGTTTCTTTCTTTTCCAACCTTGCTCCATTGTGCCAAACACTTATGGTACTTCCTTAGAGCAGATGTTTAGCTTATATTTTATATCTTTTAAGCAAGGCTATGTTACTAGGTTGATTAATGCACATGCATGAATGACAACACCTAGTAGCACTTGATAACCGCAAATGATACGAATTTTCCTTTCTTGATAGTACGGCTATCTATCCTAAATGTGATCACACTCTCTATAGTCTCTTGATCACTAAACCAAAAATGGCCCTATGATATACCTTTTCCTTGAGCCCATTTTTGTTTTTCTCTTTCTTCTTTTCCTTAGTCATGGAGCACTTGATCTATCAAGATCCTTTACCTAGCTCCATTTGTCACATTGGATCACCCTAGCTAGATCATATACTTAGCAAAATAGGGTTAGTCCATAGGTTTTATCAATTAACCAAAACCAAACTTGGGCTTTCACCTGGTACCCAGAGTCTCCCCCAAGCTTCCCACCGCCTTCCCGCATGCCTCCATGCATCAACTTCATCTCCACCACTGATGTAAGGCGGTTACAATGACGGTTTGATCCTACGGTGGCTGATGGAGGTGGCGCGGATCGGTGATGTGGCACCGGAGTAGCCCCTACTCCACCTCTAGCTATAAATAGACCCCTAGAGCTCCCTTATCATTCATGCCTCATTGGAGAAACATTACTCCTTAGTCTCTTAGCGGAGCTCTTCAGTAGTGCTATGCTAGTTAGAGGAGAGTGAGCAGAGTCTGGAGGAGAGCCGAGCCTGTCTGGCGTCTTCTCTGGAGTTCTTCCTTGGCAGATGCGAGACTTTTGTAAGTTCAACACAAGTAAGTGATACATCCGAGTTCTTCATAGTATTTGATATTCTACTTCTGGCATAGTTGTTATACATATTTTCGTGCTTGTTCATTGCCTTACTTTAAGTAGAGTGCTTTAACCTTAAATCTTGGGTTAAAGTAGTAAGAATAGTGTAGACGTGGTGTCTAGACTAGATCGCGCGGATTCTTTGTGGATGCTAGTAGAAGGTGACAACTCTATCTAGTCTTCGTATTCCACCATGCGTGTGAGATAAGTTCTTAAAAGGTAGGTCCTCAATACAACTTGATGGCGCGGTCCGGTTAGAGTTTTGTCCTCTTTCTGATCTATCCCATCGCCTCCTACAAGAGAAGGGCTGATAAAGCCAGTATAACCAGCTATACCTTGTTAGATATCTTTGCTATATCGAACCTCTCAACCCAATTATCAGTCTCCCTTGATCCATCATAGGACATATTCATATTCCTAGTTAACTCGCTTCTCGTTTCCTGTGGAAAATACAATACCTAGAATACTCCCGGTGAAGTGCTACAACGATATAATCTGTGCGCTTGTGAATTTATCCAATAGTCATAAGAAATACCAACAATTAGTACATGTCAATTTATATTCATAATTGGTTGTTCGATGGGATTAACACATTGGTTGTGTGCTACTTAAAACACTAAATGTGTCTGGGCAATTTAATGTAAATTCAGCTCAAGTTGTATGATGATTTTCATATTTGTGGTTATATCCTTGCTGCAATGGGAAGTTATTGGATAGGATGTTCACATCTTTAAACACGTGTCAGCGTTGTAGCGAACCACGTGTTGAACTTAGAGAGAAACACGTGTCGAACTCACAGCCTGACACGTGGCAACCTCATAGTGCGACACGTGGCAGTCCCTAAGTGACAAACGTGGCCAACACAGAAAGAAACACGTGTCGAACTCACAGAGTGACACATGTCGAACTCACTGTGCGACTCGTGGCAACCTCATTGCGTGACACATGGCATTCCTCGTAGCGTGACACATGGCAGTCCCTAAGTGGGACACGTGGAAAATATAGAGAGAAACACATGGCGAACTCACAGGTTACCACGTGGCGACCTATGCAACATACACATGTACTCTGAACACCGGCTGAAACAGATCTGTGATGGTGAAAAAATCGTCATTGATGAAACGATATCTATGACGCGACAAAGATGACAAACAGAATTTCGTCATAAACTCATCACAGAAATGTGTTCATGATGTTTTTGGGATTTTCCATGACAAAAGTGGAGTATCATGGATGTGAGATTTTCTTGTAGTGAGAGTGGAGAGAGAAAGCATATCACAATGTCAGAATATACAAGGAGAGAACCAAGAAATGGCATGACAAGAGAATCAAGGTCAAGGAATTCAAACTAGGAGACAAGGTCCTGTTATTCAACTCAAGGTTCAAGCTCTTTGGTCACGAGAAACTGAGAAGCAAATGGGAAGGGCCATACCTCGTCATCAACGCCGCGACTCATGGAGCAATCACACTCCATGACGACGACGGCAAAATCTTTAAGGTAAATGGCCAATGTCTTAAAGTCTTTCATGAGCATGAAACTCCTGAACAAGAAATTGATATGATAGATTTTGTTCTTAATCCAAATTAGAAATAAAATTTACATGTTTTAACTTTTTTGTTCGAATTTCAAGTTTGACCCTAGAAGTAGCCTAGATTTAGCATTGACTCCCCCCTCGAAAAAGGTTGGCCCATTTGGCCTCTAAAGGCGGTCGACCGACCGTTCTTTTGGGCCAATCAGCCTGAAACTTCACGACTTGAGCTCGGTCGGACCATAACTTTCAAAAATCGATCGGCCAACCGTGGTTCGAACTCGTTCAAAAGTCTCATTGGACAAGAACATTGGGCCAACGTTCCCCTTCGGTTTCATCGCGATCTGAGCGAGAACGAATGCCCTGCACGTTGGGTTTCTCCTTCTTAACCCCCTCTCTTTCTTCATCCACCTTCCACCTTGCTTTCCTTCACAACTAGCAGCACCAGCACAACTCCTTGCACTCCTTCACACCCACCTTGATCACCACCATGGCTCCACCAAGAAACAATGGCAAGATGCCAATCATCCCCATCGATGGAAGCCCATCCAAGGTCCAAGACTTCATCAACACCGACGCCATGGCCGTCGAGGTCCTCAACATCGCCCCTCTTGCCATGGCACCACCGCCCGCACTGCTAACCACCCCTAGGGGGGGTCGGCTGACCGGGGCATGGAGCTCAGAGAGGATGCGGAGCATCGCCCGATCGATGTCTCCGCGTCGCAACTTGAACAAACCAGTGGCGCGTCCAGTAACTCCCAAAAGGCCGACCACTGGCCAATTGGGGGTGAAGAAGGCCATTGTCTCCACCACCGAAGGCGACACAAGCACGGGCAACACCAGCTCATACTCGCCATCGACGCCGACTTGGATGCGCCTTCAAAGGGCCCATGGTGGACCGGGGATAGGCAAGGTGCTCATCCCTTCTCTCACCTCCGAGGAGCGGAGGGAGACAGGCAGATCCCTTGAGACAAAGGAGTCTCGCAAGTCGGTTCGACGGACTAGCAACCCGCCGTCCATCTCTGGCCCTCCAAGCCAGTTCCAGGAAAAAGATGAAGAAGGCGACATGGAGAAGCTGTAGCGCATAGTCGCTAGGCTTGGAGAGAGTAACGCTAAGCTAGCAGAGAGGGCGGTAGAGGAGAGAATGGCACGCTTGGATCTAGAGGACAACTTCAATGATCTTCGCATTAGCATTAGTGCGAAGATCAAGCGTTTAGCCTAGGAAATCAAGAGAGAGGATCTCTTTGCCCCTCCATCTCCATAGATCACTAGTTCACTAATAAGTTAGGCACTTAGATTTACTTTCATTCATTTTCCCTTCATCAATGTAACATGTGCCTAAGAAGATTTGAATTGAATAAAAAGTTTTGGTTCTGCTGGTATTTTGCCCAGCAGAACCCCTGCATTTGATTTGTTTCTGTCACTGATTTTAGCATGCCCCGAAACAAGTATGGGGGAGGTCGATCGACACTCCAACATGTCAAAACACCAGTTCGACCACTAAACCATGTTGTGCACACTCATGACACATTCCACAAAAAAGTTGGATAGAAATGGCCACTTTTGTGCATCGGCCGATGCACTTTGGAGGCCAAAATTCAGAAAGGGCAGAGTGAATCAACATTCAGAGGTAAGGAATTAGTTGCAAAGATCGAAGTGGCCAAACGGCCCCAAGGGGTGGTCGGCCGACCGTGCCTATAGGTCCCGGGCCCACCAGCCAGCATCCACTCAACTTCAAACATCTATCTTGACTGGTTTGCCACGTCTCTCCCTTTTTCCTCGATGCTTTTCATTTGTTTACTCATTTTCCCTTCAAAAATAAAAATGAAATAAAAATAATTTCTTCATGAAATTCATCACTTAGTTTAATTTCCTTTTAATATTGAATAAAACAAGAAAATCGCATTCAAAATTAAAATTTTGAAAAGTGACATGATCTATGACATTTAAAGGGCAAAAGCATCATAAAGAAAAATTCTTGCTTTTTGCTTATGCTAGTGGGAAAACATTTTGATAGGAAGATCATATGGACTAAGTTGTTGATTAATGTGATATAGTCTTCGCTCATGATTCATACCCTTTCTATTTAAAGTTCTTGGAGATTAATTTTTGAAAATGTCATAAAACCATAATGTCACTACTCCTCTATAGTGAGAAAACTCCTACCAAAGCCATAAATACTTATGCATGTTCATATGCTTCTTGTAATTACTTTGAGTTTTGTCAAACCTTGTGACCCTTGTTGAGAATTATGTCATAGTTCAAAGATCAAGATCACGTACACTCCACATATTTTCGCTGCTTCTACACTAGAAGTATGCAAAAACATTCCTTTCATTTACATGATCCATGTTCATCCAATAAATACTCTAGAAATAAATGTTATGATCTCTCTCTAAATTATTCAAAAAGAGATATGACTATCATAAATAAAAAAAATGATGATAGCCATGTCTCAAGTAATCTTAAAGTTAGAGAGATCATATACATAGTTAAGGAGTACATGTTAGTCCAATACCATTGTCCACACACATGCACATCTTGATATACGATTATGATATTTTTTCTCCTTGGATCCTTGTTTTGACTTTACAATATAAGTGATGCAAGTTTGCTACCTTGTCTATCCCTACCTAAGCTCTAGATAAGCCATTTAGAAATAGGGAGATACAAAGAAGGCAACCTCTTTATGCCTTGGTAAGGAATCATACACCATGAGCGATCTAGAGTGCTATAAGAGGAGTAAGCTGACTTATGAGATTTCTTTTGAAAAATTTATCAAAAACTCCAAGCACTAAAATATGATTTGGGAAGATGACTTTGCCTTGAGAGCTGTTCCATTTCTCAACTTCTCAAGGATATATGTTAGCTAGTACCACATATCCCATTGGTATGACAAAATGTCTTGAGTGAATCTTTATGCTTGATTTATACTTTGAATAGCATAGTATTGTTATCTTTTAACCTTTACTTGAGGACGAGCAAAGAGGTAAGTATGGGGGATCTTGTTGATGGTAAATATGAACCATATTGTTACCATCAAAATACCGTCAGCATCCTTATATTCGAAGGAAAACAAGCATAACATGAACATATTTTACCCAATAACTAGTTCCACATGTCCCTTGACTATTTGAGTGCAGGTAATGACAAATGGGGACTTTTGGGAGCTAGTGGGCCCACTTAGGGGGTCGGCCGACCACCCTGTGGGGCCACTAGGCCTCCCAAGCCCCCATGATCCATGTAACATCCTCCAGAGCACTTTCTACCCCTTGGATCCAAGTGTGTTTCTTCTCAACGATTCAGATTCACATCACGAGGATCCATGGGCCCACATCAAGGAGATCAGTGTGACAAATCAACTTAGAACAAACATCCAACGCATATGATAGGTGGGACCAGCATACAAGAGACAGAGGTGGGCCAAAGACCCCATAGGGGGGTCGGCCGACCGCCCCTATGGCGGTTTCAATCCCCTCAACTACCTCACTCACTGTCCACATGGTGGAAATCATCACCCTTCATCCTAAGGCGGTTCTGAAGTTGGTTGATCCTACGGTGGTTGATGAAGGTGACGCGGATCGCTAACGTGCCACCGGAGTAGCCCCTACTTCACCTCTACCTATAAATAGACCCTAGAGCCCCCTTCTCATTCATGCATCATTGGCGGAGCTCTCTAGTAGTGCTATGCTGGTTGGAGGAAAGTGAAGGAAGTCTTCTGGAGAAAGCTCCAGGCCTGTCGGGAATCTTCTCCGGAGTTCATCCTCAGCGGATGCGAGTCTCTTGTAAGTTTAGCGCTTGTAAGTGACTTCTTCTGAGTTCTTTATAGCATTCAGTATTCTAAATCTAGTTTAGCTCTTATACAACTTTTCGCGCTTGTTCATCGCTTTGCTCTGAGTGAAGTGCTTTAATCTTAGGCCAATATTAAAGTAGTAAGATAAGTGTAGACGTGGTGTCTAAGCTCAATCTTACCTTTGTAAACCACTTAACGCATGGATTGTTTGTGGTAGCTAGTAGGAAGTGACAGCCCTATCTAGTCCTCGTATTCCACCACGTGTGTAAGATAAGTTCTTAAAAGGTAGGGCCTCAATACAACATGATGGCGCGGTCCGGTTAGAGTTTTGTCCTCTTTCTGATCTATCCCATGGCCTCCTGCAAGAGAAGGGCTGATAAAGCCAGTATAACCAGCTATACCTTGTTAGATATCTTTGCTATATCAAACCTCTCAACGCAGTTATCATAATCTCCCTTGATACATCATAGGACATATCCATATTCCTAGTTAACTCACTTCTCGTTCCCTGTGGAAAATACGATACCTGTAATACTCCCGGTGAAAGCTACACTTGACAACCGTATGCTTGCGGTCTTTTTCCGTTTGCCACCTTTGGTGTCAATAGTCGTCAGGGTCTAATTGCTCTTCTTCGTCTTCTTCCATCATAATTCCGGTTTCTCCATGTTTGGTCCAACAAATATAGTTTGACATAAAACCATACTTCAACAAGTGTGAGTGAAGAGTCCTTGAGCTACAATATTCCATCAAAGTCTTGCACAAGGCGCATGGATAACACATGAAATTACCATTCTAGTTTTTTGCCTCAGCCACTCTTAAGAAATAATGCACGCCATCAATGAACTCTTTGGAGCGGCGATCTACATTGTACATCTAATGGCGTGTCATCGTCTGCATTATATGACCCAAAACATAATTAAATTTATCATTTTGATCAAAAAATGATATTATAAAATACCGAACAAAAGGTCTGCATTAAAATAACATGATCGAGATGGAACACCACCATCATCTGTCATTTCCGAGTCACACAAATACTAATGTGTTCTCTATGAAAGCCTCGACATAGCGTATGCTAAGACCACTAGCACTATACACAGAAAACCTAAAATGCACTTCAGTAGCATAATGATCTCCCGACCAATCCCAACTAAAGCAGACAAATCATCATTTGTCTTTATCTGCTGAACATCGACAGACTTCTTGAGCTGGCTCATTGCCTCATCAGCCTTTGTAGCCTTCGTGACGTGTTTAACATAGTCTTCCTCCCAGCACCAGCCACAACATCCAGTGCTATCCCACTGAAAATAGAATACAAAATAAGCATTTTAATCAAAACAATCACGTATAATAGGTAGAAATTAACCATAACCATTAAATGTGACAAAATATATAACTCACATTGCGATCTGGACACTTATAAAAGATCTGACCATTGTTGACACCCGCCTTCCCCACTCGGTACTCATTCACAGTCTTTTGCATACACTCGCCACATGTAATGAGAGGGAGGTCTGGCCTTAGTCGCTTTGGAACCCGATCAGAGGCCGAGTACCCCGAAGCAGTTGTCATCTACTCTCCATACTCATTTTTTTTAAACTAGAAATTATAAATTCCTCATTTTCTAAACAAAGGAATTAAAACAACTAAAATTTACATTTCTCTAAAATCATCAAATGTGTCATGTATACAACTAAAAGTATTCTAGGTAGCTACCTTTTTCATCTAAATATGAAATGTATTTTGAGCTCAAGTGGCATATAAATCAAGAACAATCCACCATAAATTCCTCATATAATCCACAAATTAAATGAATTAATAATATCCTAAAAATCTATATTTCTCTAACTAAGCTAAATTAATTTTGAAATGTGGTACATATAATACCCTAAAATCTCCATTAGAAAAAATAAATCTATTTCTATTTTTTCAACTAATTAAATTAAATAATACACTAAAATCTCTATTTTTAACTAATTAAACCATAAAATGTGGTAGACATAGTAGAAATGAAAGGTGTACTTAGAATACTAGTTTTAGTTGCCTTCTTCAAAATATTCAAACAATATCAAGTGAATGAAGTTTAAAAGATATAAAATCATAAAGAAAAATCACATATAGACAAAGAAACAACATATGGTGCCGCTAAAACATGAGAGGTTGAAGATAGTAACCTTTCAACGAGTCAATGGAGGCGTAGAAGTGATCAAATCAAGCAATGGCCGAAGAGGATATGAAGAACAGTGAAGAACACAGCAAGAACAAGCAAGAACAGAGAGGAAGAAATGGAGCTCTCGGGCTCGGGCAGGGGAGGAAGAGAGTTCAAATAGGGGGGGCTTTAGTCCCGGTCCACAGAACCAGACGTGACTAAAGGCCTAGAAATAGTCTCGGTTTGTGCCTTAAACCGGGACTAAAGGTTTAGTCCCGGTTGGTGGCACCAACCGGAAAGGTGGACCTTTAGTCCCGGTTGATAGCACCAACCGAGACTAAAAGCCCCCCTGATAATGTCTGATGCCCGTAGCCGTTGGGAGGGGGCTTTTAGTCCCGGTTGATGTCACCAACAGAGACTAAAGAACTCTTTAGTCCCGGGCGCAATTTTAGCCGGGAGTAAAGCTGTTTTGGGCAATCGACGAAAGGTCGTTTCTCTACTAGTGATAGGTGCACATTATATGCATGCAAGTAAGCCTCATGGTAATTAAACCAAAGAATGTAAGCATGCATGCATGTGGCCATTGATAATTAAACCAATAAATATTATTTAACATAAACAATAGAGTTTATTGATTATTGAATATATTATATGCTTTAACCTATAATATATCAACAAATACCCACCTTCCTGATTACATTTAAATTTGCACCATGTATGCACCCTCTATGACATATATTATGGGTTTATGAGGGTAAGTGTAGTCCCTCTAGTTTGCCACTGTGTATTCTTAGGTCTTGTTTACATATATCTTCCTCCATCTACATGTATTGGAGTGCAACAATTTCACTCCTTCAATACATGTAATTCGAAGGAGATACATATATACCCAGACAACGTCTTATAGTTGAATGTGCACAGTATGTTTATGGGCATACTCCATATGTATATGTGCTTTAATTAGAAAGACATAGTAATACCTTTGTTGTACGGATATAGAAATAAAGGTCAACGTAGGATTTGGTTTGCTCATGGTATTGGGTTAACCCACCTCCGCTAATCACCCAAGCTGTTACTTCATTGTCAGTGAAATTTTGTGGTTGTGTCAAGTTAATGACCGTAGATTGGGAAAAAAGGATAAAAAGACTTTAGACTTTCTTCTGAATCTTTTGCTATGCAAATAGTAGTACCAGTCAACCTTATGGAAAGCCAATAATAGCCAGGAATCAGCTGTAGCTCTAAGAAAAAACACAGTACGCGTATCAGTTTCTTCACCCATCCTTTCTTCTCATCAGACGCATTTAAGAAAAGCAATGTGCTGACTGCTGAGGAACCGAACTGTTCTAGATCTTAGGGGCGTCTGATCGATACTCTCGTATCCATCTGCCTGCTGCTGGCCTGGCATGGTGTCCAATGATTCCCAATCATAGTGACGCAGCAAGTTGTGTTCTTTACAAAAGGTAAATAAAGATGGACGTTTCATTAGACTTTGTTTAGTTTTCCACCTAAAACTTTAGGTCAAGCATTAAATATAGATAAAAAATAACTTATTACATAGTTTACATATATTTTGCAATACAAAATCTTTTATCTTAATTAATCCATGATTAGACATTAATTTTTATAGCAACACATTTCTAATGATAGATTAATTAGACTTAATAAATTCGTCCCGTATCTGTAATTTTTTTATTAGTATATGAATACCCCATGGAACATCCTATGTTATTACATTTGATGTGACACTGAAAAACTTTACACCCACGAATTCAACGAGCACTGATCTATACTCCCTCCGTCTCTGAAAAAATAGATTTTTAGATTTATCCTAATTCAAATTTTTTGAACTGCGACCATATTTTTAGAATAAAGTATTAAAAGTTATGGTATCATACTAATATCATTAAATTTATCTAAGAATATGTTTTTACATGGTGTTTATTTTAAGTCATAGAAGTTGTTACATTTTTCTATAAAGTTAAGTAATATTAAAAAAATTTAACTGACATAAATTCTAGAAATGATTCCTTCAGAGACTGAGTGAGGGAGAGTTGGTAGCAAGTAAAAGCAGCAGCATGTTGTTACCTTTTCCTCCAATGATATTCCTCTGTTCTAGTCACATGAGAAAAGAACCAGATCGAGCTAAAGCCCTTATAGTAGCATTACAAAAGTTGCTCTGGTCGTCACGAAAAACTGAGTGCAAAAAGACACTGGATTCTTGGATTATGTGTGCTGAAAAAGGAATCAAACCTCGGATAAACATCAAACATTAACTATGGATGATTGGACTGTCTTTGCTAGATTACTCATCACTCAGCTTGCCAGACAGCGGATATTGTTTGCATTGGTTTTGACCTAGGCACCTACGGAACAACATGTTCACGATAATGCTCACACTGGGATGTCCGTCGGTCAGGACGCGTCTCCGTGGCCAGTGGATCTGCTCAGCCAGCTCCCCTCATGACCCATCAATAAAAGGAAGGACGATTTCTTTTTCTCCCAGCCGACCTCGCTCCTCTACGTCGCGTGCATTGCTTGCTCCCTCCATGGCCGGCAGTAGATCACTCCTCTCTATTGCGTCCGCCACCGACTTGCTCCTTAGTCGGCGGTAGCATCCTCATCCCTCACTACGACATCTTCCTCCCCACCCCCGGCGGCTCCTTCCCCCACCTATCATCCTCCTCCTCCACCCTGGCGGCGCCCTTCCTCCCACACCGGTGTCCTCCCCACGGGAGGTCCCAATGCCCGTAGATCTAGTGGCCATGGCGTTTCCTACGCTAGACTCTCTCCCCCTATGTTGCAATATATGTTTTAGTTGTTTCAGACATTTCAGTGGTATGTTGTAGTTAAATCATTTGAATGTTGCAAAAGTAGATAGAAGAATGGTGCACATGCTTCACATATTGTATATGTTGTAATTATTTTCAGAGGTACGTTGCAAGCGTATGTTTTAAGTCTTTTAGACGTTTTGAGAGATATATTTCGTCTGTATTTTCTGGTATGATGTAAGTGTGTTTATCTGGATGTTACATATTTCCATACATACGATGCATGTATTTTATTTAGAGGTTGCGTATGGTTGCAATCAATTTCAATCGTGTTTTAGATGTTTTCTTTCAAGTATTTCAGGAGCATGTTTCGATTATTTCAACTAATTTCAGACGTATGTTGTAACTGTTATATTTAGGTGTTTTAAAAGTAGATTTGATGTTGCATCTCTCCTCTCCACTTTCTGTTGCATAGTCTCTCCCGGAGCCGACATTGAATCAGAGGTGCCATGCGCCCTTTATCTCTTGTTGCTCGGACGGCATGGGCCCTGCGTGTAGAGTGAAACGGGCACAACACTAGAGGGGCTTTCGGAGGGGGGCTTGCAGAGTGAGCGTGACTGAAAGGGCAGTGGCAGGATAGTGGTGTGGAGAAGATAGACAGTGGATGCAGACGAGCGCCCGCACACTGGAGGGTCCGAGCGCGTCCTAGCGCTGATTGGGCGCTACACATATATGTTTATGTTTTTTTTCTATATGTTTTAAATTTCTTCCTAGGCCCTACAACTCATAGAAGTTTCGATTACTAATGTTTCTGCAATGTTTATCTAGTACTCTCTCTGTCCCTGAAAGAATAGATTTCTGAATTTGTCCTAAGTCAAACTTTTTGAACTTTGACCAAATTTCTAGAATAAAGCATTAAAAGTTTATCAAACTAGTATCATTAGATTTATCTAAGAATATATTTTTACATGGTACTCATTTTAAGTCATAGAAATTGTTACATTTCTCTATAAAATTAGTCAAAGTTAAAAAAGTTTGACTGACACGGATTCTAGGAATTGATTCTTTCAGGGACGGAGGGAGTACTACTACTATATATTTTCCCAAGTCCCAACAGCCTTGAAGCAGTTGCAAGCTCTTGCATGCATTATATATTTGTTATTGTTATGCCCGACAGCCTTGAACCAGTTAACTGGTTAAGTAATTTGGCGTCAAAGATGGTGACAACCTTATCCGCTGGAAATCCTCAACTGTCGTCTTTCCCTGGACACGTCACTGTCCACTAATTCCTCCAATAGGAGTAGAAATATAAGTCTAAGAAGATTTATTTAGCACCAGCAGCGGTATCTAAAATTTCGTATAAATTGGTAAAATAATTTTTGTATCGTTAGGTTTATTATGAAAAATACTTTCATAATATAGTTTTGCAAGACCCAGTAACCTGTATAGATATTAGATGTGCATATACACAAGATTACACGCATTTATATCCTACCACATGTTCTTGTTGAGCATATGTACGAAGTCAAGAACTTACACTCAGGTGGATAGCTAGGTGTTACCATAAAAAACCCATAAAACTTTCTATTTAAGATATATTTTATAGATTGTTAGTGTCATGCATGTCCTAATGGACCTATATTAGTATTTCTTATTCTTATATGGCAGGAAGTAAGAAATCGTTGGCACTAGGCAACAAATGTTCATGGTAGAAGATATTTATGTTTTCCAAGTTGGCATGCAGCAGTAGCAATCCTATCCTTGTACAACTGTAAAGTATTGCTGGTTGCATGGTCTTGATTGGAGGAGAGCATAGGACCGGATATGCTTTGCCTCCTGACAAGCTGGTCAAAAGGGAAAGCTTGCTAAGGAAGTACAGTATATATATAGCCACTGGATGTGCTTTTAGGATTACTTAACTAGTTGCTCATGTTCTTTGGCCCTACCATGATAGTGATGCCATCAACGATCTGTTCTTAGTTATCCGATCGATACCCCTGATGTGAACTCAACGTCAGTTTTCACTCTATCGATCAGATCAGATCAGATCAGATCCAGATCAGACAAAGTGTATTTTTTGTGTCTATGTTTGTATAATTAAATGGTGGTAAAGATCCTACACAATTAGTTTGTTCAACTCAGCTGTATATCCATTTCGCTAGCTTATTTTCGGAATAAAAACGTTATCCAGCTGTGACCAACAAACGGATGCTGCAATCGTATTATCTGATCATAACCTAGGTTGATGGGGTCACGGTGTTTTCGTGAATCCCTTTCGAGATGGTCTCCGTCGCGGACAAAACGCGCATCTTGCGGGATCGATCAACAAGCCTGATGACTTTTTCTTGACGATGGTGAGCACAGAGCACGGGTGCAGTTGGTGCCTCGTTTTTCCACCCCCCTCTTGTCAAATCCTGATGGTGATCGACCAGAGCTTTCGGAAGCCTCTCGACACTGGTATAGAACATGCTTTTAACCTGGATTCGTAAGGACCGGGTCTAAAGCCTGACTTTTAGCCCCGGTTGGTAACCGGGACTAAAGGGTGCGCCAGGTGGCGCAGGCGGGTCACGCGGGGCAGCATCTTTTAGTCCCTGTTGGTATTATCAACCGGGGCTAAAGGTCCATTTTTTTTTCTGGTTTGGTATTTCTTATTTTGGTTTTCCAATTAGATTAGGTATTCAAATGTGTGTATTCTTCGTTTCTAATACATGTATTCGCTTCTAATACATGTATTCACGCACTTATAAATTAGTTTCAAACATTAAACACAAATAAACTATAAAACTCTATATATAAATATATTATAGAGCTATATATACATAACTATAATATATATATGCACATACAATTTACATCATTATCCATTGTTACTTGACTTAAGACATAACTGCTCTCGCCACTTAAATATCATACAGATGTTCGTCTTGATTTGGCTTGAGAGGTTCGGCCGGACTACTACATAAATGAATTTGCATAGCACATGGGTTTTATTAACCGTGGCGGTTAAACACATAAACCTCCACGGTTAATAGGTGGCCAGAAAAGCCACCGGCTTGGGGTCCCGTGGTGGTTGCTATAATTTAACCGCCACGGTTAATTTAACCGCCACGGTTAATGGCGGTTATTATAAAAAGTCCGCCTCCATAAATAGAAGCCGAGCCCAACAGCCCAAAGGCCCACTCGGCCCGATATAGCCGTCTCCGTATATAAAGAAATTTTAAGGTTTTGGCCCCCACTCCACTCCATCCGCCGCTTCTCCCTCTCTCCCCCTCTCTCGTCGATTCCTCTCCATCCGGCCCTCCCCATCCCCCTCCTCCAGTCCTCTCCATCCGCCGCCCCCTCCCCTCCCGATACAGCTCCCCTAGCAGTCGGAGGCCATTGCGTGGGTGGCACGGACAGGCGCGGGCGGACCTGCGGCACGGGTGGATCCGGCCGACGGCGCGGTTTCCTCCCTCCCTCCATGGATTCGACGCGGGCGGCGTGGATCCATGGTGGGTGGGCGGCCAGGCGGCGTGCGGCGCAGGTAGGAGGCCAGGCGGCGTGCGGCGCAGGCAGGAGGCCAGGCGCGGGCAGATCCGGCCGGCGGCGCGGTCTCCTCCCTTCCCTCCTCCCTCCATCCATGGATTCGGCGTGGGGGGCGTGGATCCATGGCGGTGGGGCGTCTAGGTGGCGTGCGGTGTGGGGGATCTGGCCGGCGCTCCGGTCTCCCTCCCTCCATGGATCCGGGCGGCGGATCAGGGCAGCGGGGCTGCGCGACGACGGCACGGCTGCGCAACGGCGGCGTCAGGGCTGCGCAAGGCTGGCGCGAGCCAGCGCGAGGGCAGCGCAGCTGCGCCACGGGCGGCCAGGCAGCACGCAGGCGGCGCGGGCCGCGGCGAGGCTGCTCGACGGCGACGGCGGGGGCGAGCAGGGGCCAAAGGCGCGTCTGAGCGGGCCAGCAGCCCAGATCCAGCCCTAACTGCTTTTTTTGTTTTTTTTATTTGTTTAACCGTGACGGTTGACCTAACATAACCGCCACGGTTAATGCCCCCATTAACCATGACCATTGATCCGCGGCGGTTGGAATAACCGCCACGGTTAATCCATTTTAACCGCCACGGTTAATAAATTCTGTAGTAGTGCGGGTCGTAATAGTACTCGCCTTTAGGGTTGACCACTTTTTCAAGAAAAAATCCAGCAATTGTCTCTTGAATTCCTTTGAGGCGGACTTCTTGCAACACTTGTTGCTGCAACCATTACGTCTTCAATTTGCATTATAAAGAAACAACTGTTAATATACATAAGATTTAGTTAATAGCAAGAAATAAATAAAATGGATGTATTATATATACATATCACATACTTGTAGTGTATGATTAATAATTCTTCTTGCATACACCGTGAGGAACTCGCAAACGTAGTATCCACACAGATTGTTGCCTTATGGCTGCCTTAGAACCCACTGTAAGATATGAAAAGATTAGTATCGTCATCATATGCATATGTTAAAGAATGATATGGTAACAGATTACGAGAGCTAGTAGAACTTACATTTAGCAGACGAGGACCCTTTAGTGCCACTTCCAGTTCCGGACGGTGTTTCGGGACGAAGCAAGCCCAAACCCTGCTCAATAATTGGATCATTAGTTAATTAACTCTTGCAGTGTAGTTAAAGAGCAGGAATCCATATTTAAAGATCAAAGTTACCCCTTGATAATGTCTATCATATCTTGGTAATCTCCCAGTGGTTTTCTCAATGAGTCAAAGATTATCAATTGACTTCTTCTCATATCGAAGACTATGAGTATCCAGTGAAAACTGTATTTGTTTATAGAGTCAACATATATATCGTTATGCTGAATTGAGTAATAAGTAAGACAAATTGTGCAAACGATAACAACACTCACCCAAAGTTGTATGGGAAGAGTATATATTCTCTAGTCTTTTGGCTGACCAAGAACCTCTGAAAATTCCTCTCCGTTTGAGGTATCCATTGATCGCGGGGAGTGTTTGGATCCGAGAATATGATTGATGGATCAATGAAACCAATATCCATGTCTCCGTTACGTTTGAGCAATAACATCAAGAATCTGCATATATATGTTTGAGGATAGTTAGTTACTATACATATACATATGCTATAGTCCGATTACTAAAAGAAATGATCAATTACAGACAGTAGCAGCTCATCAGAGATTTGTTTAGAGCATCCATATGGCATAGTTGGTGGAGCTCACTATACGGAACAAATATAAGGTCATCACCCCGGAAGTAATGTTCTTGTCTAATTCTGACGCAAATGCAGTCATCATCTGGGTTTTTGGTACATGCCTCCATGTACCACGAGTTTAACCTACGCATTTGTGTACCAAGTTCCCTGAGGGCCCATGGGTTGTACAGACTTCCGCCACGTACATAAGTTCTCTTCCACTCATCGACTACAGTGGCATTTGCGATGAGTGCATTTCCTAGAAATTGAGTCACGGTTAGACCAACTCCTGACAAGAACTCTTCCATACCATCATAATTGACCCTGGGGCCACTATAATCTTCTAGCACGCTCATGTTTGAACCATACTGATTCCCAACAACTAGCGGGGGCACTGATTGATTCGATTGTTCCCCGAACTATGGGACACCCTTCCCTCCTCTTCTCTCTTTATTCTTCTTCTCGTCAATTGCCTTTTTGAGAGTGCGATCATAGTCCGATAGTGGAGAACTCTTCTGAGCATCACGTAGCTTTCTCTTATGAGCATCCACCGCTTGCCTTAGAGCTGATTGATGTAAGAAGAACGGCTATTTAGCTTCTTTCCTTGCTTTACGGTCGTCTTCTATTTTCTTGAAATGTGCGTCCACTGAGGCCTTTACTGAAGCGTCTATTTCTTCTTCAGTCTTCTCATACGAAAGTTTCTGAGGAATCTTAACTTTCCTTGTAGCTTGCCTCTTTGCTTTTGGTTGGGCGTCCGACAGCTTTGCTTTTGTGGCGGTCCTCTTCTTTGGCGATGGGGCCAGTGTTGGCGTTGGAGACCGTCGTGGAGGCGATGGGGCCGGTGTTGGCGTTGGAGACCATCGTGGAGGCGATGGGGCCGGTTTCGGCGTTGAAGAACGTTGTGGTGGCGATGGGGCCGGTTTCGGAGATGGAGACCGCATTGGAGGTTCTGGGGACGAAACCGTGTCGTGCATTTCACCATCATCATCCCTCGCAACACTATGACCAGCAGGTGATGAATGGTGACTTAGGTCTCTGGGTGAGGTCCTACAGTGAAAACAACGAGTGTGAATAAAGTATCGCTATTTAAGCCGGCCAATACAAAGTTAGTGAAAAAGAGCTAGTATATATGATTCACTTTCATTCGCACCTAGGATGACGAGGAGGAGGCGGCGACGGTACAATAGGAGGTGATGCCCCAGGAATAATGATATAGCGCTTGCGCCAACAAATAAATGTCTTCTCCGCTTGTCCTAAAGTTGTCTCCCCATCACCTCCTTCAATGTCAAGCTTAACATCGCGATGACCTTTTTGAACTCTATCCACCAAGACACGAGCATATCCAACTGGTATTTTTGACCCATGGCATATTGGTGTCTTCGTAGGGTCGATAGGAGATACAACATCGGTAGCCACCATGATTTTGGTAGCCCCCTCTGGAATGTGCAGCTCACATGGTGTATTTGGTTCTATCATGTCATCCTTGGGGAAGCATAGCTTTGCGTCATCACCAGGTTGAGGCACTTCCGTGGAAGCACAATTGCTTTTCAACTGAGCTGATGTTGACTTCCGGTACTGATCTAGTACTTTGCATTCGGCTCATTGCTAACTCCACTTGCCTTTTGATTTCCTCGCTCATTCTCGCTTCAAGTTTCTCTTCTCGCTCTTTTGCTTGAATAGCTACTTCGCGTGCTTCACTAAGCATTTGCGACATGCTAAGTTTCATAGCTTCCTCCTCTTTCTTCTTTCTCTGGTGGCTTCTATATGTATCTTTGTCTTGAGGGAAGGCATGCTTCCATGGCACCGCGCCATGACCTCTCGTTCGCCCACCGTGTTCCGTAGTCCCCAGGGCATATGTGAGCTCATCCTTATCTCTATCTAGTGACCATACTCCTTATTCCCTCAAAGATTGAGCGTAAACCAGTTTCCTTGCTGCTTCTGTGAGTCCTTCGGTATACGTTAATCTCCCGGTCTGAGGGTCAAGGCCTACCCCATGACCAAAAAACACCACTTACCGCACTCATTCCAGTTACCTGATTCTGGTTGGATTCCCCTAGCTTGAAGGTCCTCTTCTAATTTTTCCCACATAGGAATGGCAGTCATGTAGCCACCTGATCCCATGTGATGATGGTATTGCTTTTCTTGGGAATTATGTTGGTTCTGTTGCGCTCGTGCTGCGCCCTCTTCGGATGTCTTGAAAGCTAGAAAGTCATCCCAAAATGGTCTCAACTTGACATAGGTCTTATTGTTGAAATCTAGAGTAAGGTTCTTCTTGATAAAATTGGTGTGCAATTTCTTCTTCCAGGCCTGGAATTGTGTTGTCATCTTCTTCATAGCCTAGTCCCTAACTCTCCCCTTCAAAGCTTCATCTTCTATATCGAGCGAGAAATGTTGAAGAACATCTTGCCAAATTAGTTCATTGTCACGATCAGAGTCAAAACTAATTTCAGGATGTCCTTTCCTTTGCTGCCATTCACGAGCACTGATCGAAAGCCTATTCCTTAAAAGGTAACCACAGTGGTTGGCAAAAGCATGTGCATGTGGTCCAAGTACTTTCCCTGTTTCCTCATTGAATTTCGAGATGATGTACTGACCCTCCAATGGCTTCTTCGGACCTCGTACATTTTTACTCTTCCCCGTAGTTGTCGTTGATGCAGACGGATATGTATGTAGACACACAAAACTTAGTGTAATTATTTTGATTTTCATGTATACACAAGAGATTGTAGACATATATATACCTCGACAACATTGTCTTGCGCGATATTTTCTTACTCAACATCTTGCGCAAAGTACTAACTTCCGTCATCTACTTGATTGGTGCCGTCGTGTACTTGATTAGTGCCATCTACTACTTGATCAGTGCCATCGTTGATCATTGAAAACAAGAAAGCCTCCTTGTTGTCATTCGGGTCGTCCATTTCTGCAACTATATATAGTAAAAGGGTTTAGACACTTAGTGTGTGTAATAAAAGGGAAGACACTTAGGATGTATATATATAGGGTTTAGACACTTATGGGTTTAGGGTAGACACTTATGTGTGTAATAAGGGTTTAGGGTATATGGTAGACAATTAGTGTGTGTGTGCACGCAATAGGGTAGACACTTAGGGTGTGTGTAAACCCTAAACAAGTGCCTAACACTTAGGGTAGACACGCATATATATCAAATCGGCACTTAGAGTTATTTTACTAGTGGTAGGCACTTAGTGGTAGGCACTAAAATATATATTACTAAAATACCATTTCTGCAACTAAAATATATTAACATATATAAATCAATTTTCTAAGACTAAAATATATAACTAAATCTAAATCAATTTCCTAAATCAATTTGCTATAAAATCTATTTCTATTTTATTACACACAGTTCAGCTTCTTCTTCTTCTTCTTCACCTTCTTCTTCTTCTTCTTCTTCTCTTCTTCTTCTTCTTCCTTCTTCTCCTCGATCGATCTCCTCTCCGCCTAGAAAAACATGTATAAAATGTTAGTGTGTGAAAACAAGCAACTAATAACATATAGTATTATCAAATTTCCTTTTTCATTTTCTAACAAATATTTTTAGAAATTTCCTTTTCCATTTTCCATTTAGAAATCCATTAATAAACTAAACAAGCAACTACTATCCTTTTCCTTTTTATTTTTCCTTTTTCTTTTTCTAACAAATATCCATTTAGAAATTACTCAAAATTCAATTACTTAACCCTAAACCTTTTTCCTTTTTCTTTTTCCTCTCCTTCCTTCTAGATCTTTCCTCTTCCTCCTTCTCCTTTCCTCTCCTTCTTCTCTCTCCTTTTCTTTTCTTCCTTTTCTTCTCTCTCTTCTCTCGATCTCTCTCTCTGGTGGCTCTGCTGACCGGCCCCAGCCGGCCTAGCTCTCTCGGACGACGCGTGGGCCTGTGAGGTGGAGGCGCGGCGGCGGCGGAGAATGTAGGCGGTGGCGGTGTGCACGGCGCGACGAGGAGGATGGCGTGGTGGCGGCGCTCGGGTGAGTGGCGGAGAGGGTCAGGTGGGGCTAGCACGCGCGCGATGCGCGGGGGCGTTGGCGCACCGATGAGTCGCGGGCTCCTCCGATGGTGACGGTGACGACGGCGTGGCGGCGGTGCGTCGAGGAAGAAGGCCGCGAGATCGACGAAGACAGATATAAGGGGAGGAGGAAGACAGGAGATTAGCCGCGGCTTATATAGGAAGGAACCCTTTAGCCGCGGTTGGTAATACCAACCAGGGCTAAAGGTCTGACCTTTAGCCCTGGTTGGTATTACCAACCGCAGCTAAAGGGTTCCTTAGGCGCCAAACGAAATTTTGGAGGGCTGTTGTATATGTTTTGGTATTTCATATAGTTTAATATATGTATAAATTGCGCTAGCTCTTGTTAATTGCATAATAAATTAAATACATGGCACAATTTTTTTTAAAAATAACCATTGCATTTACTTTTGATTTATTATACACTATAAAAATGTATAACATAAAATCTTTTACCTTTTTCATAATATCAAATATAAATGTAACTAACCATTAGTATTTGGTTAATGCAAAAGTACATTGTTGAATTAAGAAAACTAAAATGCTTGGTTACCAACAGGAAATTAGTTTATGCATTATTTTAATGTTAATCTTTTTGTTTTTCACCATTAATTGTCCAGTTATGTGACAAATAAGTTTACCATTAAATAGGAAATTATTAATGAGACACTAAATGACCTCATATGAAAAACTTTTGAATACAATGGTTTTAGAACTCATCAATATCTATCTTTGTTTAGTAGTTCATATTTCTATTTGAGGAAGTGTTAGTAAACATTAGTCACAAAATCTTGAAGATTCAAAAGAAGTATTAGTAAACATTAGTCACTAAATGCAAAATTTACCAAATACAAATGTAGATCTTTATTTATTTGACCAAAATGACCAATACACATGTCACTTGATCGACATCACTGCTAAGCTAGCTACATCAAGCGGGCACAGTAGTGATCTTCTTCTTGATATATGTCCCTTGGTCATGATCATATCGTAACCATGGAGTGTCCTCGGCATTTAGAAGGATGCTTGGTCTTTGGTCACACTGAATGGTGCAATTCGGTCATCCCTTTCGTAAAGTTTTGACATGTCTGAGTTGTCCTCAATTCCCAAAATATTTCTTTTCCCTGAAAGAACTATGTGAACGCTTGGGCTCATTGATGCTTGATTTGTCATCGTTTTTCCTTTCTTTGGTTTTGTAGACATGTCTTTTACATAGAACACCTGATTCACATCAGCAGCCAGGACGAATGGTTCGTCTTTGTACCCAATAGTGTCGAGGTCCACTGTTGTCATCCCATAATCCTTGTCAATTGTTACCCCGGCTCCGGTCATCTTCACCCATTGGCACTTAAACAAAGGGACTTTAAAATTAGATGCATAGTATAGTTCCCAAATCTCAACTATGCTGCCATAATATGGAAGGTTGTAGATACATAGAGTAAGAGGACAAGTGCTATGACTACTGCTCTACTCCCCAAAAGGATTCATACCATCCGTGCTCAAACTGAACCTTAAGTTTCTTGCGTCTTCTGCAAACTCCGGGAATTCTATGTCAATTGCTCTCCACTCGGACCCATCAGCAGGGTGTCTCAACATATTGTCTGCCTTAAGGTCATCTTTGTGCCATCGCAACAACTTTGCATGGTCCTTGTTTCTGAACAGACGTTTCAGGCGTGGTATTATAGGAGCATACCACATAACTTTGCCAGGGATTTTCTGCCTAGGACGCTCTTCGCCCTCAACATCGCCAGGGTCATCTCGCCTGATCTTATACCGCGACGCTTTACATACGGGGCATTCATCCAAATTCTCGTAGTCCTTGCCACGGTATAGGATGCAGTCATTAGGACATGCATGTATCTTCAGGATTTCTAATCCCAGAGGGCACACGACCTGTTTTGCTTCGTACGTAGTGGCAGGCAATTCGTTAGGCTTCGGAAGCATATTTTTTTGGATCTTGAGTAATTGCCCAAATGCCTTGTCGGATATAGTAGCAACTCCAATGTTGTACCCAACTTATTTTGCCAATCTTCGATGCTCGGGTATAGTAGTTTCTTGTGATCCTCTAGCATGCGGTCAAACTTAGCTTCCTCTTTTTCACTTTCACAATCTCTTTGTGTATCACGAATGACTTCACCAAGACCATCATCTTCAGAGAGTGTGTCCTCTGCCCCTGCCTCTTCTTCTGCTTCCACCATTGCAGTATCAATGAAGTCACCATATTGAGCAATAATGTCGTCAGGGTCCAATTGCTCTTCTTCGTCTTCTTCCATCATAATTCTGGTTTCTCCATGCTTGGTCCAACAAATATAGTTTGACATGAAACCCGACTTCAACAAGTGTGAGTGAAGAGTCCTTGAGCTAGAATATTCCTTCAAATTTTTGCACAAGGTGCACGGACAACACATGAAATTACCATCCCGCTTGTTTACCTCAGCCATTCTTAAGAAATCATGCACGCCATCAATGAACTCTTTGGAGCGGCAATCTACATTGTACATCCAATCGCGTGTCATCGTCTGCATTATATGACGTAAAACATAATTAAATTTCTCATTTTGGTCAAAAAATGAAATTATAAAAATACCGAAAGGTCTGCATTAAAAATAACATGAGATGGAACACCATCATGTGTCATTTCTGAGTCACACAAAGACTAATGTATGCTCTATGAAAGCCTTGACATAACGTATGCTGCTAAGACCGCTAGAACTATACAAAGAAAACCTAAAATGCACTTCAGTAGCATAATGATCTCCCGACCAATCCCAACTAAAGCAGACAAATCATTATTCGTTTGTTCGACATCGATGAGCTCCTTGAGCTGGCTCGCTGCCTCACCAGCCTCCATAGCCTTCGCCACATGTTTAACATAATCTTCCTCCCAGTACCAGCCACGGCATCCAGTGTCATTCCACTGAAAATAGAAATAAAAAAATAACATTTTAATCAAAATCATCAGGAAATATAGGTACAAATTAACCATAACCATCAAATGAGACAAAATATATAACTCATATTGCGATCTGGACACTTATAGAAGATCCGACCGTTGTTGGGACCCGCCTTCCCCACTCGGTACTCTTTCACAGTCTTTTGCATACACTTGCCACAGGTAATGACAGGGAGTTCTGGCCTTAGTCGCTTTGGAACCCGATCAGAGGCCGAGTACCCTGAAGCAGTTGTCATCTACTCTCTATACTAATTTTTCAAGATAGATATTATAAATTCCTCATATTCTAAACAAAGAAAATAAAACAACTAAAATTTATATTTCTCTAAAATCATCAAATGTGCCATGTATACAACTAAAGTATTCTAGGTAGCAAACTTCTTCATCTAAATATATAATTATTTTGAGCTCAAGTGGCATATATATAAATCAAGAACAATCCACCATAAATTCATCATTTAATAATATCCTAAAAATCTATATTTCTCAAACTAAGCTAAACTAATCTTGAATGTATGTTGAGCTCAAGTGGCATATAAATCAAGAACAATCCATCATACATTCCTCATATAATCCACAAATTAAATAAATTAATAATATCCTAAAAATCTATAATTCTCTAACTAAGCTAAATAATTCACTAAAATCTCTATTTTAAACTAATTAAACCATAAAATGTGGTAGACATAGTACAAATGAAAGGTGTATACTTAGAATACTAGTTTTAGTTGCATTTTTCAAAATATTCAAACAATGTCAAGTGAATGAAGCTTAAAATGGTAAAGAGATAAAATCATAAAGAAAAATCACACATAGACCAAGAAATAACATATGTTGCCGCTAAAACATGAGAGGTTGAAGATAGTAACCTTTTAACGAGTCGATGGAGGAGTAGAAGTGATCAAATGAAGCAATGACCGAAGAGGAGATGAAGAACAATGAAGAACACACCAAGAACAAGCAAAAACACAGAGGAAGAAATGAGCTCTCAGGCTCGGGTAGGGGAGGAAGAGAGTTCAAATGGGGGGGACCTTTAGTACTGGTCCAAAGAACCAACCGTGACTAAAGGACTAGAAATATCATCGGTTTGTGCCTTAAACCGGGGCTAAAGGTTTAACCCTGGTTGGTAATACCAACCGTGGCTAAAGGTGGACCTTTAGCCCCGGTTGGTAACACCAACCGGGACTAAAAGTCCCCCCCTGACAATGTCTGACAACTGAGTCATTGGGAGGGGACTTTTAGTCCCGGTTGGTGTTAACAACCGGGACTAAAGGTACCTTTAGCCCCGAGCGCAATTTCCACCGGGGCTAAAGCCGATTTTGGAAATCAGCCAAAGGTGTGTTCTGTAGTAGTGAGAAGTGTTGTACACAACCCTCATTCAGGGCTGCTTGGTTTCCTTGCTCGTTCCTGTTTGGTCTGGCTCAGCTAGGATAGCTATTTGGCAGTAGAGTTAAAAACTATTTGGCAGCCCAGTTACGCCTAGATTGCAACTCCCGTGTTTGGTGCACTTGGTCTACTCCGGAGCCCTGCTGCACCAGTGGAACAGGATATCTTCTGTCTGGCTCAACCGCTCGGGAAATGAGGTTAGGGTTTTTTTTTTGGGGGCGGTGGCTGCGAACGGCACAAGGCGGGTGATTTCATGCGGCAGCCGGTGGCTCGCGTGGGAACGGTGAAAGCTCCGAATGCGCGCTCTCTCAACCTGTGAAACTTGTCGTCTTTATAAGTGGCTCTTCCCGCTGCATCTCCTTCCTTTGTCTCCCTACTCATCGCCCGTTCCTCTAGCCAGAATCCATGAGAGACCGATGGTGGTGGTGAGCTGGTGTCTGTCACGGTGGCATCCTTCCTTGGCGGGCTTCGTCTCTATTTCCAGCCTTGGATCTGCTTCAACGTGGCGTCGCTCCATCGACCGTAGGGACTCCATGGAGGCAGTCGTCTTCTTCATTCTTCTCGTGCTCCAACGGTGTGGTTCATGTTCTCCTGGCCGGATCTACTTCCTCTCTGTCCAGATCTGCTTCGTCTACCTCATCTAATCTTCTTTTTCAGGCTGCACCTCTCATTTGCTCCAACGACGAACATAAGGTTTTGTTATTGTTCTTGCAAATGATGATTTATGATGGTGATGATGCTAGGGTTTGTTATTGTTCTTGCAAATGATGCTTTGTTCATTTAATCTGAGTACATGTTCCTATTTCATTAGGGATTAAGGTTTCATTTGGTATTTGTTGATGATAGTTCTTATACCTGTATCTTTTCCATGATGATGTTCTTATTGTTTTCTCTATTCTTTGCATCTAATGCATCACATGGTTCTTATATGTTGTCTGTTTAGCAAGGTATTTGTTTTGGACAAGTCGATGATGTTATCCAAGGCACTTGGAGGCATGTGCCTAAATGTAATCATGCCTAATATGCACTTTGAATCATTGTACAATCATGTTGAAGCTAGGCATGGTTTGTTGAACTAAGTTTCCGTTTCAATGTTATATGCATGTAGATGGATACCTCTAAGAGTCGTGAGATGATGGCGAGACAAACAGCTATCATGGTGTCCTTTGTTACCACTAGGCTTAGAAGGAGTATGCTTGAACCTGACCCACTGATGTATTCACTTAGGGATGAAGCTAAACATCATAGGTAGGAGACCCTTAAGCTCATCTATAACTCATTTGAGCCTATTCATGTTGGGTTGAACTACTACTTGTAAGGAACCTTGTTTAGCCTTTGTTGGCTACTATGTTTAATATCTTCCGTGCCTTCATGTTATCTGGATCTTATGATTTATGTAACTTGTTCACTTTCAATTTCTGTTGCTTGGTGCCACTTGAGGGATTTAAAAATTTGGCCTTCGATGAAAACTAGAAACATACCTTTGAGGTCGTTGTGCATGGCGTCTTTGTTGTTGTTGTTTATCACTACGTACTTTAGTCGAACCCATGGGAAACGTCTATTCCCTAGCAATATTAGCTTTATGCTATGCTGATAGCAGTGAATGGGCATGCCCTATGGTTCCATGGCAGCCATGATGTTGGGTTTCAACTAGTTTCCATCTTTGCATTGCTATTTCTGGATTTTGTTCTTACATGTCCAACAACCCATGACTAGGATCATCCATATTTTACCACCAAATTCTTATGTTCAGACCACCAATTTCTATGTTTGTGATGTCAAAACTGTTGGTACTATATTTTGGACGTAACACATTAGTGGGAAATTTTAGATCATGATTTGGTTAAAGCAAAATGAAGATCTTCAATGCCGCACTCATGTGCAGTTTCATTGTTTTCATTTGACTGAGGCAAGTTAGTTTGTCATTTCACATAAAATGGGCCCTTGCAATGTTGTTTTCAAGCAGAAGAAACCTAGGATTTACTTTACTTGGCATGTGTGCGGTGAAGCTTGGCTTCTCTAATGCTATATACAAGAAGTACAATAACAACTTGTGAAACTGTTGATGGTTGTTAGCGTCAACTTTTTATGCAATTATAAACATGATAATTGGATCAATCATATGCAAAATAGAGAAGTATAGGGTTTTATTTAACCATTTCCACGAGTTTTGGTGTTTCATTATTTTCTAGCGACTATTCCAGAAAAGAACAATAAAGGAAATCAAATCAGAAAAGATATCGAATAAATCCCGCGGAGATATAGTTGGCAATGAACTCACGGAGGATCCCGCAGACACCGGAGCGAAGCGATGCCCTAGATCCCACCATGTGGGGCCGGCCGGCATGCGGTGGGGCCGGGTGGCACCCCCTGGGCTGCTGGCTATCGTCTTCTGGAAGCTTCCTCCACCGCCTACGAGGAGTCATCTCGGCCCTACACTAAGTCAGTTTGATCCAAAGGCTGTCGTGCATCCCACAAAACTATAAATAGGAGGGCATACCCCCCTGGAGGCAATCCCTGATCATCCTCAGATCATTTGGAGATCCATTCACTTTAAGTCATAGGAGATCTAGTCATCCAAATCCATAAACCTTAGTTCATCTAGAGCTTTTCTAGTTCATAGCATAGCTTAGTTAGATCAAGAGTAGAGGAAGTCAAAATACGATCTTGGACTCCTGACATTGTCAAGAGATTGGAGTTTGGTACAGTTCTTATTCTTTTATTCTCGTTTAGTATTTATCTGTAGTTGTATGATATTTATAGGCAACACTATTCTTCATTAATATGTTCTTGTTTACTTTGTTCATTGTCTACGTTAATATATCTAGTATAGTTAGTTTGCTATTGAGTTCATGCACATGTTCATATAGCGCTCATCTATTTGATCATATGGCGGGTGGTAGGTAGTATGTAGGCGTGGTGCTTAGATACATTGCTTATCTGCGGATGCCCCCACCTGTGCCAGGTCTTGAGGTAGATCGTGGACGTGACAGGTCCATTGAGTCCTTTGTAGACCTAACCCCGTGCAGTGGTTTGGTTGGGAGAAATTGTCACGTTGTGGATATCTTGTTATATCTAAGGTTTCTGAACTCAACTCATCCTGTTCATGGCCTCATTGTGGTTGGGAGCATTGGTAGTATTACTTAACAATGATTACTCATCCTATTCTTGACCCCCGTAGCTTTGATGGTATCTAGAATACTTAGGAGTTATTTCTTTATTACTTGTATTGGATGACGCTTGTGTAGTAACTAGAATGCTCTACAAACTTTACCCTTATATTTAATTTGTCCGCTTGCAGAATCATTAACTCTTTATAATTTCATATATATCATTATTTATTTCTACCTAGTCACAAACATATATAGAATAATTCATAAGTACCAAAAAATATTCCTAGCTTTATAATTAGGAATGACAACCTAGTTCCATGCTTAGGAGTATAAGGTAAAATACAAGTGGCTAGTTGATAAAGGCAAGTTAATTACATACCATGCATTTTTGGCGCCATTGCTAAGAACTATGTTCTTGGTGATGTCATTAAGAAATGTCAATAAGCATTTTTGGTGCCTTTGCCGGGGAAGGTATTTAAACTTAGGAAGTATTGATAACCATATTGAAATGAATAAAGATCGATTAACCAATCAACCTCTTACTCAAACAGGTTTACCCTTGTTTCTATCTATCTGTGTATCTTATGCCGGGTAAATGAATGCAAGGTTTTTCTCTTCTAAATAATTTCACTTCGAATCCAGAGAAACTCCTTCGAAGAAAGACAAAGTTTGCATAAGTGAGGGACAATAGCAATTCATAATCAAAAACACCCTCAGCTGAAGCTCACTCTTCGGGAGAGGAAGCTCAAACATCTGAAGAAGAACAACTGGGATCCTATTTAGCAATTGCTTTTGAAGCTATGGCCGAGAAGACGCTGCAAGAGTTCTCTGCCCCAACTACTGCCAACATCCGCAGGGGACCTGCATTAATGTTGGAGATAATGGATTCAAGCTCAAGCCTGCTCTCATCACCATGGTTCAAGCAAAACAATTTTGTGGAAAGGCTCATGAAGATGCAAGTGCACACTTACATCACTTTCTCGAGATCTACAACACCTTCACGATCAAAGGAGTATCGAGAGATGCTACTCTACTCTGCCTTTCCCGTTTTCACTTTTGGGGAAAGCAAAACAGTGGTTCTACACAAATAAGGATATCAACACTACATGAGATAAGTGTACCAGCTCTTTCCTGACCAAGTTCTTTCCTACAGGCAAGACCAATGCTCTATGTGGGAAAATTTCAAGCTTTCAACAACAACATGATGAATCGTTCGCTGAAGCATGGGAACGTTTTCAAGATTATATCGCGAGCTGTCCTCATCATGGAATGGAGGATTGGCTATAGTTGCAGACTTTCTATCACAGACTAGTCACTAGTTCGCGTGAATCTATGGATGTCACAGCTGGAGGAGCTTTCCTGTCACTTAAGTTCTCCAATGCAACATCATTGTTTGAGAAGATGGCCTCTAATCAGAGCTGGAATGAAGAACGAAATCAACGTCGCAAGAGAGGAGGAGGTATACATCAACTCATGGAAGCTGACATGGTCACCAACAAGCTAGACCTTATAATGAAGAAGCTTGAAAGCCAAGCCATCGAGAAGAGAGATGTCATGCATATCAATAACTCTCGCATGACTTGCGAAGAATGTGGAGGTTTTGGGCACTCAAGAAACAATTGTCCTAAATTTCAAGAGGATGTAAACTTCATCAATAACAACAATAACTATCGTCCTCGGCAAGGCCAAGGATGGAATCAGCCGAACCAAGGATGGAATCAGCAACCTCGACAAGGTAATTATATCAAGGTAACAATAATTACAATTTTCCACCTTTAAGAGATCTAGTTGCAGCTCAGTCCAAACTACTTGAACAAATGTCTAAAAAGGTAGCATCCAATGATAAAGTTCTAGAAAATATCAATACTAGGATGGATACCTTTGCTTCTGCTATCAAAAATCAAAATGGCTTCAATAAAATGTTATAGATACAATTAGCTCAGCTGGCAGCTGTTGTTTCCCCAATGAAGGAAGGTAAGATTTTGGCCCAACCGGAAGATTTAGAAATTGCAAATCTTGTTTACATTTTCAATGCAGCCAACTACTACACTCAGCCCGCTGATGTGAAGGGGATTAACTATTTACTTCCTGAGAAGAAAGGTGATCCAGGGAGTCCTGTCATTCCTATCTCCATAGCATGTCACACCTTCCCAGAAGCTATCTATGATTTCGGTGCAAGTGTCAACATTATGCCTAAGGTAATTTATGGAAAGATTTTGGCAGATCCCCTGTTGTACACAAACATGCATTTGCAGCTTGCAGATTAGTCTATCTTTTACTCCGAAGGAGTTCTAGAAGAAGTCATCATTAGAGTGGGACAATCATATGTTCTCATTGACTTTGTGGTCATGGAGACAGGAGGAGATGAAAGACCACCCATTATATTGGGCCGACCATTCTTATGCACAACCAAAGCCATCATCTATGTGGAGCATGCCAAGCTTGTCTTTTTCATCAAAGACAAGAAAGAGAAGTTCTCATTCAAGAACCGCATGTTCAACACTCCTGCACTACCACAAAGGAAGTATGAACAAGATCAAACAGCAGTACCCAAGAAGAAGAATAATAATAAAAGAGGAAGAACAAGCAGAGCCAGATATTCGAAGGAGCAGTCCAGATGATCAACCCAGTCAACACGGAGCATGATCACTTACTAGCCTTGCCATACGTAGTCAAGAAGGGAGACCCAGTGTCACACCCAGTTTTAAAGACAAAATAGGATGCAATAACCTTATGTGTGCCCAGAGAATCAATCACACACATAAGCCGACAAATTATACCAAAATCTACCATCACAAGTGTTTATTACATAGCGAATAAGTATCTATTAAAGTTTATTACATAACAGCGGAAATAAAAGATAACTCTCACGAAGCTCCATAGCACAGGGACGTCAACTGGTTGACCCCAAACCTAGTAGTCCTCTGGATATTCCTCATAGCTTTGATAATCCGATACCCATCCGGGATTTTTATCCAAATATTGAAAAGAAAACAAGCGTAAGTACTTCTAGTACTCAACAAGCATATATGGGGTTCATGAGGCTCAAAAGGGTTGATATGGTTAAGCATTTTTAATTTATAACAAAACTTTACAAGTGGTAGATCAAGATTATGCTTAAGCCTCCAAATCCATGTTGCTAAAAAGTCAAGTTTTACTTCATCATTTCATGTAGTCATTAATCAAGATTAAAGGATCATGCTTATTTAAATGGAGCACTAGCAATAACTACCCAAATGCAAAGATAACCCATAGGATTTTAAAGGTTCAAGGTAACAATTTTAGGTAAACCCTATGGTAACAAAATTAGACGCATGCATATGATTTGATTTAAAAACATCATGAATAGGACATCAAGGAAGATCCCATATAATATTTGCCTTGCTCAAAGGGTTCCTGCTGCTCCTGCTCAAAGAAAACTTCCTGGCCACCCACGTACTGCTCACCGTCTATACTCGACCACCACATCAACATGCAATCATACCGAGACATCACATGCAAACATACAAAGGCTATAGATTAGAAGTTGATAAAACTAATCTGCGTCTCACTACGATCACATAGATGTTTGAATCACGACAAACGGAGCTATAACGAAGAAGATATGAACTAATCAAGTTTCATAAATTAAACCAGAGATTAAAAGAGATTAAGCAATTAAATATATTTAACAGTTGTCTAACATGAACTATGAACTAACTAACACGTAGATTACGTCGATACGAATCTAACACAATTTGAATGGATGAAAACGGAGTTAAAATGAACATTTTAGAAGCATTTGAAATTGAGTGGCAAATCTGTAAATAGGATTTTCTATTTAATTTTGAATTAAAACCAAAACCGAAAAGGAATACGTTTTGCAGCAGAGAAAACGGGGTCTCGGAAGATGCCAAGGGACGGCGGGTTGATGCATTAAAAGTAGCAGGGGCTCTTTTGCAAGTGTGCCGGCCGAAAGGGTACGGGGCTCTGTGATCCGTCCGTTCGGAGATGGGCGGTCCAGATTAGATCGGGGCAGGGCGGTGGCGCTCGGTCGGAGCAGAACAGGTCCGTGGCGGCGCCATGGATGGAGTGCGGCGGCGCAACTCGATACGCCGTTTCAGTGCACGATTCGCGACGCCGAAAGGACAGGGAGAGAGAGGGGAGAACGACAAACACTACGGCGGGGTTGGTTGAACCGATTGTGCGCGGGAACGAGGCGTCCACGCGGTACAGCGGCTCGGCAACGACGGAAACGCAGAGCAGTGCAACAGAGAGGTTGGGGAGGGAGAGCGAGCTCCTGGGAGCTATCTTACCAGATTGCGAAACTCGGGGAGTAGGCGGATGGAGCGGGGGTGCTCGGTGGCAGAGAGACGACGGCGGCAGCTCTGCTCAGTGCGCGGCGGCGGTTCTGGTGGTTCTGCGGTGCTTCCAGGGGGGTCGGATGGAGGCGGTGGGGTGCGGGCTCGGGTTTTATAGCTCGGACGTATGCCACAGGGAAGGAAGGGGAGGATTTGGGCGGCGATTTGCGCTCGGCAGCAAGGAAGGCGTCTGCGCAGGGAACGAAAGGACCGAGGAGGAAGAAAGGAAAGGGCCGGTGGGCGGCGCTCGTCTTAGCTAGTCACAGGGCCGCACTGGCTAAGGAAAGGGGAGGTTCCCTGCTCCCAATCGCGCTCAGCCGAGAAGGGAACACCGGCGCGGGGAAAGGAAAGGGAGGGGAGGAAGAAGAAGGAAAGGTAGAGGGAGAGACTGACCTGTGGGGCCCACCTGTCAGCGAGATGAAGGAGCGCTGGTGCGCGTGTGGTGCGGGAGGGGGACTGCGCCGGCCTACTGGGCCGGGGCAGAGCCCATGCTGCAGGGAGAGAGGGGGGGCTGGGCTGGGGGGAAATGGCCTGCGGGCCAGGAAAGGAGAAAGAGGGAGAGAGAAAAAGAAAAAAGCTTTTCTTTTATTTCTGAAATTTCAAAAAAAAACAAAATTCAAAGGACTCTTGAATACAAATTTGAATTTTGAAATTGCCAAGCAGTACAAAACTCTATGCACCAGCATGAATGCAACAAAAATGTTTCTACCATTGTGATAACTTTTATTTTGTGAAAACTTATTTAATTTTTCCTATGTTTAAATGACCACAAAAATGCATTTACCCAATTTTTAATCTACTTTAATGAATGTAAATTTTTAGGGTGCCACAAATCTACCCCCCTTAAAAAGGAATCTCGTCCCGAGATTCAGCTAGCTTACTCGAACAACTGCGGGTATGTCCTTTTCAGATCCTCTTCTCTTTCCCAAGTTGCCTCATCCATTGAATACCGATTCCACTGAACTTTGCACATACGAATGACTCGGCTTCTTGTGACTCTTTCTGCCGTTTCCAAGATCTTTATCGGGTATTCCTCATAGGTGAGATCCTCCTTAAGTGCCAACTCTTCCAACGGTATCTGCTCCTCTAGCACACGCAAACACTTCTTGAACTGTGACACATGAAAAACATCGTGTACACCTGCTAGACTCTCAGGTAACTCCAGCTGATAAGCTACTTCACCACATCATTTCACTATCTTGAAGGGACCAACATATCTAGGTGCTAGCTTACCCTTCATATTGAACCTCTTTACGCTTCTCATGGGTGACACCTTTAGGTAGACATAGTCACCTACTTTGAAAGCCAAAACTCTTCTGCGGGTGTCAGCATAACTCTTTTGCCGGGACTGTGTAGCTTTCAAGTTTTCTCTTATTGTTCGCACCTGTTCCTCTGCACTTTTCAACACATCTGGTCCAAACACTTGACTTTCTCCCGTCTGATTCCAGAACAAAGGGGTTCTGCACTTTCTTCCATACAAAGCCTCAAACGGTGCCATCTTTAGACTTTTCTGGTAACTGTTGTTATATGAGAACTCAGCGTACGACAAACTCTTATCCCAACTAGTCCCATTCTGTAATGCACAAGCTCTCAACATATCCTCCAATATCTGGTTGGTTCTTTCTGTCTGACCATCTGTCTGCGGGTGATAGGCTGTACTGAAGTTCAGCTTGGTTCCAAGGGACTATGAATCATCTGCCAGAAGTGGGATGTGAACTGAGTACCCCTATCAGAAACAATCTTTTTAGGAACACCATGCATACACACTATCTTTCCCATGTATAACTCTGCTAACCTTTCTCCGGTGTAGATGGTCCTGACTGGCAAGAAGTGAGCAACTTTTGTCAACCGATCCACAATTACCCATATAGAATCATAGCCACTTTGGGTGCGAGGCAAACCCACTATAAAGTCCATACCAACTTCTTCCCATTTCCACTCTGGAATTTTCATCGGTTGCAACAATCCTGCCGGTCTCTGGTGCTCTGCCTTAACTCTCTGACATGTATCACACACTGCCACATACTCTGCAACATCTCTCTTTAATCCGTACCACCAATCCGTATCACACACTGACATGTATAGAATAAGCTGAATCATGTGCCTCCGCAGAATTGTCTCACGGATCTCTTTCACTCTAGGTACACACAACCTCTTACCAAACCATAGGGTACCATTGTCATCTAGACTGAAACTGGGTGCCTTACCAATCACAATATTCTCGGCAATCTCTTTCAGTTTTTCATCTTCCAACTGACCCTTGCGTATCTCCTATTCCAGGGTAGGTTCCAAAACTAACTCCATAGTATTAACAACAAAACCCAAGTTGAGATTTGCTAACTGAGCACACAACTCTTTGGACTGTATTTCCAGGTGTACTTCATTGGCATAACTTTTCCTACTGAGGGCATCTGCCACAACATTCGCCTTTGCAGGATGATAGTGTACCTCCAAGTCATAGTCCTTGATCAATTCCAACCAACGGCGTTGCCTCAAGTTCAGATCTGACTGGGTGAAAATGTACTTCAAACTCTTGTGGTCCGTGTAAATATCACACTTGTGACCGACCAAGTAGTGTCTCCAGATCTTCAGTGCATGTACCACAGCTGCTAACTCCAAATCATGTGTAGGATAATTCAACTTGTGCTTTCTTAACTGCCTTGATGCATAAGCAACCACTCTGCCTTCTTGCATAAGCACACAACCAAGACCCAAGCGAGATGCATCACAATATATGGAGAAGCTCTTGTTCAGGTCTGGCAAAATCAACACTGGCGTTGTGGTTAACCGCTTCTTCAACTCCTCAAAGTTAGTTTGACACTTTTCAGACCATATAAACTTAGCATTCTTCTCTAACAATGCAGTCATTGGTTTAGCAAGCTTGGAGAAACCTTCAATGAATCTCTGGTAGTAACTAGCCAGTCCAAGGAAACTACGAATCTCAGTCACACTGGTAGGTGGATTCCAGTTCAACACATCTGCCACCTTACTCGGATCCACTGCTATTCCTCCATTGGATATAACATGTCCTAGGAAAGACACTTCCTTCAACCAAAACTCACACTTGCTCCTTTTAGCATACAACTGGTGTTCTCTGAGCTTCTGCAAGACCAACTTGAGATGTTCTGCATGTTCTTCCTCATTCTTGGAGTAGACTAGAATGTCATCAATGAACACTACCACAAACTTGTCAAGAAACTCCATGAACACCTTATTCATCAAGTACATGAAGTAGGCAGGTGCATTGGTTAGCCTAAATGACATCATAGTGTACTCATACAACCCATATCTTGTAGTAAATGCAGTCTTGGGTATGTCAGAGGCACGTATCTTCAATTGGTGATATCCCGATCGAAGATCTATCTTAGAGAACACACAAGCTCCCTTCAACTGGTCAAACAGGTCATCAATCCTTGGTAGAGGGTACTTGTTCTTGATAGTTACCTCATTAAGCGAACGGTAATCCACACACATCCGTTGTGTACCATCCTTCTTAGCAACAAAGATCACCGGAGCTCCCCATGGTGAAGAGCTAGGACGTATGAAACCCTTCTCTTGTAACCCCTGCAACTGTTTCTTAAGTTCTTCTAACTCATTAACCCCCATCCTATATGGACGCTTAGCAATAGGGTCAGTACCAGGCAAAAGCTCAATAAGAAATTCAATGTCGCGGTCGGGTGGCATACCTGGCAAGTCATCGGGGAAAACATCTGGGAACTCATCAACAACTGATTCATGTTCACGATCATCATCATCCAGTTGATTCACAGTAGCTGTCGGAGGAGCTTTCAAAACAACTTCCACATTGATTCTATCCCCTGTAGGTGATGTCAGGACAACAACCTTCTCTTGGCACTGAATCACTGCCTTGTATCGTTTCATCCAATCTAGCCCCAGTATCAGATCAATACCAGCTGTCCTCAGCACAATGGGTTCAACCTTAAAGGCTACCCCCTTAGAAGCACACTAGCTGAAGGACTATAGAACCTTGCAGACAAAGTCCCTCCCGGCGAACTTACTATTATGGGGGTTTTCATGGAACGCAACAAAATATCATGCATTCTAGTAAAAGCTTCAGAAATGAAAGAATGCGAAGCTCCAAAATCAAAAAGTACAGTAGCGGGGATAGAGTTGATACTGAACGTACCCATCATAACTTCAGGAGTCTCCTGTGCAGTATCTGCCGACACATGGTTCACTCTTCTAGTGTTGGCTGGAGGTTGTTGCCTTGCCCTCTGTTGGTTGTTCTGGCTCTGAGGCGTCTGTGGGTTCTGCTTGTCGGGACAGTTGTAGGACATGTGCCCCTCCTTGTTGCAATGGAAACACCTATTGGGGGTGTTGGGAGCACTGTTCTTCATTGGAGTAGCATTGGGGTTCCCCTGACGTGGCACCTGTGGTACAGTGTGCTGCTAGTTCTGTGGACGCTGCGGGAACTGACTGCGCTGTGGATTCTGACCACGGTTCCACTGGTTGTTCGGACCCTGGTACCACTGCTGGAAGTTCTGTGGGGGGTTGGGTCGCTGGCGGGTGTTGCTTCCTGAAGCTGGTCCCTGAAGCCTCCTCTTCTTGGCTTCCATCTCCTTGCGCTTGTTATCAGTCACAATATCGCAGTTCACAAGGGCTTGATAGTTGGGGTAGATATTGGACATTAGTTGCAACTGCAAACCATCATAAAGACCCTTCAGAAAGCGGCGCTGCTTGTCAGCGTCTGCAAACCATCATAAAGACCCTTCAGAAAGCGGCGCTGCTTTTCAGCGTCGTTGACAACCTCATGAGTAGCATATCGAGACAACTGTGCAAATTTGTCCTGATACTCCGCCACGGTCATAGACCCTTGTCTCAGAGCTCTGAACTCTTCCTGCTTGAGCTCCACTATGCCTTCAGGAATATGGTAGGACCTAAAGCTATCGGTGAACTCCTGCCAAGATACCTCTGGTGCATTGTTGGGACGTCCATACATGTACGAGTCCCACCAATCTTGAGCAGCGCCCTGCAGCTGGCCAGATGCATAGAGCACCTTCTCACGCTCATTGCATTGAGCGATATTCAGCTGCTTCTCCACAGCTCTCAACCAATCGTCCGCCTCCAGGGGTTCAGAAGCATGGGTGAACACCGGAGGGCAACCTTTCATAAACTCTCCACGTTTGTCCCGTGGCTGGATGGGTGGTGGTGGCGGTGGTGGTGGTGCAGGTGGATTCTGGAGGTGTTGCATCATCGTCTGCATCAACTGTGTCTGCACTACCATGAACTGCTCCATAGTCATGACCGGGGGTGCTGGTGGTGGTGGCGGTGGTGGGTGGTACTGGTGGTGCACCCTACCAAGGCCTCTGCCTCTACCACCTCTTGTGGCCATCTGTCATCCAAAACACATAGTATGACCTTTAGATTAATTGATCACATGACTCAGTATAACTTTCTGAAATCTGAACCTTACAAGCGGTACTGTAAAACAGCCATATCTCACGTTCCAGATATCAAACAAATTTGAAATTTACATGGTTGGAAATCTTATGAAATTGTCTACAACTTTCATAATTCTCTCTTTTTCAGATTCAGATGCGAAAATAGGTGAAAACAGCAAGTTAACAAAACTATTCCTGAGTTCCAGACTGTGCAGATGCTTCAACTTGTAACTGTCATATATCCCAAACCAGAACAGGTATGAACGTAATTCAAGATGCATTGGAAAGGTATTGAAGTCTAGTTGTTGCCATAAAAATTTCATGATCATTGGACGAACCATCTTTGAGATACAACCGAATGATTAATGACTGCTCCAGAAAACAGCAAGGTAGAAAACAGGATAACCCACCCGCTAGCATTTTTATTTATATCAAACCTATTTGTTCTTAACTAAGGAACTTGTGGACAGGCCCACAATGTTCCAACACTCATAACAAAACTCCAAATCACTCATAATCATAATAACAACCATTAAACAAAACCAAGTTCACATGACACGACAAGACTCGACTTGACTCAAGCTGCTAGCGTTTTATTACATCAGGGTGGTACTCGACCTATGGAAGGAAAACTGAGGGAAGCTTCTGGTGAAACTTGGGCATCTTCAGGCGTCCTCTAAGCTCATCATTCTCTTCATGGGCTCTCTTGAGTAGCTTACGCTGGCCACCAAGCTCATCAGTCAGCACCTCGACCTGTTGCATCAACTCATGAGCAAAGTCGATCATCACCTTGGTGGCGTCATCATACCCATCCTTAGCCTCGAACATGGACCATCCCTCACGGGTCTCAAAGGGCAGGTGCTGGTACTTATGCTTCATCATTCGATCATGGCGATGAGCATGAAGATCAAAGAAGGCCATGCGAGCTGCATCCTCCATGCACTCCATCATGCTGGCACGGCTGATCTTGGGCTCATAGACGGCCTCCACTTGCCACGACTGTGTGGCGTCCTTCCGGATGCAGATGTAGAGGGTACACTTCCAAAAGGAGGGGTCCTGGAAGTGCTTGTTCTCATAGCACATGTACTTCACCTCGGACTTCCAGTCACAGTAGTGGTTCTCCAATGTCCACTTCAACAAGCCATGGTAGTAATCCTCATCGTCTCCCTCCTTGAAGTGGAAGTGCTTGGTCCATCCCAAGCGTTCTTTACCGGCTTTGGAACCACCAGAAGGAGTCTTGGAGCGGTTGTTCTCATCCGAGGGAGTCCTGGAGCGACTGTCTCCTGAGCTCTCTTCTTGGACTTCTTCTTCTTCATCCTCGCGGGGCTCCATTGGCACGTACCTCGGTGGGGGACGAGTGGACTTGCGAGCAGTCTGCTTGTTGCGGGCCATCTATAGAAAAGCAAAAATGAGAATCAAGTTAGAATCAAGATAACATAATTTTGAGATGAGTAATAATTTTAGCAAATAATAACAAGGTATAAAAGCATGAGAAGAGCATTCATAAGAACCAGTTCTAACTAGGCTTGCGTCCTACAGTCAACACGGCTTTGATACCAATCTGTCACACCCAGTTTTAAAGACAAAACAGGATGCAATAACCTTATGTGTGCCCAGAGAATCAAACACACACATAAGCCGACAAATTATCAAAAATGTACCATCACAAGTGTTTATTACATAGCGAATAAGTATCTATTAATGTTTATTAAATAACAGCGGAAATAAAAGATAACTCTCGCGAAGCTCCATAGCACAGGGACGTCAACTGGTTGACCCCAAACCTAGTAGTCCTCTGGATACTCCTCATAGCTTTGATAATCTGGTACCCATCCGGGATTTTTATCCAAATATTGAAAAGAAAACAAGCGTAAGTACTTCTAGTACTCAACAAGCATATATGGGGTTCATGAGGCTCAAAAGGGTTGATATGGTTTACTGCGGTAAGCATTTTTAATTTATAACAAAACTTTACAAGTGGTAGATCAAGATTATGCTTAAGCCTCAAAATTAAACGGCATGATCATATAAACAAATGAACAAGTAACATAATATCATGATAAAGTGATTCATAAAGATAAGTAACAAGTAACCAAAGTTTTCTGTGAGTTTTCCAGGCCGCTCGTCTCCGTGAGCATGGCTGATATACCAGTTTTTAACACTCTGCAGAGGTTGTACACTTTACCCATGAGTCGTGTTACCCAATGCCCGGGTTTATAACTCCCAAAAACACTGCCGAGGTGAGAGGGCAGGGTACACTATGAAGTCTTTCAAAGGGGCTCGCTGACATACCACAGACACTACGGATCCACGGGCAAGGGGTATACGGGGACCCCGAGATGGTACACACGCGCAGCGGTAGCCACTCCGGCCGTACCCGCAACCGCTCGGCAATGGCAACTTTCGCGAACTGTCGCATGCGAGAGAGTGACCCTATTACTGAACTAAAGCCAGAGCCATGTAGCTCTCATGGTTATACTGTATGTCCCGGCTTTTGCTGACAGATAGGATCCTAAATCCATGTTGCTAAAAAGTCAAGTTTTACTTCATCATTTCATGTAGTCATTAATCAAGATTAAAGGATCATGCTTATTTAAATGGAGCACTAGCAATAACTACCCAGATGCAAAGATAACCCATAGGATTTTCAAGGTTCAAGGTAACAATTCTAGGTAAACCCTATGGTAACAAAATTAGACGCATGCATATGATTTGATTTAAAAACATCATGAATAGGACATCAAGGAAGATCCCATATAATACTTGCCTTGCTCAAAGGGTTCCTGCTGCTCCTGCTCAAAGAAAACTTCCTGGCCACCCACGTACTGCTCACCGTCTATACTCGACCACCACATCAACATGCAATCATACCGAGACATCACATGCAAACATACAAAAGCTATAGATTAGAACAGTACACCAACCATAATAAAACAAGATTAAAAGTTGATAAAACTAATCTGCATCTCACTACGATCACATAGATGTTTGAATCACGAAAAACGGAGCTATAACGAAGAAGATATGAACTAATCAAGTTTCATAAATTAAACCAAAGATTAAAAGAGATTAAGCAATTAAATATATTTAACAGTTATCTAACATGAACTATGAACTAACTAACACGTAGATTACGTTGATACAAATCTAACGCAATTTGAATGGATGAAAACGGAGTTAAAATGAACATTTTAGAAGCATTTGAAATTGAGTGGCAAATCTGTAAATAGGATTTTCTATTTAATTTTGAATTAAAACCAAAACCGAAAAGGAATACGTTTTGCAGCAGAGAAAACGGGGTCTCGGAAGACGCCAAGGGACGGCGGGTTGATGCATTAAAAGCAGCAGGGGCTCTTTTGCAAGTGTGCCGGCCGAAAGGGTACGGGGCTCTATGATCCGTCCGTTCGGAGATGGGATGTCCAGATTAGATCGGGAGCAGGGTGGTGGCGCTCGGCCGGAGCAGAACAGGTCCGCAGCGGCGCCATGGCCGGAGTGCGGCGGCGCAACTCGATACGCCATTTTAGTGCACGATTCGCGACGCCGAAAGGACAGGGAGAGAGAGGGGAGAACGGCGAACACTACGGCGGGGTTGGTGGAACCGATTGCGCGCGGGAACGAGGCGTCCACGCGGTACAGCGGCTCGGCAACGACAGGAAACGCGGAGCAGTGCAACAGAGAGGTTGGTGAGGTAGAGCGAGCTCCTAGGAGCTATCTTACCAGATTGCGAAACTCGGGGAGTAGGCGGATGGAGCGGGGGTGCTCGGTGGCAGAGAGACGACGGCGGCGGCTCTGCTCAGCGCGCGGCGGCGGTTCTGGTGGTTCTGCGGTGCTTCCAGTGGGTCGGATGGAGGTGGTAGGGTGCGGGCTCGGGTTTTATAGCTCGGACGTGTGCCGAAGGGAAGGAAGGGGGAGGATTTGGGCGGCGATTTGCGCTCGGCAGCAAGGAAGGCGTCCGCGCGGGGAAGGAAAGGACCGAGGAGGAAGAAAGGAAAGGGCCGGTGGGCGGCGCTCAGCTTAGCTAGTCACGGGGCAGCACTGGCTAAGGAAAGGGGAGGTTCCCTGCTCCCAATCGCGCTCGGCCAAGAAGGGAACACCGGCGCGGGGAAAGGAAAGGGAGGGGAGGAAGAAGAAGGAAAGGTAGAGGGAGAGACTGACCTATGGGGCCCACCTGTCAGCGAGATGAAGGAGCGCTGGTGCGCGTGTGGTGCGGGAGGGGGACTGGGCCGGCCTACTGGGCCGGGGCAGAGAGAAAAAGAAAAAAGCTTTTCTTTTATTTCTGAAATTTCAAAAAAAAACAAAATTCAAAGGACTCTTGAATACAAATTTGAATTTTGAAATTGCCAAGCAGTACAAAACTCTATGCACCAGCATGAATGCAACAAAAATGTTTCTACCATTGTGATAACTTTTATTTTGTGAAAACTTATTTAATTTTTCCTATGTTTAAATGACCACAAAAATGCATTTACCCAATTTTTAATCTACTTTAAGGAATGTAAATTTTTATGGTGCCACACCCAGGATTACCAACCATTGAATGCACAATCAGAAACATAGTCTTCCCTTCGACCTTCTATGACATAGGATTAGGGGTCAACATAATGTCAAAGGTAACCTATACTCATTTATTTGACGGTATACCTTTGTACTCAACCTACATGCAGTTGTAGATGGCGGACTTGACGTATAGATTTCCCGAAGGCATAGCAAAGAACGTGGCTGTAAAAATTCAAGATTCTTATATTCCTGTAGACTTTGTAGCTCCTGGGGAGACCATTCCTCAACACCGATAGAGCCGTCATCTTCATCGCATCTGGACAAATCCACTTCAACCTACCCATTGGAAAGGTATGTTGTAAATTCAATAGTTATACTAATCATATGCATCCCAAGAAGCGACGCAACAGAAGGAGACGTCATACCCACCGTCAAGCAACCCAACCGTTGAAAGATGGATGGGTAGACTATCCTAGAGAAATCACAAGGTATGAAGACCAATCCAATGAACAAGAACAAGAAGCAGTGGAAGAACCTTGCTGGGACGAGTGGGGACAAAAAATTGAAAGAATGGAGCTACGCGCAAAAGAATAAGCAGAAGAGACACGAGTACAAGCTCAACAATGGTGGGAGGAGAACAAGGATGCGCCACTACACAAAGAAGAGTCATCTGAGTCCACCTCAGATGATAAATCTGACAAGTAAGTACTCTCTCCTATCTAGTCTCATCGGTAGACTATAAATCACGTTCCTTTGCCACAAGGTAAAAATGGTAGTTACCTAATTAGTTACCTAATGAATTATCATTAGTTAATTTTATCACCAATATCTTTTTGCATAATGAAGGAAAACAAAATAAATATTTAGTTAATATTACATCATAAAAATACTAAGCCCCATATGAGAGAACTTATGGTAATACCATAAGGGAATTTACCATGGTGGCACAAAAATAATTTTTATTTCCCTTACATTATAAAATAGAAAATTCTAAAATGAGATGAGATATTCAATCCCTGCTAGAATCTATTAAAAAATTTAAATTAGCTCATGAGAATATTCAATTACTCTTTTGGCTAACCGCTAACCCATTATCATAATGGAGCCTCAAGTTTTGTTTGTTCTTGTCAGAGTATAACCATGCAGGATTGAAAGCACAAAGGAGGAATGACCCCAACTAGGAGGCTACTTCCAAAGATCATTCAAATCCACCATAGCAAAATCAAGCTTGGGGGAGGGCACCCCCAGTAAATATATATGCTATTTATAGAGTCTATCTTATAGTCATAAAATATTAAAAATATGTGAGCACATGAAGGTTCACCATAGTATCATAAGAAAACTTAAAATTTCCAAAAATATATGGGCACATGAAGGTCCATGTCTGTCGAGTCTAAAGAGTCCTAAATAAAGATATGTTTAGTTAGGTTGTGTGTTTAATTTTTGTTAGAGTCTAATAAAAGCTATGAACATTAATTTTGTCTTGGAGATGATGAATAGTTGCTCTACCGTAATCCCTTTTAAGTACCTAGTTTTCAACCTTGAATCCTCCTAAGTTTTGGTTAAAACTGCTTTGATTTGAGAATTTACTCTGAACCTGAAACTTGTGGAGGCATATACTTAAACTAAGTCTAGGTAGTTGGGAGATATGACATGAAAGTCTAAGCTGCTATTTATCATACTCCTAGCAATACTAAGTTCTGGTGATTTATCATTTGAAAATTCAAAATCTTACATGATGAGCTCTTGTATGACATAGGTTAAATTCCTACCAAAGCCATATACATTTATATACATTTAGATTAGGAAGACTCATCCATGCTACTTTTCTTTGTATTGAGTGTTGTCAACCTTTAGACCCTGTGAAGATTCTCGTCATGCTTTTGAATCAAGATCACGTACACACCACCCAAATATGCACTACTCTACACTAGAGTAGGCGCAATAACATGTCATTCATCCACCAGAAAAAGGTCTTACTCTTACATTGAGAGTAACCACCACCAAAAATATTGATTCCATTTCCAATAAATGCTCCAAAGTTCTTGTTATATTCTCTCAGAGTTTTTCTTAGTAGTAGAGATATGAGCTATGCAAGAGCTATTTGAAAAAAAAGAGGAAAGAGAGGAATTAAAAATGGACAAGTGTCCGATGCACCTCTCAGAAAAAATAAATAAATAATATAGCTCATACTCTCTAGCCATGTTGTTCAAAATTTCAAAATTCCAAAAGAGAGATTCATTTCAAGGAGCAAAGTAGAATTAGGTTTTCACCATTATCATCATTACCACCATATATCCACCATATCCATATACATACACATCTTGACTTGATTGTATGACCTGACCCTCTGTGGATCTATTGTTTGACTTTACAATATATACAAAGTAAGTATGCTAAACCTTGTTGAGCCATTCCTATGAGCTCCACTATATTTACTAGTATAGGAGGGCATGACATTATTAATGCCTCGGTGAGATCCACAAATACCACATACATAAGATACTTGAGGATGTCATACAATTAAACTCTGAGTTTTATTTCGAAAACTTTACAAAACCCAGAATTTTGGTAGAGTGAAGAGTTTGAGACATAGTGCCTGACTCAATTACTCTGTCTTTCGATTGCTCAAGACCCAAGTGATAGTAAAAGCCCCATGTTAAAGGTAATACGGGTGAATTCGAAAGTTAGAGTAATTTTTGCTAATTCATAGAAGAATTTTTGTTTGAAAGCATGTGAACTTTTAAGGTGTGAAAGCATTGCAGCAACTCGTGATCCAAGTTTATTAGAAAGGCTTTGCTTAGGGACTAGCAAAGGGTAAGCTTGGGGGAGCTTGTTGATGGTCATTAGAGTCAACTTTTTATGCAATTATAAACATGATAATTGGATAAATCATATGCAAACTAGAGAAGTATAGTGTTTTATTTAACAATTTCCATGAGTTTTGGTGTTTCATTATTTTTCAAGGACTATTCCAGAAAAGAGAAATAAACGGAATCAAATCAGAGAAGATATCGAATAAATCCCACGGAGATATAGTTGCCAATCAACTCACGGAGGATTCCGCAGACACCAGAGCGAAGCGGGGCCCCAGACCCCACCATGTGGGGCCGGCCGACGTGGGGTGGGGCCGGACGAAAACCCCCTAGGCTCACTAGCCACTGTCTTCTAGAAGCTTCCTCCACCACCTACGAGGAATCATCTCGTCCCTACACTAAGTCGGTTTGATCCAACGGTTGTCGTGCATGCATCCCACTCGACTATAGATCATTTGGAGATCCATTCAGTTTAAGTCATAGGAGATCTAGTCATCCACAGCGATAAACCTTAGTTCATCTAGAGCTTTTCTAGTTCATAGCATAGCTTAGTTAGATCAAGAGTAGAGGAAGTCAAGATACGATCTTGGACTCCCGACGTTGTCAAGAGATTGGAGTCTGGTATAGCTCTTATTCTCTTATTCTCTTTTAGTATTTATCTGCAGTTGTATGATATTTATAGGCAACACTATTGTTCATTAATATGTTCTTGTTTACTTTGTTCATTGTCTACGTTACTATATCTAGTATATTTAGTTTGCTATTGTGTTCATGCACATGTTTGTATAGCGCTCGTCTATTTGATCATATGGCGGGTGGTAGGCAGTATGTAGGCATGGTGCTTAGATACATTTCTTATCTATGGATACCCCCATCTATGTCGGGTCGTGAGGTAGATCGTGGACGTGACAGGTCATTGAGTCCTTTGTAGACCTCCCCGCGTGCATTGGTTTGGTAGGGAGGAATTGTCAGGTCGAGGATATCTGGTTATATCTGAGGTTTCTGAACTCAACTCATCCTATTCATGGCCCCATTGTGGTTGGGAACATTGGTAGTATTACTTAACAATGATTACTAGATGTACTTGCACTAACTAGCGTAGCTTTGACATTAGCTAGAATACTTAGTAGTTATTTCTTTATTTCTTGTATTTGATGACACTTTTGTAGTGACTACAATGCTCTATAAACTTTACCCTTATTATTATGATGATGATGACTGATCTATTTACCCTTGTCATATATATTTATCATGTGACTTACCCATGTTTAAGAGTAAAGATCATTGATGGTTAAATCCCATCATTCATTTCATATGCTTGTTATCAATACTATAGATTATCAATTTTACTAAACCTTCCCAGTGGTAGAATATAAATGACAACCTGGGAATACTCTAGGTAAAATTCTACAATGGTATATTTAATCTGTCTGCTTGCAGAATCATTAGCTATTTATAATTTCATATCTATCATTATTTATTTCTGCCTAGTCACACACATATATAGAATAATTCATAAGTACCATAAAATATTCCTAGCTTTATAATTAGGGATGACAACCTAGTTCTATGCTTAGGATTATAAGGTAAAAGATAAGTGGCTAGTTGTTAAAGGCAAGTTAATTACATACCATGTATTTTTGGCGCCATTGCTAAGAACTATGTTCTTGGTTATGTCGTTAAGAAATGTCAACAGAAACCATTCCTCTTGTTGCTAGTAACCATGGTTCTTGAAAAAATGTGCTCATTATCACTCTATTGATGCTAGTGTTTGGTCATTTGATGAAGTTGTCCATGTGCACCCAATGTAACTATGGGACTTAGGCAAGTGACGACATAATGTAATGGTGGATTAGCTAGCTCCATATGTTGTAGTTTTGTTTAATCCATTCATGTGACTTATGCCTACCTTTTCTTTTCTTCAGAAACTTGGTTTGATGGTACAAATGCAATTGTTGTTCCTTACTTTGTTTTTTTCCATCTACCGTGGAGCCAGCTATGGTTGCTAATGATGAATTAATACTTTGTTTGAGGCCTATTACTTTTGAAAGCACTAATTGTATGGTTTAGTTGTAAACAATTATTGTAATGCATCCCCATCTATATTTCCAATGCAATTGGTCTGTTGTTGATGGTAAATAATCCATGAATTATATATACAAAACACTGTCAACAGACTCAAAAATCAAAGGAAGAACAACATAACATGACCATAGTTTATCAATAATTGGTTCTACATGTGTCCTGTGACATGTGAATGCAGGAGATGACAATTGGAGCAAAACAAGACCAAGAAGGACCCTTACGGCGGTCGGTCGACCACCCTAAGGTTCTTCTAGGCCCTGCTAAGGTGGCACAAACTAGGAGAAGTGCCTTAAAGTCAATTCCAACCTTCAGATCAATTTCTTGCTTTCTCTAGATGGCTCAAGATGAAATCACATGGATCAATGACATGGCAATGAAGTGATCTAGCGGGATAAAAGCAACAACTCCATGACATGTGGGGACACTGTTGATGGTAATTAACTACTATATTTAAAGGTTAATTAAACATGGAAAAGGGTATGAATATCATGACCAACACATATTTAGGGATTTATTTGATAATATTCCACGAGTTTTGGTGAATCTGTGTTTTCTAGAGATTAAACAGGAAAACATGAATTACTATGAAGGAGAATCCTAATCCAATACGGTTGAATTTTGGCAAACCAAACCTAGGGCAGCATAGGAAGGTTCTAGAAGACACTAGAAGCATCCAGAGCAAAGCAGAAGGCCAAAGTGCGCCAGTGGGGCCCGCTCGGCTCCAACCCTTGGCCGACTGGCCTGGCCCGAGTCCATTCGGTTACGTATTCGTGTGGTGGCCCCTAACCGACCTCTAAATCTAATCTAAGTTGTTGTCAAAGTCATTTTCAATCCAAGGGCTACAGTTCATCCCATTAGACTATATAAAGAGCCCCAGACCCCCTCCCAGAGTCAATCAATCCAATCTCAGATAGAATTCAGAGGTGTGCCTTAAAAGGATAACCTTAGAGCTCCACCATATCTAGGGCATAACTAGAATAAAATAGAATTAGAGGCGGCAAGCATAGCTTGGATTCCGGATCAAGTTGCGAGGAGGCTCAATAAACCCTTATAATCATCTCTTGTAATAACAATATTGTTCAACCATCTTTTATTCTAGTTCATCCTTGTTATTCTAGTTCTTATTATAGTTCTTGTTCTAGTTCATCTTATTGTTCTAGATATGACTACATGCTTAATAGTTTATGTGTTCTTAATTATAATGTTCAGCATCTACTTTGATTATATATTTAGCATAGATAGATTATGTTCATGTTTATACTCATGTTTGTATGGTGATCATTCATTAGATTGATGGGTGGGTGATAAACAAAGTATAAGCATGGTGCTTAGATCTTGTTTATCTATGAATGTCCCCTATGTTCTGGCCATGTGGTAGATGGCGGGTGTGACATTCCCATTGAGTCCTCTATAGTTCACTCCACAAATATAGGACTTGGCATGGCTCATATTCATGGGTCATGGTTCTACTCTGTTCTTAACCTATCTTAGTGATTGTCTCTTGAATATAAATATAAATATAAATATAGTTTAACAATGATTGCTACTATCTTTATTATCATCCTAGATCCTTCCTAGTGCTAAAATATAAATAACTATACCTAGAACTTTCCTGAGTGAAATGCTACAACGGGTGCATTTTATCTGTGTGCTTGCAGATAACCTTTATTCTATATCATTTGAGTAAGTGTCATGGTTATAAATACTTCTATGTCTCTAGTGTCATATTAGGGATGACAACTTAACTTAAGTGATGCTAGTAGATGTGACCCTACATTTCTGGTGCCATTGCTGGGGACCTCTGTCCTTGGTGATGACTTAAGAAATGTCAACATACACCTTCTAGAAGAAGGTGGCTGGTCCTAGGTGTCATAGGGGGGTCAGTTGACCACCCCTAGTACCCTCTAGAGTGCTAAATCTCTCCACCAACTGATGCATGCATCGATGCAACACAAGGAAAATGTGCACATCCATCCGTCTTATGACTGTTTGATCCAAGGGAGGAGGATGGAGAGCACATAGATCGCTGATGTGGTGAGTATCCCCTACTCCACCTCCACTATAAATAGAGGGTCACACACCCCCTCTCAATTCATGATCAATCAAGGCTTCAAGTGAATATTAGTGTAGTTCCACTTTCTTAGTAGTTAGTCTAGTGTGGGAGTTAGAGTCGAGTCGGGCTTGCTCTGGATTTTTGGACTCGTCTTCTAGAGAGTCTGGTATAGCTCTTGTATCTTTCCTTATTTGAGACTTTACACATGTTGACGGTCCTTAAGTACCAAAATTAACCATCAACTAAACAAGGATAAGGATCTAAATGAAACCAACAACTAGAAATAAGGTTTAAACTAATAGAATTCCACGAGTTTTGGTGAATGTTTATTTCTGCAGGGGGATATCAGGAAATATGAAGGAAAGGCCCACATGTCATGTTTACATAGAGATAATTATCATTCGAATGAAAAAGAATAATCTAGAAGGGTCAAGAAGGCGCGGGAAGAAGCGAGAGGCCGAGCGGGCCCAGGGGCAAGGCGCCCGCCCTACCCCTTGGGGCGGCCGCCCTAGGGCAAGGCCCAATAGGGTCTACCTTGTGGGACCACCTCTCCACCGCCTTTTAGATCACATCTAAGCCCTCCATCAAGGTTGGTTTGATCCAACGGCCGACGTTCATTTGAGGAGGCTATATAAGGAAGGCCCCCTGACCCTGAGGAGGAGAGCCTCTCTGACCTAAATCATTATTCATCATCCATCTCAAGAGGAGAAGCCCTTGATCAAGCCCTAGAGCCACCACATCAACTAGATCTCTAGTTTAGCATAGCTATATAGGATTAGAACTAGAATGAGTCAATCTTTGATTGGTTTTCGGATCTGTCAGGAGGATTATTGGTAATTCTCTATCTAGTTCTTCATTGTTCTTCATTTGTTCTTCAATATTATGAATATGAGTTTGCTCTACTTCATTATATTGTCTATGACTTTACTCTATTCGTTTATGTTCTTAGTTATATTGTTCTTAGTTTATTATGATTATATACTTGGCATAGTTAGATCTGAATCATATGCATGTTTAGGATCGTATAGCATTTATCCACCAGTACTATGGGTAAATGATAGATATTGTGTAGGCGTGGTGCCTAGACCTTATTTATCTGTGATTGTACCCTACATTCCGGATCGTGAGGTAGTTTGCGGGAGTGACAGTCATGCTGAGTCCTTTGTAGTCCTCCTCCCGTTTGTAGGGCAGGCAGAGCAGTTCTATTACGGGGAAATGATTGCTATATTCTTCACTTCCTTAGTAATACTCACTATACATGAATATCTCTTTTCTCACCATGATTGCCAAGTGTAATTGCACTAATCATAGTATACTAGACTGTATAGTTAAGAATAACTTAGGAAATATCTTTGTAGTTCAACCTAATTCCATGCTAATGATTTGCTAGAATATCTGTTGAGGTGCTTATCATTATCTTATGTGGCTACATTTATGCTGATCAGTATTTATCTTTTGTCACTATCCATTCATTATCTATATCTTATGTGACACTTATCTTGTACTGAGTGAGATAGATGAAAACTCTCCATTACACATGCAGTGATACTCATCTCATTCCTCATTTATTCCTTAGTATCCCTTCCAAGTGGTAAAAATATAAATAACGATACCTGGAATACTCCTGGTTAAAATGCTACTTCGGTATTATCTGGGCGCTTGCAGAAACACATTTCTATTTATATTCACTTAGAGCAATTGCATATTTCAATACCGCATCTCTCTGCCATGTTGGGGATGACAACTTGGCTTAAGTGGCATGAGAGGTGGTTAACCCTTTTTGGCGCCATTATCAGAAATAGAAATTATTCTACTTTTGGTAATGACGTTAAGAAGCATCAACAAGCATTTTTGGCGCCGTTGCCGGGGAAGGTTGATTAGCTATTAAAAGGAATAAATGAGTTATCACTTGCATCACTAATGGATCGAGAAAACATCAATTCTCTACTCGTACAACCTTACCCTTGATCTATGCCTATTTTCCTATCATCTTTATGCAGCGTAATGTATGAATAAATTTGATCTTCCAGACAATTTTGTTGACAATCCCGAAGCATTATTCAGAAGGACAAAAAGCCAAGCTCAAGGAAGTAATAGAATCATCATCATCTCAGCTTGAGGCTTCATCTAGTCAAGAAGATCATCGAAACATCGCTCGAGACTTGACACCAGAGTTCGAAGCCATGGCAAACAAGTCAATCCGTGAGTTCTTAGCCCCCACCACGGACAACATCCGCACTGGACCTGCTGTGGACATTGATCGGTCATTTGAGCTCAAGCCTGCACTCATCAACATGGTGCAAGCAAACCAGTTCTGTGGGAAGGCACACGAAGACGCTAGTGCTCATCTCCAACACTTCCTGGAGATTTGCAGCACATTCACCATCAAGGACATCCCCAAAGACGCCATACTACTTCGCCTTTTCCCATTCTCACTCTTGGGAAGAGCGAAGCAGTGGTTCTATGCAACCAAGGAGAAGAATACCACATGGGCACTATGTTCCACCAACTTTCTAGCAAAGTTCTTTCCCATGGGGAAGACCAATGCTCTCCGTGGGAAGATTTCAAGTTTTCAGCAACAACATGACGAGTCTGTTCCAGAAGCATGGGAGCGCTTCCAAGATTACATCCTAGAATGTCCCCATCATGGAATGGAGAATTGGTTACTTATGCAGACGTTCTATCATGGGCTCAGCAACAGCACATGTGAAACCATGGATGCTGCTGCTGGAGGAGCATTCCTTTCACTTACAATACCACAAGCCACAACTCTTGTGGAGAAGATGGCATCCAACCAAGGTTGGAGTGAGGAAAGAACTCAAACACGCAAGAAGAGTGGAGGTATGCACCAGCTCAAAGAGGTAGACATGCTGCCAGCAAAGCTAGACCTGCTCATGAAGAGGCTCGATGAGAGAGCTGGAGAAAAGAAAGAAGTCATGAACATCTACGACTCTCACATGACCTGTGAGAGTGTGGAGACACTGGACACTCAGGCAATCATTGTCCAGGATTGCAAGAGGATGTGAATTACATCAACAACGCCAACTACAACCGTCCTCAGCAAAATCAAGGTTGGAACCAACAACCACAAAGGCCTAACTACTCAGGTAATTATCAAGGTAATAATTCTTATAATAATCCTAGTTTTCCACCTTTGAGAGAGTTAGTAGCTAACCAAGGAAAATTAATGGATAACATGTCTAAGAAAATAGCCTCCAATGATAAAATATTAGAAAACATAAATAATAGAATGGATAATTTTTTTGTTGCCATTAAGAATCAAATTAGCTTCAATAAAATGATTGAATCTCAGCTAACCCAGATAGCTGCTGTTGTTCCTACCACTAACCCAGGTATTCCATCACAACCGGAACGACTAGAATCTGCAAACCTTGTAGACATATTTGATGCAGGTGCTTATTGGAACAACCCCACCAAAGGGTGGTGTGGCGACTCTATGCCAACTAAGAAAGGGGATCTAGGATGACTAGTCATCCCAATCTCCATTGGTGTCACAGAATTCCCTGAAGCACTTTGCGACTTCGGCGCAAGTGTCAATGTCATGCCCAGAGTAATCTATAAGAAATTCTTCAATTATCCTTTATCAGATACAACCTTGTGTTTGTAGCTTGCAGATCGGACACTATGCTACCCGAGAGGAATATTAAAAGATATTTGTGTCCGGATTGGTACCTCGTACGTCCCAGCAGACTTCATGGTAATAAAGACCGGTGTTGATGAGAAGTCACCCATCATCCTTGGAAGGCCACTCTTGAACACTGCCGGAGCTGTCATCTATGCTAGCACTGCCATGATCAGTTTCTTCATCAAAGGGAAGAAGGAGACATTTACCTTCAAGAACAAAACCATACAAGCTCCCGAACAACCTCAAGATGAACCAATGAAGAGGACCAACATAAGGAACAAGCATAACAAGAACAAGAACAAGAGGCAAGTACGGACAGAACCAGCAAGGATGGTCACGACACTCAACAATAATCAAGATCACCAAATCAGATCCCCTCATTTGATCAAGAAGGATGACCCAGGTGTCCCAACCATTGAATGTTCAATCAACAGATGCTCCTTCCAGAAGGCAATCTGCAACACCGGATCGGGTGTCAACATTATGGCCAAGTTGACCTATGAGTTTTTGTATGGTACAATGCCTTTACACCCAACATACACCCAACTCCAGATGGCAAATCAGACATGTTGCATCGTCGAGGGAATAGCCAAAGATGTCCCCATCCAGATTGTTGACCACTTCATCCCTACAGACTTCCTAGTCGTTGATATGGGAGAAGATGATTATGATCCACATATCATCCTTGGAAGGCCATTCCTAAGCACCACCAAATCCATCATATACATCGGGACAGGAGAAGTGCATCTACACTTCCCCTCTAAAAAGGTATGTCGTTACTTTAATGCTAACTACATTGTTGAAGAGTCTAAGCAGAATAGAACGAGAAGAAGACGTCGCTACCGCAACCAGAAGAGGCAAAACACCAATGACGGATGGGCAAGCTATAAAGGAGAAGTTTCAAGATATGAAGAAATATATCCCGAAGAAGAAGAGTCAACATATGCAAACACACCACCAACTCCAAAGTTGGTAAATGAAAGATCATTCTATGACTACCCCAGGAACGAGAGCAGAGACTCTTGTGAAGAAGGAGAGGTATGTCCTTTCAATTGTAATGAATATCCAGAAACAAGAGTTTGTCCTAGGAAGGCTACCACACCAACACGAGTGTGGAGAGAAAAAGAAATCATACCAGAAGAAGAAGCGCAGCCGGAGGCGCCAACTACGCCCTCCAACGAGCCCCAGGACAACTAAGGACGTATGGAGTCCTGTTCGGAGGACTTAAACCACTTAACACCATGCCAAGAGGTAACACTTGGTAGTTATCTTTTCCCTTAATTATTTACTTCTTCAATTTAGTTAATCATGTTTATACCATCTTAGAAAGAAAATAAAAATGTTTAAAACTATTAAGCCCCATGTGAATACACTCGTGGTATAAAACCCATGAGTATACTCGCTGTGGTGGCCTAAAAATAAATATGTTTTTGTTTTATAAAATATAAAATATAAAAATAGTAAGTTTATGATCCTGCTAAATAATAACACCCAGTAGAGGAAGCTCAACATAATTCAGGCTAGAGATTTGTGACTAACACCTAACCAATTCCACAAGCTTTGTTGTCTATTTGAGCTTTCACAGAATTCAAGGATCAAAGAAGAACAGCAACCAGAGGACATCCAAACACCTCTGCTACCTGTCAGCTACACCAGAAGAAATTATGTCAAAATCAAGCTTGGGGGAGAGCACCCCCACGTACCAACTACATCAGAAGAAATTACGTCAAAATCCAGCTTGGGGGAGAGCACCCCCATACTCAGCTAAGTATTTCTACCTATCGGTCTTTATATTCTACTAAAAAATAAAAAGATGCATAATCATAGAAAACCCAATAAATATTTTCCCGCTTATATATATATGCCTTTGCTTAGTTTACAAGTTTGCTAATAAATAATAGGAGAGAATAAAATAAAATAGCTATGCTAAAATGAATCCCAATGATAAACTCTTAACATGGAGATGATGAATAGTTGCTCTGTCGTAATACCTTTCAAGTACCTAGTTTTCAAATTTGGAAACCACACATTTTTACATACTGCTTATGAGCATTGAGTGTGGTCAAGCTGTGCGACCCTCGGGAACTAGTCATGCGATTTGAATCAAGATTCACACACATCCATACGTGTTGCTTCTACCTCAGAAGTACGCATTCAATTATACTACACCCACATAAGCTGCTTCTATCCTAGAAGTACGCATCCACATACATCCACTCATTCCCATCTCCAGATCCACCCATCAAAAACATTCTACTTCTAATCCGAGAGAGAATAGAAACACATAAATATTCTCCTATTCCTGTTTTATCCCTGTGAAATAAAGGCTCCAGTCAGTGTTCGCTTTATAGCTCTACAAGGATGAGTGCTCTTGAAAAAAAAGAAAAGAAAAAAAGAGAGATACGAGGAAATAAAAAGGGCAAAATGTCCGCCAACCTCAAAAAAAAATAAAAAGTGAGAAGAGAGGTAAAAATAGACAAGTGTCCGACAGTCGAATTAGGGGTACAAGATACCCACTTCAAAAAAAAGTATTATATCGAGCATCACATTCCTTCAAAAAAGGTTTCAAATACAAGAAAGGTATATCTATCAGAAGGGAGCATAAGTAGAATTAGACTTTCACCACTGCCACTATCATCATCATTCACCACCAGTACCATCATCACACATCATTCATTCAGCACACATGCACATCTTGATTTGACTTATTGACCTGTTCCTTTGGATCTGCGGTTTGACTATACAACATATGTCTTGTAAGTATGTATATGCTATCTCCCACCTATGAGCTCTAGATATTAGCCTATTAGAAGTAGGGTGAGAGAGAGAGGGCAACACCACAATGCCTTATACCATAAATACCACATATTTGAGAGAAAGGCATACACCATCAATGCCTTGGTAAGGATCCAGAAATACCACAAAGGAGCGACTGAGAGAGTCATACAAGGAATCTCTGAGTTTTATTTTGAAAATCTCTAAAAACTTTGAAGCTATAGTTGATCGAAGAGCAAGGTACATGGTGCTTGGCTGGACCGTTCTGTCTTTCAACTACCCAAGACACAGGTGACGGTTACAAGCCCCATGGTGGAAGGTAAAAAGAGTAAGTTTTTTATCTTAATAGTTGATCTAATCCGGAGATGAGATCTTATTTGAAAGCATGTGTACCTGTAAGGCGTGAAAGTATTGCAGCAACTCCTGATCCATCACTAAGTCTATCTTTGCTCAGGCACGAGCAAAAGGTAAGCTTGGGGGAGTTGTTGACGGTCCTTAAGTACCAAAATTAACCGTCAACTAAACAAGGATAAGGATCTAAATGAAACCAACAACTAGAAATAAGGTTTAAACTAATAGAATTCCATGAGTTTTGGTGAATGTCTGTTTTTGCAGGGGGATATAAGGAAATATGGAGGAAAGGCCCACATGTCATGTTTACATAGACATAATTATCATTCGAATGAAAAAGAATAATCTAGAAGGGTCAAGAAGGCGCGGGAAGAAGCGAGAGGCCGAGCGGGCCCAGGGGCAGGGCGCCCGCCCTACCCCTTGGGGCGGCTGCCCTAGGGCAAGGCCCAATAGGGTCTACCTTGTGGGACCACCTCTCCACCGCCTTTGAGATCACATCTAAGCCCTCCATCAAGGTTGGTTTGATCCAACGGCCGACGTTCATTTGAGGAGGCTATATAAGGAAGGCCCCCTGACCCTGAGGAGGAGAGCCTCTCTGACCTAATTCATTATTCATCATCCATCTCAAGAGGAGAAGCCCCTGATCAAGCCCTAGAGCCACCACATCAACTAGATCTCTAGTTTAGCATAGCTATATAGGATTAGAACTAGAAGGAGTCAATCTTCCATTGGTTTCCAGATCTGTCAGGAGGATTATTGGTAATTCTCTATCTAGTTCTTCATTGTTCTTCATTTGTTCTTCAATATTATGAATATGAGTTTGCTCTACTTCATTATATTGTCTATGACTTTACTCTATTCGTTTATGTTCTTAGTTATATTGTTCTTAGTTTATTATGATTATATACTTGGCATAGTTAGATCTGAATCATATGCATGTTTAGGATCGTATAGCGTTTATTCACCAGTACTATGGGTAAATGATAGATATTGTGTAGGCGTGGTGCCTAGACCGTATTTATCTGCGATTGTACCCTACATTCTGGATCATGAGGTAGTTCGCGGGAGTGACAGTCCTATTGAGTCCTTTGTAGTCCTCCTCCTATTTGTAGGGCAGGCAGAGCAATTCTATTACGGGGAAATGATTGCTATGTTCTTCATTTCCTTAGTAATACTCACTATACATGAATATATCTTTTCTCGCCATGATTGCCAAGTGTAATTGCACTAATCATAGTATACTAGACTGTATAGTTAAGAATAACTTAGGAAATATCTTTGTAGTTCATCCTAATTCCATGCCAATGACTTGCTAGAATATTTGTTGAGGTGCTTATCATTATCTTATGTGGCTACATTTATGCTGATCAGTATTTATCTTTTGTCACTATCCATTCATTATCTATATCTTATGTGACACTTATCTTGTACTAAGTGAGATAGATGAAAACTCTCCATTACACATGCAGTGATACTCATCTCATTCCTCATTTATTCCTTAGTATCCCTTCCAAGTGGTAAAAATATAAATAACGATACCTGGAATACTCCTGGTTAAAATGCTACTTCGGTATTATGTGTGCGCTTACAGAAACACATTTCTATTTATATTCACTTAGAGCAATTGCATATTTCAATACCGCATCTCTCTGCCATGTTGGGGATGACAACTTGGCTTAAGTGGCATGAGAGGTGGTTAACCCTTTTTGGCGTCATTATCAGAAATAGAAATTATTCTACTTTTGGTAATGACGTTAAGCAGCATCAACAACACATTTAATACATTATTTCTGCATTATTTTACTAAGTCTTTACTTAGCTATAGTATTATACTTGTTATAGTGTTGCCGGTCTTAGTGAAGTTCATAGTTGTTATATAATATATTGTGATCCTATTCTCATGCTTGTATACGATCATTGTGTGTCATAGGATGCTCTACTTGGCCTATGATCTAGATTAAAGTAGTGAGAGAAGGTGTAAGCGTGATGCTTATACATTATCTTACCCTTGGTTATCGCTTGTCGCATGGATTGTTTGTGGTAGCTAGCAGGTGGTGACATCCTTGTCTAGTATTTGTAGTCCACCATGTGTGGAAGACAAGTTCTTAAAAGATAAGGCCACCATAACATTATAGTTTTCTTATGAACGGGCTTCACTCCCGATTGTCCGACTATCGCCTAGCATATATGTCATGAGGTTATCACATTTTATATACAATTGTGTGTCTTAGCTATGCTTACGAGGGTAAAGTATGAAACTTAGGAGTCCTTTTACTCACTCTTTGTCCTCCCACCTAGTTATACTTACTAGTTATCTTTAGGTATCTTTACCTTGACTTAATTGGCCTCACCCTTCCTACTATATATCCATTACTCCCTTATCATTAGTTGATACTAAATTGAGTTGATTACTAGGACCTCTCTTTTATTATCATTCCTAGCTACCGCTTTCCCTTGGGATAAAATAAATACGATAACTCGGAATACTCTCAAGTGAAGTGCTACAACGGTATATTTTGTGCGCTTGTAGAATTATCTAATAGACATAAGAAATAACAACATCTATACTCATTCCTTTGTTTTACTTCATATGAGCTTGTTGTCTATGAGTGAGACTGAGCCTATGGAGCAACCAAAACACAATCTCAGTTTGGTAGTTGGAGTTAAATGCTTCTCATCTAGGTTTCATGTAGTCAATTAAACACAATTTGATTTTGGCCTAGTCCTTTTTATACAGGGTGCCAAACAAGAGCACTAGCACTACTTGACTCAGGCTTAGGCTGGCCTAAGCAAGACTAGCGGGCTGAGCCGGCACCAACTACCTTATCCAACATGCCCTAGCTTTGTCAAGCTAGCTTGACTCAAGGTTTTCTTGCCCAAGTGGACAAGTTGAATCCACACTCCCAACTGCCAAAATTTGCTTGCTCTGTTTGGCAATTTAACCAAATGAAGTGGAAGAGGAAGAGAGATGATATGACAAGACAGAAACTAAGAAATAGTTGGCAAGGAGTGCACAACAATGCCTTAGTTTAACCAAAATTTGCTTGCTTCATCTATTCTTGCATGGCAAGGAGTGTGCAAGAATGCCAAGAGTCAGGAGAGCTTAGTAAGTGATCCAAGCGGACTTAAAGCCTTTGAGCCTAGAACCTAAGGTCCTATATATTGGAATCATTTGGATTATGAGAATTCAGCTAGACAAAATCCTAGCATATGTATCTCTATCAAATGGTTTAGCTTTTAGAGGAAGTTTAACTCAGGTTTTTAGAATTCCAAAATCCAATAAAACTCTTGCCATTTTTTACCTAGATTCTTACAATCTAACAGGATTATAAAGGAACCTAACTAAAATTGGGGACCCCTTGATATAATAAACGCTTATGATCGCAACATGTAATGAGTAACATAACTGAGTACAGACTGTCAATCCATGGTCTTTAGACCAATAGAGAATGATTTATGAGGCAATTTACAAAAATCATAATTTGATCCATTTATGTACCATTGCGAGGTTTGTTCCCTAATAATAATGAAATAATTTTGTTGAAGGGAAAAATTCATTGAAGTAATAACAATTACCTAGAAGGGGAGGCCTCAATTAGTCCCATGTTCTTCCTATGGATCTCTTAATTGTTGATTAGAGGGTTTCCCAAATGTGATATATAAAGCATAACTAGTAAATATTTTTTGTTGAACAACTACCATCAAGAGTTGTTTCGAACATGTACTAATAAATAAGGAGAAGGTTACAAAATATAATGCCATAAACTCGCACAATGACAACAACCAAAGAGACCTAAGCACTGAGGTTGAAGGATCACCATATGTGGTGTTAGATATGTATTGAATATGTGAAAGTTTGATTACACTATGACTTGAGTTGTATTAGGGGTGGATAGAGTTGCCGTCAAACTTATATCTAGGGGCCATAAATATAAGGACACCCCTGCTATAATCAGGAGATAACTTGGTGGCTGGGTGGTGGCAAGGCCACGGACGTGCTATTTTCTAAAACAGAGACGGTGTAGGCCTAGGAGATCATGTGTGTTATGAAAAAGGTTGCAGTAAGAAGAAAGGGACACCAAGAGAGTCCATATTGATCTAGAATGGTGTTCGCATCCAATGGGTCTCCATAAAAGTAGGAAAATTCTATGGAAGGTTGCGACAAGGCAATCATCATGACCATTTGTGATGGTTGAAGATGAACAATGGGTGTCACTCAAGTAGTTTGATTTCGTCATGTGCAAACATTGGATAGTTGACGGGCTGGGGATTTCGAGCGTTATGGCTATGGTAGAGGATAGCAGTGACATGCTAGTGATATCATGGGGTAGAGATGATGACAGGATCAATGACGGAAAAATAGAAGCATGGTAGCCGATAGAATTTTTCATTTCCTATAATGTGGTAACACATGGCACTAACTTAGAATACATATTTTCATTGGAGGGGTATGTGTGTTTCCTTTAATTTCAAGGTGTGCAAATCGATACGATCACATGCGAGTGTGGATTGGAGCACGTCGATGGCTGAATTGAAAGGAAGTATAAATGACGGTTGTTGATACTTGCAAATGAGTAATATGGTTGGTTATGACTATAGGAGGCTACGGTGTAATACGTTGGCATAGCATTTCAACAAAATAAGAAGTGCAAGCTAATCTACTAATTTTCATAGGTGGCTTCAATAGTGGTTGTGATGTTCTCAACACTATTCACATAAATGATCGCTTAGACCATTTACACACCATTTAAATACTACATTATGGTATACCTTTTTCATTTAATTGGTTGGTTTGACTATTTAAACGTTTGTTTTGCTCGTTCAAACACCCACTTTACCTGAATAATGTCCTTAGGTGCAGCAAATGTCAATTGGGAGACCAACACAAGGTTTTCAACCAAGAAAAACCCACAAGATGAAGGACCTCATGACAATGCCTTCAACGAGAAACATGACACAAGAAGCATCACCATTGTTGGATTGATAGAGTTGAGTAGAACTTTCAAGTCCAAAAACCCCATGTGTCCCAATCTAACCCCCAAAACAAGAGGCCCCTCCATTGCCACACCAAACTAGTCCATGTTATCCAAGGCTAGCCACCGAGGCAATGTCCACAACATACTGTCATTTGTGGTCAGATGTTGTTATAGTGATCAAGCAAGCTTATGTGTCACTAGTTTCACAGCCGCCATTATCCTACCAAACATCGAATATTCACGTGTCACCACACCAAGCCGTTGTTGCAACTGCCTCCCCATCCACTGCACCAGACCAACCAATGAGGGTGCGGCCATCGATGTTGATCCCCCACATAGGCAGCTAGACACAAAAATCTCCTTCAATCGGTCATCATTGTGTAGAATATTGGTCATCCTTGAATCACAAAGGTAAGATATACCCAAGTCTTTGTCGATGGGATATCCTATAGGGTACCCATTGGCCAGCCAACCGGAGCTTTAGGCCTCGATCACTCGGCCCACGAAGGGAGGCAAGCAAGCAAGCCAGTATTCTACTCGGATACGATGGCAAGACCGAAGCGTAGCTTAGGACTCTAAGTTTGTAGCCGAGTAGGTTTAGAACAGCCCTTGGCCAGTCCCTAAACTACAAAGGGATGGTGAAGGTATCACCCAAAGAATATCTGAAGATACTACGTAACACTCGATACGTAGAGCGACACGCAACACCCTGTATTACGAGATCAGAGCAATAAACAAGCGACCCAACTAGACGTAGGGCTATTACTCGACTGTATCGAGGGCATGAACCAGTATAAACCGTGTGCCCCTACGTGTCCAACCACCAAGGTTTCACTATTCACCGAGGCACGAAAAACTGTCTCGGGTAACCCCGTGGCAGGCTATCGGTGGTAAAACATCGACAGCTGGCGCGCTAGGTAGGGGCTTTCGGCAAAAAATTTCTCGAAAGCTTGGTGGACCACGACCTCAAGATCATGAAATCGACGAAATCAACGTTTTTCTTCGGATCATGGATCTGCGAGATCGGTGACGATGGAAAGCTTCAAAGCTGACTCCGAGAAGAAGAAGGATTCGACAAAAAGATCGAGCAGGATCTCCAAGGGCTAGACCGAAAGGTCAAAAACTTCACAATTTCAAAGCCGACCAAGATAAGGAAAGAAGATGGATACAAGACCGACTCAGAGAAAGAGACGCCACCGCATACCGATTCAAACTCGAACATAGAAAGACTAAACACAACCCGAGTCGAAGTACGCAACCGAGCCTCAATCGGAGATGAAAACAACTCGGAAGCAATCAAGTACTCAGGTCCATACGGACTACGCAACTCCGCATCTACACACGAATGTTTTCTTCGGAAGATGATGACAAGGAGCGTAACTCTGAAAGGCGCTTGAGAGGGGATGATAATGTCAACAACTCCAAAGGGATGCATCGTACATTGGCCAAACCACTCTCCAAAAACGCAAACCCAAGATGAAGAACCACCATTCCAGGTAGGAAAAGAACTCGGAATTCATCAAGGACAATCATGCAAGCCAAGAAAGAAAAACCAGCGAGCAAAAAGAACTCAGAGAGCGCATACTATATACATGGCAGAACTAGAACCCTACTTAGAACCACCACAAATATCCAACTTAAAATCATCAGATGAATCAGAAGGAGATATCTCAGACGACGAAGAAGGCGATGACAATGAAACCAATGACCACAAGGCTGCAAGGCTAAAAAAGAACAAGGCTAGAGCAGGAAGAAGAAATCAAACGATTCAAAGAAAACAAATCTAGAATAAATACAAAGCATAATTGACAGAATACAATAGGAAGAAGGCAGAAAGGGAATCCATGAAAAACACAAAGAGAGAGAGAGAATTGAAGAGCTGACAAAAGAGCTAAATATCCTTGCAAAAGAATAAAGAATCACATATGAGTAGAATAAAGAAGACAGAGACCCCAATAAAAAAAACCTGACGGAAATGAGCCCCAAGAACAACAAGGGGAACAACAAGGCGAACAACCCCTTAAAAAGTCAATATTCCACAGATTGGGAAAGACAGAAGTACAACAACCACCGGAAAAGCATGAACGACACCTCGGACTAGTAAAGCAAAACAGCCCAGACTGCGGCCAGTGCTACCCGGAAGACTACGGAGAATTTGAATACATAGGAGACAAGGACTATTATAGAAGAGATTGGTCACCCGACTTCAATCGGACAGAACAGTACGACAGGTTTCCATGTTTCGCAGGGAGATTGCAAACATTAAGGCTACCCCACAAGTTCAAACCGGCAAATCATTCAAAGTACAATGGCAAAGTAGAACCCAGACAATGGATAAGAGTCTATTCTCAATCCATTGAAATCGCAGGAGGAGATAACGACATCAAGGCATTATATTTCCCAATGGCGCTTGAGGCCATGCCTCTACAATGGTTCGACAATCTAAAACCACAATCAATCAAATATTGGGAAGACTTGCAAGAAGTGTTATGCAACAACTTTGTGGGGATAATAACGCACCCTATGACGGTAGCTAAGTTGAAAAACATAAAATAGAGAAAAGGAGAAACTCTAAGGGAATACTATCAGAGATTCGGAGAACTCAGAGCTTAGATACATGATATCACCGACAGAGAAGTAATAGAGACGTTTGCTGATGGAATCCTAGTAAATTGGCAATTCAAGGACTACTTCAATGAAAATCCAAGATCTATGAAGACTTCAAAAAAGCAGTTGAGAAAATGATATCATCAGAAGAAAGAACTTGACACAGATTTACCCGGGATTATCACGAAAGCAGAAGACCAGACTTCAGGCCTCAAGACAAAAGGCCAAGACAAGATAACATGGTTGCAGAAACAGATAACAAAAGAAGATACGACGACAATGACAAAGGAGGGTACAACGACACAAGCCGGAATAGTAGATACTCAAACAACAACTATCAGGGAAACAACTACGTAGCTAGCAGAAAGAATAGAAAACCTACCTTGCAATATACATCCCTATACAGGACACAAACTAGTCAAATGCGACATTTTTCAACGTAGATTTACAAAGAAAGAAGAGACGTGCACAAACAACTCGGAACAAAGAACAGATGAAACCGAGAAAGATACAAAGAAGGCAGAAGGAAATTATCAAGAACCCCAACGACAACTAGCCATAATATTTTCTGGAGCACCATATACAAGAAATAAAAGACAAGAAAAGCTGGCCCACAGAACCATCATGGCAGCTGAGCCAGCTACCCCAAGATACTTAGATTGGTCAAAATACCCAATTCAATTCACAAGAGAGGACCAATGGACGAGTGTGGCGAAAGCTGGCTACTACCCCTTAGTAATGGGACCAACAATAGCAGGAGTGGCAGTATCCAAAGTACTCATTGACGAAGGAGCAAGATTAAACATAATCTTTGCAGACACCTTAAGGAAGATGAACTTGGACTATGAAGGCATGATCACACCAACAAGTATTCCCTTCTATGGGATAGTACCTGGAAAAGCTTCTATACCATTGGGGCAGATAACCTTACCAGTTACCTTTGGAACACCTGATAAATATCGAACAGAATTCATCAAGTTTGAAGTAGCCGACTTCGAATCATGCTACCATGCAATCCTCGGAAGACAAGCACTCACAAGATACATGGCAATACCCCGCTACCCATACCTATTGCTCAAGATGCTGACAACAAAAGGAGTTCTATCACTAAAAGGAGACCTAAGAAAGGCTTACGACTGTGACATACAAGCTACACAAATATCAGAAAAGTTACAAGACTACAAAGAAAAGGAAGACATTGCGAAGAAGGTCGAAGAAATAAACCCGGATGAAATACAAATACCAGCTAAGAAGCCCAACAACTTCACACCTCCAAAAGAAGCCGCCACAAAGACAATTAACTTATTGACCGGAGATGCAGAGAAGACGACAATAATCAATGCAAATCTAGACCGCAAATAGGAATTCGCGCTCACCAACTTTCTAAGGGACAATAAAGACATATTTTCATGGAAACCTACAGACATGCCAGGAGTCCCAAAGGAGTTGGCTGAGCACAAAATTGACACAAACAAAGGTTCAAGACCAGTAAAGCAGAAGCTACGCAGATTCGCTCCAGACAGGAAAGCAGCAATCAAAAAGGAAATTACAAAGCTATTGATAGCAGGATTCATCAGAGAAATAATCAACCCAAACTGGTTAGCTAACCCAGTCCTAGTAGAGAAAAAAGAACTTGAAAGAATAGCGCATGTGTGTTGACTACACGAATCTTAACAAGCATTGTTCAAAAGACCCATATGGACCACCAAGGATTGATCAAGTCATAGATTCAACAGCAGGATCATCATTATTATCCTTCCTTGATTGCTACTCGGGGTACCATCAAATATCACTTAGAGAGGAAGATCAGAGCAAAACATCCTTTATAACACCTTTCGGAGCATATTGCTACAAGTCAATGTCGTTTGGATTAAAGAATGCAGGAGCAACATATCAAAGAGCAATACAAACCTGCCTTGGAGATCAAATCGGAAGAAACGCTGAAGCTTACATTGATGACGTGGTAATCAAAACAAAGGAACCCGGATCACTATTGGAAGACCTAGAAGAGACCTTCAAAAATCTAAAAGCATGGAAGTGGAAACTAAACCCTACAAAATGTGTTTTTGGCGTACCATCAGGACAACTACTTGGTTTCTTAGTCAGCAATAGAGGGATCGAAGCAAGCACAAAACAAGTCAAAGCAATTATGGAAATGAAGCCACCAAAGAAGATCAAGGACATACAAAAACTGACAGGATGTATGGCAGCTCTTAACAGATTCATCTCAAAACTGGGAGAAAAAGGACTAACCTTCTTCAAACTCCTAAAAAAGAAAGAGAACTTCAAATGGACAGAGAGGCAAACCAAGCTTTCACCAAGCTAAAAGAATACTTATCATCTTCTCCAATAATGACTCCACCGAAGAAAGGAAGACATGATGCTATACATCACAACAACAAAGAATGTGGTAAGCACAGCAGTCATAGTAGGAAGAGAAGAACTCAGACACACCTACAAAGTACAAAGACCGATATACTACATAAGTGAAGTACTCACGGAATCAAAAATCAGATACCCACATGTACAAAAACTACTCTACGTAGTACTTATATCGTCAAGAAAGCTAAGGCACTACTTCCATGAGCACAAAGTAACAATCGTGACCAACTTTCCGCTACAAGACATACTCAGGAACAAGGACGCCACTGGCCGAATATCAAAATGGGTAGTAGAACTCGGAGCCTTGAACCTGGACTTCAAACCAAGAACGGCAATCAAATCACAAATACTACCCGACTTCATCACAGAGTGGACAGAAGCCACCCAAAAAGAACCCGGACCAATACGAGACCATTGGAAAATGTATTTTGATGGGTCTCTGAAACTTGGAGGGGCAGGAGCAGGAGTGCTACTAATTTCTCAAGAAGGAAGACAATTAAAGTACGTATTACAAATACTATGTCAAGCAACGAACAACGAAGCAGAGTATGAAGCACTCATACGCGGACAAAAAGTGGCAACTACTCTGGGAATCAAGAGAATACTCGCCTATGGAGATTCAGCAGTAGTAATCAACCAAGTAAACAAAGAATGAGATTGCATAAAGAACAACATGGACGCATAATGTGCAGAAATAAGAAGACTTGAGAAGAATTTTGAAGGACTAGAAATCCATCATGTTCTAAGAGATTCAAATGTGGCGGCAGATATCCTGTCAAAATTGGGATCGGACAGAGCAAAAGTACCACCTGGAATATTCGTAGAAGAACTCACAAAATTATCAATCCAAGAAATCAGCAAACAAAAAGAAGAATCAATGGACATAAACAAGACAGAAGAACCCAATACTTCAAGACAAATCTTCAACATAGAAAGTGATTGGAGACAACTATACATTGATTATAAAAGCGAAAACAAACTACCCAGAGACAAAGCAGAGGCAACAAGAGTTATAAGGAAAAGCAAAGCATACATTCTCATAAAAGACAAATTATACAAGAGGGCAGCATCTTCTGGAGTATTATTAAAGTGTGTATCAACACAAGAAGGAAAAGAGATACTGGAAGAAATCCACTTGGGATGCTATAGAAATCATGCAGCATCCAGAACACTAATCGATAAAGCATTCAGAAGCGGATTTTACTAGCCAACAGCACTTAGAGATGAAGAACAATTAGTCAAGACATGCAAAAGTTGTCAGATGTTTGCAAGACAGTCACATGTCCCAGCACATAATTTAATCTGCATACCACCAGCCTGGCCCTTCTCATGCTAGGGGCTAGATCAAGTCGGACCTCTCAAGAAAGCAAAAGGAGGATTTGAATATATATTTGTGGCAGTGGATAAATTCACTAAGTGGATAGAATACAAACCACTAGTCAAGTACAGCGCAGAAAAAGCAACAGAGTTCATACAAGACATCATGCACAGATTTGGGATGCCCAACAGAATAATTACAGACCTAGGATCACCATTCACAGCAAAGGAATTTCAGTATTGGGCAAGAGATTGCGGAATAGAGATAGACTACGCATCAATCGCTCACCCTCAAGCAAATAGACAAGTCGAAAGAGCCAATGGACTACTACTACAAGGCCTAAAACCAAGACTATATGAGGACTTGAAAGATTACAGAGGAAAATGGATAGAAGAATTACCAAAAGTAGTATGGGGCTTAAGAACCCAGATCAGCAGAGCTACCAGATACTCACCATTCTTTCTGGTTTACAGATCAGAAGCCGTATTACCCGTTGACTTAATATGGCAATCACCAAGAATTGAGCAATATGATGAGGGAGAAGCCAAAGAAACAAGACGACTAGAGATGGACACAATCAAAGAAATAAGAGACAGCTCAGTAATACAAAATGCAAGATACCTACAAGGCCTGCAAAGACATTATGACAGGAACACACATCCAAGAACACTAAAATCAGGAGACCGGGTACTACGACTAATTCAAAAGAAAGAAGGAATACACAAACTACTCAGTCCATGGGAGGGCCCTTTTATCATCAAGACAACTATACAACCCGAACATATGAACTAATGACAGAAGACGGAGTACAAATAAGCAACACTTGGCATATCAGCCAAGTCAAGAAGTTTTACAATTAACAACAGGGACAAGATACAAGACTCCAAAAGTAAAAGATCTACAAGTCAATTGCTTCGAGAAGCAATATGACAAACTAACTGACTGCTTTGCACCATGAGCGACACAATCTAGTTCATATCTACAAGTCAACCGTTTCGTGAGACGGCATGACAAATAGCTAACTGTTTTGCACCACGAATGGCACAGTCTAGCCCGACGACATCAACAAAGTCAACTGTTATACAAAGCAGCATGCCACATATAGTTGACTGCTTGAAGAGCAGCACAAATCGGCACAACAACGACTACAGGCCGAATACTTCTACACCATAAAGTGGCATTGACTGCCTTAGCATAGAAACTACTCGATGAATAACAAGTCGACAATACTACTCCGAAACAACTCGGAGGTTACTATACATAAGGCAAACAAAGCGCAGAGATGAAGAACTACAAAGCCTAACCTAAAGGCATAAAGCTACAAAGCATTGTATAAGCCAAAAGATCCACTTCAGCATAGCCACCACAACTCGAAGGTCGACTTTACTACTCATAAAGAACTTGGGATTTACACTACAAAAACTAGACGAAGCATGAGAACTGCAAAGCCTAATATAGAGGCAAAAGACTACAAATATCATACAAGTCAGAAGAGCTCAGCACGGCTTACAAGATCTAGAAAACAAAGTCTTCACTAGATTGGCAAACAAGTCGCTCAGAAAATAAACTACACGGCATCTGCAGACAAGACAAAAGTACAGATCTCAAAATCAAGAAATCACAATATCAGGACGAAGCCTACCGATACATTAACAAAAGATCATCCAGAATATATTAGAACACCCATTCAAGGACAAATAAATGTTTTTGTCAAGGGGAAGGCAAAAGCACTTTCATCTGACCAAGTATCTCACTACAAAGTTCTTCAACCTCAGGCTTTGATGCTCCCACTTAGTCAAGAGTTCGGCCTCCATAGGGTCTTCAATAATCCGATTCAAGTGAACTTCAGGAGCAAGGGCCCGAACAAAGGAAACAACATTGTTAATACATCGTCCAAACCCACTCTTCACGAACTCACAGAATCGTAAAGACAGCACTGGGATTATACTATCCAGACCAACACTATCATCTCCAGGACAGCAGACAGCAGATTCACTTACATGCTCAGCCTTATTTTCATAAGACCGGAGAGTCTTGGTCATTACTTCCCGGTCCTTTCTCCAAACCTCACATTGACGTTCAGCATCTAACAAATGTCAAATATATAAATAAAGGAATATGATAAAGTCAAAGGCAAAAGTGCAAAGCAAAATAAATGATACCAGCAAGTTTGGACTTCAGATCAGCAATTTCAGTAGAAGCTTGGGTAGCAGCAGACTCCTGAAACTCCTTCACCCGAGCTAACTTAGCCCTAACCTGAGACAACTCGGACTCAGCACTTTCCTAAGCTACCCTGGATAAGGTTAGCAGACCTCTCCTCCTGAGGACCAAACAGAATGTCTTGATCTTGATGAAAAGTCTACCAACAAAGACAAAGATAAAGGGAAAATAACAAGAAAACAAAAATATGAAACAAAGATTAACCAAAATACCTTGAGTTCTGCACCATATTCTGAGGAGAAAGATTCCCAGGATGAAAGCAGCCTACCAACTCGTTCAGCCCGAGCAGACAGAGATCCAGCAAATAAAGGGACACGACGATCCACCACAGGAAGAATTCGGGTACCAGCTTGAGAAGATACATGAGGACCCTCAGACGACCCCTTAATCATCAAACCAGCACCACTAGGGACCGCTAAAACACCTGCAAATAAAGAGCTCAATACAGAAACACACAACAACGAAAGCTAGAAATACTAGAAAAAGAAACAAAAACCCACCTTCAGCAGAAGTTTTCAATTCTGTGGTAGCTTCGTAGGGAGAAGAAACATCCAAAGGAAGGCTGCAGCAAAAAAGAACCCAAATTTAACCAAGCACTCAACATAAGCCCAGAACAAAAGAAAGAAATAAAGAAAATGTACCTAGAATACTTCTTGATTTGAGCCACAGTTTGAGACAAGGACAATTTTGGGATAGCAAAATCAACATCGCTATCAAAAGGCGGTAAAACAGAAGAAGAAGGTGCAGCAGAGCTAGAAGCAAAAGGAACATCAGCAGACATCCGGCTACATTAGAAGACAAAGCATCAGCATACATCATGAAGCTCATAAAAAGGGGAGAAGAAAAAAGACTCACCTAGAAGGACTCAAAAGATCTCCGGATTCATCCCCAGTCAAAAGAGCTGAATGTCCATCTACAAATCAGGAAACAAAAATCATAAGACAAAGGTAGAGAGGAAAAACAAAAGAACTCGGCATAAAGACAACCTGACAAAGAACCCTAATGAACAAACTACCGCCCTTTCGGCCGAGGGGCCTAGTAGCCGTATCTAAACGCCCTCACTTTGGAGAAGCAGCACGAGAACCAGCGGCAACATCAGTCTCATCATCATCATCACCATCATCATCATCATCCAAATTATCATCATCAGCAGCAGCAGGTACAACAAGAGCAAAGGCATGACCATAACCCTGCAAAGCAAAACACATCAGAACAAGATAGCAAAATAGAGAAAAAGAGATCAAGGATATAAAACCTACCGTAGGCGGAGAATTGGAAGCACTATATTCCTGAATTGCGATAGGAAAGGTAACAACATTGTCCAATAACCTATTCATCATCTCAAGGACAGCATCATCGGAAAGTTCAGTCTCAAGGATAAGGCGAGAAGAATCAGAAGGACCAGTATACTCAAAACCTAGATGATCCCTCTTCATCAAGGGCTGAACTCGACGACGCAAAAAGCTAGCAACAATTCCGTTGCCTATCAAACCAGACTGCTTCAAAAATCTAAGACAATCAATCAAAGGCCTAAGGGCCTGCTTTTCAGAGGAGGAGATTTTGTTAGACCAACAAGGGAGAGAAACTGGGAGAGAAGATAAATCAAAAGGCTTAGGAAAGGACGGCTAAGAAACATAAAACCACTTCTCAGCCCAATCACGAACAGAATCAGATAGGGACAAAGAGGGAAAAGCATTTTTATGGCCTTGCCTAGATTGAATCATACAACAGCCACAACTAGGAACCTTTGACCTACCAGTAAGGCGGACCCAAAAGAAATAGCAAAAAAAACAAGAGACAAGTAGGAATCCCTATGAAAACCTCACAAAGATGCACGAAGCATGAAAGAAAAAGGATGGCATTAGGAACCAGGTGATGAAGTTGAAGGCCATAGAAGTCAAGAAATTGAACTAAAAATCAGATGGGGGAAAGCAAACTCCAGATCTGACATAAGAAACGAAAAGAAGAGATTTATCAGGAGAGGATTTGGGAACGATTGGTCACCAGGCAATTCACAGCTAGAGAAAGTCGATCTTGAAAGAAGACCTTGTGCAACCAAGAGGTCAAGATCACCTTGTTGAACGAAAGACTTTGGAATTCCTTTGCTCTTCATCGCAAAACTCTCTCGAGAAGAATGACAGAAGAAGATTAAGACAAAAACAAAGGACAGAAATTTCTTGTTAGTCGGGAGAAAAACACAATAACAAAAGGCTAAGAAACTTATATAAGGTAAAGCAAAGAGATTGATTCCCATAAATAACCATTACCCAGAAGCGACAATTATGAAAAAAATAGCAGAACGGCTACCAAAACCGTCACCCCCTAAAACTCGCATCAAAAAAGGAAAAACAACGGTCAGATTAAACCAGCAACAGCTGAGTACCATAAACAATCATACCTTGCAGAATACAACATGGCTAAAGAGCAGGCAGCCGGAAGAAAAAACAACTCGGCATGACAGAAAGACGCACAGAGGAAAGACAACCCTTTATTAAGAAATATTAGCACACAATCAAGTTACATCAGAATACAAGACCTCAACAGATACAAAAAGTACCCCGATAAGCAGGGAATAGTAGAATCAGAAGTCAAGAGTTCGCATGCCGGAACCAGTAATTGTCGTGCAGGAAAAATCAGTTCAGAAGCACTTGATTTTATACGAGAGCAAGCGCATCCTTGCTGACCATAAGCAGTAGAACCAAAAAGTCGTCCAAGACAAGCAGCATCAGGTGCAGCAAATCCAGAACAACCTGGAGGGAAACACAAACAAACGACTGAAAGGTTCATGACAGTACACACCAATACCATCACAAGGCCTACACCATTTGCTTCGGCCCCTTCCCTAGAATTCTACTAACTCAAAACTAGCCTGCAACTAGCTTTGATCACAAGACCTACACCATTCACCAGGATTACAACAAGAAAAAAGGAGAAAGAAGCCTGGGGGCTCGTCAAGCTCGCCAACTACAACATCCATGATAGAATAAGTTCGAGAACAAGGACCTTTACAAGGGAAAACAGAGGATATAAGACAAAGGAACCATACTACAGCTATTTATAGAAGAATAATGGGCACACATACACCAAGTCCATGAAGAAAGGATGAAAGCAGTAATAGTACATAAAGGAAGTAGTAAAGACAAAAGAACCTACAAGGACTGCATTGATGAGACATAAATGGCTACAGTAAAGGAAAGTACATCAGTGCACCATACAGGATATCCAAGGAATATTCCAAAGATGGTCACACAACACATGTCGCCCTGCAAACAACGCTATAGCAAAAGGACCAAGCCGGAAAAAAACTCGGTTACAACATTCTCAAACACAAAAGACTACAAAAGAACTCCCACAGAGCATGAAGAAGTGCTGGTTCGCAGGCAGAAAACCACTCCCAACAAATGAGATCGGACAGCTCCAACTCTAGTCCTTCCAGCAAGAATCTAGTGCAAGCATGGACAGACAAGCAAATGACAACTTCAGCCAACTCAGGAGCAGCAATGGTGATAGCCCAGAGTTCAGTAAACAAACAAAGAAGGCATGGAAGCCACATCACAAGACTTCTTCTACCTACCATACCAAACTTTCCAAGAAAATCTCATCGAGGAATTAGTCTACCTCTAATTCCTTTCAAAAGAATTCTTCTACCCACCAAACTACCAGAAGACAGACATAAGCCTGGGGCCTGCTAAGTTTCACTCAGCAGCACAACCATTGAATAAGAAGAATAGAACTCTCAAGATCAACTGCCAATGCAATACAGCACCACAGAATTTATAGCAAGAAAGGGCACCAGAAGCCAAAAGTCATGATAAAGGAAAACAAGAAAACGAGAAAAATACAAAAGGTGACCAAAAGCAAACAGTGAAAGCAAGATTCGACATACCCGTGAACACCACGGTACTCACCTGTGGACAGAAGCTGACAAAAAGCAAAGTATTTCAGACCCTTCTGTCGAATTCTTTAGTTTACAAAAGAACTCGGAGAAGGCTCGGGGGCTGTAAGTACCTACCCAATAAAACTTTTTTCCAGATCCTCCGGATACTTGTGCCAAGTAACCAGAGGCTCGGGGGCTACACTCAACAAGTGCACTGTAACACCCAATAATTTGAAATGCAATTAAAATAATAGAAAATGATTTCATTATGAAATTTTGTGAGCATATCATTTAGTGGGAAAATAAAATTTTAGAAATAAAATTAATTCTAGTTTAAAAACATGTTGATGCATACATGCAGCTACATAATTCTTATTGAATGGTTGAGTTTGCAAAAACCAAAATTCAAATGTTTTCAAATTGCTTTGGAATTTGGAATTGGAAAAGGGAAATAAAAAGGAAAAGGAAAAAAAAGCTTGGCCTTTCTCCCTCTCCCCTGAAACCCAGCCCAACCCCTCCTCTTCTCTTCTGCCGGCCCAGCAAGCAGGCCGAGGCCCACTCCCTTTCTTTCTCTCAACCAGCCCAGCCGACCGCGCCCGCCCTCTCTCTCTCTTTGACCATCAGGTCCCACTTGTCGGCGCCGAACCTTCCTCTCTCTGCTCTCCTTCCTTCTCTCTGACCAGCGGGTCCCGTCTGTCGGCGCCGATCCCCACCGCTCCATCACTCCCTCTGTCTCGCTGCCGGACGGTCCCACCCGTCAGCTCTCTCCCCCTCCTTCCGCCGTTTTCGGACGCGCGCGGACGCGCCGCGGACGGCAACCGCCGCGATCGGGAACCGCCTGCATGCCCCGCTCCCACTCCCCACGCCTCGCCCACGTTACCGCAACGGCTCCGCACGCCGCGCGCCCTCTGCTCGGCACTATAAAGCGGAACCCCGCCCCTCTGCTCTCCCCTTTCCCATCTGTATTCCGTCGAACGTCGCCGCCGCCGCTGTGTCGCACACAAACCACATCGGAGCCCTCGTTTCGCTTAAGTAAGCTCCGTTTCGCATCTGCTGCGTGTTTCCGGGGACACAGCGCCTGACCTTCCCCTCTGTGATCTGTTCTAGTCTGCGGAACGCACGCCGGCGCGCGGACTGCCGTCACCGACCGCTGCCGCACGTCGACTGCCTCCCTCGAGCCTCTGCCGCCCTCCAAACCGACTCGGTGAGCTTCGCCGTCACCCTCTCTTCCTCCCCGTCCTCTTAATTTGGCCAATTAGGCACCGAACACGCCGTTCTGATGCACTCCGAGACCGGCGTCAATGGCGCCGCCGTGCTCAGCCGACTCCGGTGGCACACTGCCACAACCGAGCACTCCGCGTTTATCGCACGGGTACACCGCACCTTCCAGCGTCTTCAATTTGACCTCTAATGCGCTGAATTCACTCAATCGCACACACTGATTGAAACCGATCATGGCGCCGCCGCGGACCTCCCTGTTCTGGCAAGCCGCCGCCTCCACCGAGCCCTCGGTTGCACTCCCGGTGCTTTTGGTTGAAGCCGAGACGGTCGGGAGCGGGTTCTCCGTGTTCGCCGGCGAGATAGTGCCGCCGGGATCCATGGCGCCGCCTCTGTCTTCCTCCCCGCTTCGACCGAGTGCACCATCACACTCGCCTCGGTTTTCTCTCCTTTCCCCTGCCCTTGCTTTGCGATTTCGTGGCTGGAATCACTGATCCCGTGAACTCCGGCGAGCTACTCGCCGTCGGTGATGGCGAGCCGCCGCGGTCACTGCCCCCTCCGGTCGACTCCCTCCCTCTCCCTCTCTCTGATCTGCTCTGAGCCATCTGATCCAAAACCAACGGCCAGGATTAGAACCCCGAAGGGGTATGGACCCCGGTCCACGGTGGACGGGTGGACCGAAGTCCCGCACACGGTCCACGTGCTCTCGGTGGACCGCGCCTGTCACGCGACGCCACGTGGCAGACCCGTCAGCCCCGCGCCACAGCGCTGGCGTTTTTCAGGGAATACGTTTTCTCTGTTTCAAAGCGTAATTCCGATCAGTTTGTTTTATTTCTGGAATTTAAATGGAAATTGCTATTTACAGAAATGTCACTGCCTTAAATTGTTTATAAAAACTTTATTTTAACTCCGATTTGGACGATTCGAGTTGCGTTAGATTCGTAATGAAATTCTCTACATGTTAAACCATCTGTTGGTCATGTTTGAATTATTTAAATTCAAGGTTAATTAAAATACTAAAGATGCTCTTAGAGAACTAGTTTAAATCATATCTTTTGCGTTTTAAATCCGATTTTTGTGAAATTCGCATTGAAATGATCGTAGCATTGCGTAGTATCTTTTTATAAACATTTTAACTCTGTTTACTGTTGATGGTGTACTGTTCTAATATTAGTTTTGTTTGTTGTGTATGTATGCAATTGGAATGCGTGTTGTTGCAATGCCGTGATCGAGTTCAGGCAGTGAGGAGTTTGTTGGAGATCAAGAGTTCTTTGATCAGGAGTGTTTTGACCAGCAAGACTTTGAGAACCAAGGCAAGTATAGCATGGGACCTACCTTATTATCCTATTCACCATAACTATGATTTCATGTGCATGTGTCTAATTTAATACCCGTAGTACACTTCCATAGAATTGAATTCCTTTTACCTTGACTCCTATGGGTTATGCATATGGGTAGATGGCTAGTGCTATATAAATGACACATGATCCCTGCCAAATGTTATAATGTTTTTGAATGAATTGGTGATCCTGTTTATGGCAATTGGAACATAACCTTTTATAATAACTCACTGTTGGCAAAAGCTAGGACTGACAGTGCTACCGTGGGAGCTACATGGCTCTGGCTTTAGCTCAGTAGTAGGCTCTTTTCTAGCTCATTAGCGGTTACCCGAAAGGGCGCATTAGGCTCTTGCCGAGCTGGTTATAGTGCGGCTTCTGTCCGAGTTTGAGCGTAGGCTGCGGGTCTTTATGCTACTCGGAAGGGGAGCTCTATCACCCCTTGCCAATCCTAGCGGCCCTAATCTTGTTAGACGAGATACTATGAAAGGTTTCATAGTGAACCCCGCCCACTCACCTTGGCAGTGTTATGGGAGTAATTAACCCGGACATTCGGGGCATCGCGACTCACGGGTAAAGATGCACAACCTCTGCAGAGTGTTAAAACTGATATATCAGTCGTGCTCATGGTCACGAGCGGCCCGGAAAACTGACGGTTTAATTAATTAACTTGACCAATCTTTATGTTCCTGTTGCCACCACCTTTAATGATGATGTTTATGTTTCTTTAAAATTTGGCAGTGATACAAGTGGGATTCAATTGGGGCTTAAGCATAACCTGATGCTACTTAATAATAAAACCTTGACCAACTAAAAGTGCTAAATGCAGTAAGCCAGTGTCAACCTTTTGAGCTTCATAACCCCATGTTATACTGCTGAGTACGAGTGTACTCACGCTTGTTTTCTTTTCAACTTTTGGATAAAAATCCCGGATGGGTAAAAGAAGCAGGAGGCTATGAAGAGTTCTCTGAAGATTTCTAGGCTTGGTCAACTAGTTGACCTTCCCTGTGAGATGGAGCCTCAAGAGCTAGATGTATCTTCCGTCTGTTTTATTAATTCTTGTAATGGATATATGTTCGTTATGTATTAAACTCTGTGATGGTACTTTGTAATTTGTGAACTTATGTGTGGAATATTCCTGGGCACACATAATGTTATGCATCCTATTTCGTCCTTGAAATTGGGTGTGACATGCACTTCTTATCCAAAAGACAAAAAGTGCAGAAAGATAGCAAGATGAAGACACAGAAGATCATCCCATGATTTTACTTCAAAAAGAACTCGGCTTACTTTCAAGACAACCCGACACTTTGAAGAAAAATCATGATACGCTTGGGGCTTGTCGATGGGATATCCTATAGGGTACCCATTGGCCGGCCTACCGGAGCTTTGGGCCTCGATCACTCGGCCCACGAAGGGAGGCAAGCAGGCAAACCAGGATTCTACTCGGATACGACGGCAAGACCGAAGCGTAGCTTAGGACTCTAAGTTTGTAGCCGAGTAGGATTAGAACAACCCTCGGTCAGTCCCTAGACTATAAAGGGTTGGTGAGGGTATCACCCAAAGAAGATCTGAAGATACTACGTAACACTCGATACGTAGAGCGACATGTAACACCCTGTATTACGAGATCAGAGCAATAAACAAGCAACCCAACCGGACATAGGGCTATTACTCGACTGTATCGAGGGCATGAACCAGTATAAACCGTGTGCCCCTACGTGTCCAACCACCAAGGTTTCACTATTCACCGAGGCACGAACAACTGTCTGGGGTAACCCCGTGGCAGGCTATCAGTGGTAAAACATCGACAGTCTCTCCTTTAGAAAATGAGGTCCTACACAACACTTCCATGAGAATGAGGTACGAGTAGCAATTTTCCAAATTGAGCATAACAAATCTCCAAGACCTAATGGTTTCCCTATAGAGTTTTCTCAGGCTTTTTGAAATGTCATAAAAGAAGACTTGATGGCTCTATTCCAGGAGTTCCATCAAGGATGTTTTCCACTTCATAGCCTCAATTTTGGAACAATAATCTTACTCCCAAAGAAAAATGAGGCAACATAAATTCAACAGTATATACCCATATGTTTGTTAAATGTTAGCTTCAAAATCTTCACAAAAGTGGCCACCAATTGAATAATGGGCATAGCTCAAAGAATTATTAGACTAGCACAAAGAACCTTTCTACCTGGAAGAAACATCATGGAGGGAGCAGTCATTTACATGAGACAATTCATGAGTTACACACCAAAAAACAATATGGTATTATTTTCAAGATTGATTTTGAAAAAACATATGATAAAGTAAAATGAGATTTCCTTCAAGAAACACTCAAAATGAAACATTTTTCTAAGAATTTGTGTAAATGGATCAAACACTTTACACAAGGGGGTAATGTAGGCATTAAAGTAAATGACTAGAAAGGTGCATACTTCCAAACAAGGGCTTACGACAAGGTGATCCACTGTCTCCCTTACTATTTAATATAGTGGCAGACATGTTCGCTCTACTTATTGCCAGGGCTAAAGATGATGGTCAGATTGAATGGGTGATTCCACATTTGGTAGAAAATGGATTGCCAATATTATAGTATGTGGATGATATAGTCCTTTTTTGAGTCGTGATATTGGAAAAGCAATAAACATGAAGTTCCTACATTGTGTTTTTGAGAAATTATCTGGCTTAAAAATAAATTATCACAAAAGTGTATTATTTTGTGTAAAGCAAAAGAATGCGAAGCGACTTATTCATAGTTGTTTGGGTGTAAGACTAGTGATTTCCCCTTCGGATACCTGGGCATCCCTACGCACTTTAGGAAACTAACCAATAGAGATTGGAAGTTCATAGAAGAGAGATTTGAGAAGAAATTGAGTGCATGGAGAGGAAAGTTGTTGGCAGTAGAAGATCGTATTGTACGGTGCTCATAAATTTGGTGCTTTTTAGTTTATCGATGTTTATGATGTCATTTTTTGAACTACCAAAAGGAGTGTCCAAAAAGTTGAATGACTATAGATCAAGATTTTTTTGGCAAAATGATCAACACAATAAAAAATAGACCAGTCAAATGGGATATTATTTGTCAACCTAAACAACAAGGGAGGCTAGGAATACAAAACTTGGATATACAAAATAAATGTCTAATCAACAAATAGTTGTTTGAGCTATATAACAAGGATGGGATTTGGCAATCACTATTGAGAAACAAATACTTGAGAAACAAAACTTTAGGCGAGGTGACAAAAAAATCTATTGACTCACACTTCTGGAAAGGGCTCATGAATGTGAAAGACCAATTTTTAAACCTTGGTTCCTTGAAAGTAGGGAATGGCTCTCAAATGTGATTTTGGGAAGATAAATGGTGGCAACCAGACACTAAAATTTATGTAGCCTTCTTTGTTCAACATAGTCCATAGGAAGTATGACATTGTAGCAAATATTCTTAGAACAACGCCTCTCAATATCTCGTTTAGGACAGGTTTGGTGGGGCAAAACTTGAGGGACTAAAACATAATTGTGTCTTCTTTAACAGACTTGAATCTTTAGGATAGTCCAGATGTTTTTTAATTGGTCTCTACTTTCAACAAGAGATTTCTAAGTCAAATATATATGTGCTACTCTAATTAATAATAGTGTGAGACTTTCATAAGAAATTTGGTGTGCAAAGATGCCAACCAAAATCAAGATCTTTATGTGGTACTTGAAAAGAGATGTAGTGTTAACTAAAGATAATTTGATTAGATGAAATTGGTATGGGAAAAAATTATTCGTTCTATCACACCCTCAAATGTATTCAATACCTTTTTCGATTGTGCATATACTAAATTCTTGTGGAGAGTTGTTCATTTATTGTTTGGTATTCCAATTCCAATTAACATATATGATAGTTAATCATTGGTGTAAATTGGGGGCAAACATAATCTACTTCTATTAATTGCATCAGCAGCTTTGTGCTAGACCATTTGACTTACAAGAAACGAAGTAGTGTTTGACATATGTAGACCAAAAACTTTCTTGCAAGTACTATTTAGGGAAACACATTGGCTTCGGCAAAAGCACCATGAGATCGATCGAGAGGTGCTTTTACAGGTTTGTCATCTACTAGACGAGGCCGCATTGTGTTTCTTTTCGTCATTGGATGGTTATCTACTTATTGGATTAGTTTTCATTAGTTAATCTTTGGTGACCTTATAAGTTCAATCTAGATGTGTTTGGGCTTGGATCTTGGATTCAAGTACCTTGTAATAAGTGGTCTGATTCTACATTGTGTAGATGATGTTGGATGTTTATCCATTATGTAAAAAAATAACTCCCAAGACTTGGAGTCACTCAGGTCAAGAGTTTCAACATGCATTGGATTTCTGATATCTCAATCTTCCAAGTAAAAATGAATCTTCTCGACCGAAGTTCTGAGATCTCAACCTCTCAAATAAAAATGTAACCTCCTCTAATCCCTTTTTGCTGTCAAAACTAGGTTTCTCATAACCTTGTGTAATAACCCTGCTAGTTTTGGGGGGTAACTTATGTACTACATTGTAAGATTTACAAGCTTGTGATTTTAGCTAGTAAGAGCATCTCCAAGAGTTCCCTATATCTCTTCCTAATACTTGGTTTTTAGGTGGATAAGAAAAAATTCTCTATAAAAGCATCTCCAAGAGTTCTCTAAATCTCTTCCTAATCTCCGGTTTTTAGATGGATGAATTATCTCTCTAGCAACTCTTAATCCATCCTCCTAATCTTTTAGAACTTGAGAAAAATCACCCAATTTCACGTAAAGTTACGCGCTTCCAAGTTGTGCGTAAAGTCCCGGCTTCTTTAGAGGTAGAAGGGTGTGGAAAGAATAACAAGTAGAAAAGGATTTTTGGTGCAAGCTTACAAGAGAGAAAGAATATATGAAAATATTTAGGATAATTTAGAAATAGTACAAGATTTCTAATGTAAAATTGCCTTCTATATTTTCGGAGTTGATAATTAGAAATTTTTGGAGATGATTTTTTTTTGTAATATCTTTTTAGGAGTTGGAAAATATGAAGTTTTTAGAAGAGATATTAGAGAACTTTCGGATATGCTCTAAAGGTTAGATTAGGCATCCATTCTCGCTGCTTGTGGATACGATATAAACATCAATAGTGACTATTAATTAAACGAAAAAAACTACAACGACTATACTATGTGCCTGAAGTTCATAATTCACATTCACAAGAACGACCAACAGAGCAGCAACCATATATAGTATATAATTTCACAATGCATTCAGTACGTACGTACATGTCTACAACGTACGTACAGGGTATACAGTAGATGCACGCAACCTACCAATGCAAATGCATCGCCCCTTCGCCTTAGCATTCCCCGGGGGCCAATGCAAGCAAGGCCGCTTTATTTTGCCTTTGGCCTCTTGGTCTTGGGAGCTGCATCTCCGTAATCCGTATATGTAGCAGTAGGCGTAGGCCCCTCAATCACCGGCCTCTGGATCACCCAAGTTCGTCTCCCCTTGGCCTTCTACGGCTCTGCCCATGCATGCGCCCAGGCCATGGTCCCTAGCTCGTTGCAGGAAAGCAAGCAAAAGTCGGTGACTCCATTCATTGCCAACGCCTATCCCCTGCTTGTGGTGCACGGCCCTGCTTGCTACAATCCCCTTCCTTTACTTCGCTCACAAGAGCGCCATGACTTTCCTGGCTCGCGGAGCCTATCCAGTGCTGTTGCAACGGATCACATCCACTGCATATATAGGTGTTCCTAGCAAATAAAGTGTCTCAATCAAAGGAGTAAAGGTTAAGTAATAAGTGGTGCTTATTACTAATAAAGACTACTACCTTGCTGTCTCTGGGAACCCGGCACGTCCGTCTAAATATTTCCTCCTCTTTGGATGCCACACCTAACTCAGATATGCACAACCCCACAGCCAGTGTTTGTATCTAGGAACTAAGGTTCACGACTTATCACATCGAAAATTCGGATACTAATTAGAAGGATTATATATGAGCTAGTTATAAAATTAATTACATAAGTCGTGATTAGTTCACCATACGAATCTATTAAGTCGAATTAATCTATTATTATATTAATATATGTTTACTGTAACATCGTATTATCAAATCATGGACTAAATAGGCTTAATAGATTTGTGTCACAAATTAGTTTCAATTCGTATGATTAGTTTTATAATTAGTCTATATTAAATATTTTAAATTAGTGTCTAAATATCAGATGTGACAGAAACTAAAGTTGAGAGGAAACTATAAAGCATGGTTGATATGACAAAGTTCAGCGAGCACAAAGAAAGACGCATCTACGAGTTCCCTGAATAAAAAAGCAGCTGGTCTCACTACTCCTTGGACCATGACGCCAAAACAACATCACATCTTAGTGGACCTCCTACAAACATTGTCTTTGCCTTAGATGATTTCCTTCTTTTTCGAGAACACGCTTATGCATGTATTGCTTTAAGGGAAAAAGGAGTTCAATACACGGCTTGTCACGTTCGTAGGCGAGATGCCTAGAGCGCGGCAAACAAACACATTACAACAATCACCAACTCGAACGGTGGAGCGAACAGGGCGTACTAACTAATATAAACAATTGTGCGACTGAAGAGCTAGCGGCGTAGCGACGCCTACGTCGCCACCTGCCACCCACGAGCCCCAAGCATGGGGAAGAGCGCCCGCATTGCCTCACGCTTGGATGACGACAACGGCTCTTGAAACGCCTCGTGGAACCGAGTGGCGATGGTCGTGTCAGGTGTCATCGGCGCAGAGCGTGGTGCGTTCGCCGATGGCTGCCACATGCTGAGCATGACCCGCCTGGCCTGCTTCTCCGGGTTCGGGTCACGGTAGACGGACTTGGCAGCAAGTCTATCACTGCGGCACGGCACCAGGCTCTCGGTCCGCACGCGTGAGACGCAAGGCACGACGGCGACTGGATCAGTGGGACCTCGAGCGGTAGCTTCAGACTGGAGATGAAGTCCTCGACAGAGGTAGGCTAGACAGAAAGCGAGGCAGCAGCCGTAGGAGAGGGTCCGCCTCAAGAACCGGTGTTCCTCCAGAAGGTCCATCTTGCACAAAGGCACAGCCTGTCGGGGGCGACTCGATCAGCAACTGAGCATGCTGCCCTTCGTGGTTGTCATTGGAGGCATCGACGGAGAGCTGCAGAAGCTATGGCTCGTTGACCACTAGCCTCGAAGCCCAAGACGCCCGTGAAGGGCTGCCCTGCAGCGCCATGTCCGGCTCCAAGACCAGAAGTACTAGACTCTCACGAGCCCAAAGCGCTCCGACGTCCACTTCAACCAGCATAGGGTCGAAGGCCCGGAACAGGGCCACGAAGCGACAGTCCACCACTAAATCTGGTTCCCAACATGCTGCATCCCTCCGTACATCACCCTCCAGCAGAAGCACATCTGGAGAATCCAACCTTGGCATCGCGCCCCACTCACAGGCCATGGGTTCCCAAGTGCCATCGGCACCCATGGAGAGGGGACTGCGGGGGGCGGGGGCCAAGCGATCCATGGAGGCCAAGCGACTAGATGTGGAGTCGTCCACCACGAGATTGGGCCTCCGCGATGACCCGCGTGGCATCCCACGGCGATGGTTGAATGAATGCGACGGTGGGGGGCCTCGCCAGTCCCCTGGCGTAGCTGCCCCCCGAGGACAATCGCGAGCCCGATGACCTTCACGTCGGCAGCTGAGACATCGCGACGGGGAAGTGCAGGCAGCCCTAACATGCTCCCTTGCCAAGAAATTGAAGCAAAGTCCAAAGAGAATCGGAGGGACTGGCCTTACCGGCCGTGGCGACACACGACGGCGCCCACGACGGCGACTCTGCACTCGGCGGAAGCCCTCAGCATCCGGCTCCACCGACATCCTCACCGGGTGGACGATGGGGGAGGCCAGACACCTCAACGGCGCTGGCCCAATGCCCTGCGCAGCATCCATGCGTGCCTTGGTCGCAGCAGACCGACGGGGGTGCCGACGCCTAGGCCTGTGCAAGCGGTGCTGCAGAACCGTATCGGGGTCGGAGACTCGCGCACCAAGTCCCAGATGGGCAGACACACGCCGGGCCGCAACACCCACGACCCCCTCCCCAAGAGCAGAAGAGGGTTGTAGCGACGACGGCATGCGAAGAGCGTCGAGGTAGGGAGTTGGTGAGGCCGTCGGCGGAGGCTCCCCGTCGGAGTCTCCGATGAAGCCATCGTCCGCCCACCGGTGGAACTTGGGTCGGCCCTTTGAGACACCGTTGGGGTAGAAGGGTGCGGCGTCGGGAGAGAGGGGGGAGCGAGGGCTGGGTCTCGACTGCCGCGCAACCGACACGGCATCCAGCGGGCCGGCGCGCCGGCAGTGGTGGGCGAAAGTCCCAGCGAGGGAGGAGCCCCCACGACCGTTGCATACGATGCTGACAGTGGCCACGAGGGCAGAAGCGGCTTCCGGCGGACTGGGCGCCTGCAGCAGCGTCGGGGGCGACCTTGCGGGCAACACAGGACAGGAATGTGATCCATGGATGGATAGATCAGGTGGAGGAGGATGCAGATCTGGTATCTACTGGCCATGGGAGGTTGGGGTGGAGTGGATCTGGTGGGGGTGGATTCCGCCGCCGTGGAGACGAGGGCGGGGAGGAGAGGGTCGGGGCCAGGGGGCTCTTTCATATCCACACCCAGGATGATTTCCTTCTTGGGTACACTTTCAAATTAGTGCCAAGCTATGTAAGGAATAGTATGTTCTCTTTCTATACAACTATAAATTAAATGGTCGGTAATTAACATTTTCCTTTGTCCCCACACACGAGATTAGAATCACATGTTCATACGACGGCAAACCATGGGTATGAGGGCTACTACTTGTCGTTGCCAGCACTTAATACTCTCTCCAATCCAAATTATAAGTCATTCTAAAAATCTTATAGAGTCAAAGTATCTTATCAAAATTATAAAATATTATAAAGATTTATCACATTAAATAGGTATACTATAAAAATATAATTGATAGAGAATTTAATAACAGGCATTATAAATGTTATTATAACACTTAATTCGCATGGGGTATTCGGATATTAATAAAAAATGAAATTACAGAATCATTTGTAAACCCCGACATGAATTTATTAAAGTCTAATTAATTCATCATTAGCACATGTTGTAGCAGTTAGTGTGTGATCATGGACTAATTAGGTTTAAAAAATTCGTCTCGCAAAATATATACAAACTGCATTTAATACTTAATGTATGTGTCTAAACATTCTATGTGATAGGACATAAATTTTTTAAGTGGGATTAAAACAGGCCCTAAATAAGTGTTACGAAATGAAACTCCAGTAGAGTTTCACTCATTTTCCAACGTGCGGAGATGAAACAACACCCATTGAAAGTTTAACTCAGTTTCAAATGTGTCGTAAACGGTACGCACCAGGTTTCAATAATTTTTGTGCTATATATAATCATTTCTGCTAATATATCACCTTAATAAATAAAAAAATAAAACTTTCACCTGAAATTGATCTCAAAACGATCTACACTTCGACATCTCAGGCAGTTGTTGATCCAACCGCACCACCAAAAGACATAACGGTCTGGTCATCCCATTATTAATTAGCTTGACTCAAAGATGCGTAACAGGAGGATATTTCTCTGAATTAAAATTACCAACCAGTTTATTAGCAACATAGCAATTATCGTTCTGTTCGTTTGGCTTATCAGTCGGCTTATCAGTCACCAAAACAGTGTTTTTGTCTCACACAAAAACAACCAAAACAGCATCAGTCGTGGCTTATCAGCCAAAAAACGGCCAAGCGTGCAATTAATGTTTGTGATCATGGACTAATTAGCTTAAAAGATTTGTTTGTCTCGTAAAATACATACAAACTGAGCAATTAGTTGTTTTTTAACTACATTTAATACTTAATATATGTGTCCAAACATTCTATATGATAGGACGTAAACTTTTTGACTGTGATTAAAATTCGCCCTAAATAAAGGGCAGTTTGGCGTGGCTCCTTAGGGCTCCGGCTTCACCTGCAAATACACTGTTAAATCCTGCGCATCACTATAGCGAGGAGCCATTCCATCAACAGCAACCAAAAATTGAACTAGAGATGAAGGAGCCGGAGGTGCTGGGTTTTGGAGTTTCATCTGGCTCCTGCTACAAAACAGCTATAGTGGTTCTACCGTCGAAGAGCCGGAGCACCCTAGAGCCTCACCAAAGGAAGCCTAAGGGCGCGTTTGGTCCCCTGGCTCTCAGCAAACTTGGCTCGTGGGGTGCAGACTGGTTGCGTTTGGTTGGCTGGAGCAGCCTTAGAGCTTGGCTCGCCGCATGCAAGGAGTGCCGTCGGGCCTGGCTCGGGGGAAACAAATCTCATTTTCGTTTCTTCTTAGCCTGGCTCGCACGGGCGCGTGAACACACGTCTCGTGGTTCGTTCCTGAGAGAGCCAGACTATCTAGGTGTGTGCAAACAGTTAACCAAACAAACGCTGCAAGTGACCAGGCTCTGCTCAACTAGTCAAGCAAACAACCAACACTTGTATCACCATAGCCTGATTGAAGCGGGCCTGCAAGCGGGGTGCTGAGCCGGGCTGAGCTTGCCAGCGAACCAAACGTGGCCAAGTGTTACGAATGAAACACTTCCAAACGTTCAATAGAGTTTCACTCATTTTCCAACGTGCGGAGATGAAACAACACCCATTGAAAATTTAACTCAGTTTCAGATGTGTTGTAAACGGTACGCACCAGGTTTCGATAATTTTTGTACGATATAATCATTTCTGCTAATATGTCACCTCAATAAATAAAAAAAATAAAACTTTCACCTGAAATTGATCTCAAATCGATCTACACTTCGACATCTCAGCCATTTGTTGATCCACCGCACCACCAAAAGACATAACGGTCTGGTCATCCCATTATTAATTAGCTTGACTCAAGGATGCGTACCAGGAGGATATTTCTCTGAATTAAAATTACCAACTAGTTTATTAGCAACATACAGTAGCAATTATGTACCACCCACATAATACATTTTTTTTACAAAGATACTCAAAAGAGTGACTTACAGTTACAGCTGATATATATATCTTATGGAAAACAAAGACAATTATAAAAGGACAACAAGACATAAAACGGTCTTAAAAAATAAAAGTACATTAATAATTAGAAATACATCATGCGGGAGGTTCAGAAAATTTATAATAAATGAGCAACCGTACCAATCAAACAATGTACATGGGTTATTTCAATCATTGGGCTAAATCTATCTTACGAAAATAGATTAACATGAGTTAGTTATGGATTAATAAAGGCTAATAGACTTTAACCACTCATTAGCCTACATTAGCTCTCATTAGTCAGAATTAACTCACATTTTACCTCTAATTGGTATGAAAAAAATTGGGATAATTTTTTAAAAAAAAAATAAATTAGGTAGGAGAAATTTCGATTTATATTAAAAATAAGAAATCTAGACGGGACAGTACAACGAAACAACACCACTAACAGGGTAATTATTACAATAATGCGATTTTTCAAAAAAGAAACATGCTAAATTTCAGAGGACGCTACAACATCAACAAAGAATCCGGTAGCCAACACAAGGTAGGGAATTAGGTGGGGAACGGATGCACTGTTCTGATAGAATTATGCACTACTGATTGATTTCTTTCTTATAAGAGAAAAGCACTGTTCTGACTAGATTTAATTTGGCTGAAAAGCAAAGCGAACAGGCTGGAAGCTAGAAGATGATTTGCCAAAGCCAAAACACACCTTGCTCGGCGAGTCGGGGTGCTAGATGCTAGATCTGCGGTCCGCCAAGTCCAAGAACACTAGAACAGGGCGATGGTACGTACTAGGCAGGTAGGGCATCTGTAGTTGAATTCAATTGGATCCATAATTTGTGCACTCGAGAGTCCGAGACGACCCAAAGTACTACTACTAATCGCACGCGTAACAGCAGGCAGCTGGTAATGGAATGACGTCGCCGGCCGGGAAGGCGCCAACAGACCTCCGGGCCTCCGCCCCGGACAGCGACGCCCCGACAGCTCCCGGTACTAGAAGCAATCCACCTCACTGCTCATCGTCTCGTCGTCATGTAGGAGTATCTTTTCACCACGACGATAGCACTGTTAGTTAGTTTCTGAAGATCGATGATCCCGGCTCGGCCCGGCCTGGTTTATCCAGATTCACAACGGTAATTAACAAGGGCGGTTTTAATTAATTCCTTATCAGCAAAAAGATTACATGGTACAAGGTACATGCTCCCCCATAAGCAGAAGCAGTAGATCAATAAGGAAATACATTGAGGAAATTACAGAGCAGAAATAACTCGTCGATCTTCAAGGCAAAATAACAGAATTAAGGGAGCAATGAGGAATAAACATCTACTACTTAAGACGACGTTCTGGAATCGCTCGCGGAAATTAGAAGCTCCAGGCCTGCTTGCCGGAAACGTCGCCGGCAGCGCGTGCCGACGGTGCAGTGCGGACGTAAATCCAGCCATCTTCACCAGTCTTGGATCGCCGCCATGATCACCTCCCACGCTCATCTTCTGAACACAGATTGACACTATGTACAGTACATCTAGACACACACCACATATACAAGAAGGTCGCCTGTGCCATGCCATGTCTCCTTGATCCATTTCCACCATGTTTTGCTGGCACCTCTCGTCTCCTTCTAGGCTTTTCTACCTTCACTGACATGCCATCATCTGAAACCCCACAACCAAAGCAACCTTCCCTGCCTCCCCTCCCTTCAACAACCATCCAAGAATATTCACACAGGGAGGAACATACTTACGTATATGTACAAGGATCAGGAGAATCTTAGTAGAAATCTAAAAAAAATAAAAATCTTTTTTTTTTGTTTTTCTTCCTGAACTTTCTGCTTCTCCTGTTGTGCAGTGATGCCTCCAAAGCTTCCCACTCACCATGGATAAGCACCGTTGAGAGGAGGCACGGTCGATGCTGATAGTTTCATTTCATCAGTTTCCCTCAGTTGATGAGGTCGGAGACCCAGCCGACATCCGGGGCGGGGGCCGCGGCCGCTCCCTCAACGTTGGAAGAGGCGGCGGTGTCGTTGGACACGGTGGCTTCTTTGCTGAGCCGCTCAAACACCTTCTCACGGAGGGCTCTCCCGGACTCGACCCTCTCCATGACCGGCTCCTCGTCCCGGATGAGTCCGAGGTTGAGGCGTTCCACGGTCATGATGGTGGCGCCGGAGGCGGTGGTCACGGTCACCGGAGACGGCCTGGTCGGCGTGGACGGGAGACTGTACAGCCCGGCCGGTGACTTTGGGGACCCGAACGGGTAGCCGCCGGCCAGGAACGACCCGCCGGAAGGCGCCGACCTTGGCGACCCACCGCCGCCGAGTCGGAGCTGGCGCAGCGAGGCGAGGACCTCGTTGACGGGCGAGCCAGCACCCGGCGTCCACGACCCGCGGCGGAACGCAGCGGCGTCCGGCGACATTGGCGGGGACTCCGACGGCGGCGACCTCGGCGGCGATACGAGCGTGCTGGTCGGGGACGACGACATGATGCCGCTCTTGGTGAGGTAGCACTCGAACGCCTGGCGACGGAGCAGCGAGCCGTCGTACGACTCGGCCAGCTGCGACGGCGCCGCCGCCACACCCCCCCTCGGGCTGGACGTCTGCGGCGGCGGCAGCACGCGGAGCTGGTCCGGCGTGTGCGCGAAGAAGCAGACGCGGCGGCGGCACCCGGTGCCGTCCTTACAGGGCTGCGTCCGGTAGCGAGACGGGTGGAGCCAGCACTCGAACACCCCGTGCGCGAACTCGCACGCGTCGCCGCGCTTGCACCCGCCCTTGCGGAAGTCCGGGCACGCGGCGCCGGAGTAGTGGTACCGCCGGGGATCACGCCGTCGAGCCTTCTCCCCCGGGTGCGCGTAGGGGCAGTCGGTCCAGTCGTGGCTCCGCCCGCGCGAGCACCGGCGCACCTTGAACTCGTACATCCGGAACTCGTCGCAGGCGTAGGCGTCCACCGCCGCCAGGGCCTCCTCGTCGTCCTCGTCGTACGCCCCCGCCGCCGATACCTCGTTCGACGGCAGGTATTGCTGTAGCGCCGCCAGGAGGGCGTACGGCGACGACTCGTCCGCGTCCATGCCCGCCGGCGACTGCTGCTGCCACGGCGGCGCGTACGCTCCCTCTCCCATCATCATCATGGTCGTTTTCGTTTGTCTTGGAACGTCGGCCGCTGCTTTGTTGGCGTGTGGCTACGATCTCGTGCTCTAGTGGAAGCTTTGATTTCCAGGCGCTTCGCCGTGGACGGGGAAGAGAGGGTGAAGGGGGAGGCTGGTTTATAAACAGGCCATCTAACCGTGGTTGTCCTTGGGGCTGTTCTGTCTAACCACGGTTAACTTAACCGCGGTGAACTGACGGGAGGGTGGTGTTAGTGTATGTGTCTTGACTCTTGAGATTGAGGGAGCGGCAAACTGACGCCGTCTCGCTTTGGTGGGCAGGCCTTATCCTAGCGTACGGGTAGGCAGACTCCTACAGGTGGGGAACGTCTCTGACACGTGAGGCCGCCTGTACGTGGTGGGCCCACGTGTCGGCTCGTGGTGGCGACGGGCAGGCGAGACACGTGGAGAGTGGGGAGCGGCTGTGCGGGGCATGCGCTTGCCGAGGTGGTCCGTGGGCGCAACCGGTTCAGGGACACGTTGTGGTCTCTGGGGCATCGCGCCGCCTGCGGATTCTCGAGGACTAGAGTAGAGACCCGAGAACAATTGCTATGTGCAGCGCGGAGTACGTACCAAAGATTTTGCAAATATAATAAAGATGCACTGCATGTACAGAAGGCTGTAGTAGTCAGGGTTCTCCTAACCGTTTCCAAACCGGTAACCGCTCGCCGGCGGTTTGGCGGTTACCGACGTAACCGGTAACCGCTCAAATCGGTCCCAAATCGAACGGTTTGGAATTTGAATTCAAACTCCGTAGTTCATTCGGTTTGGGACCGGTAACCGGTCCTAACCGCCGGGTGGTCACTTGAAAAAATCAATTTTTTTATGACCTTTGCACGTAATGATGTAAATAGAACACACAATTTATGGAAAAATGGTGTGACACAAATGGACATCCCATCGAAATATAATACTGATGCACTAGCCACAAATTCACGACGGAAATAACGTAGTTTACCGTTGCAACAACAAATCGTCCATGGAAATACCTTGTGTCGTAGACATGCGAACATCATGGTCACTGGCGTTGAATATAAGGGAAGATCCCGTTTCGGCACCTCTCCTCATACTCCGCGGTGGACATTAGAGCGATACCGTGCGACTGGAGCCTAGCCTTGTAGTCTATCCATGATTGGCCCGTCCAATGAGTTGTGGTCTCTCATTCCTGCACTAACATGTTGTAGAAATCCGAGTCTTGCCATTTGTAGACCCATCTAGTGGTCGGCTGCGTGCTGATGTCAGGAACGGGGTAGGTATAACCACCACCGTACGATGTATCACTGTACGAGGAAGAGGAGTACTGTGGTGTGCCGTAGCAGTCCGTCGGGTCGTAAGCTCTCCTCTGCGATTCCGGCTGCCCATGGTCGCGGTCCTGAGTAGCATGTGTGAAGTCCGTCTCGCCTGCAGCCGACCATAATTAGTACTAGTGAATAGTCATAGACATAAAAAAAATGTCTGTAACAATCGATACCTGTGAAACGAAGTCCACCAGCATCACCAACACCACTACCACCAGCACCAACTGCAGAAACCCCAGCCCCACCACCACCACCACCACCACCACCACCACCACCACCAACAGCACTACCACCAGCAGCTCCAGGGTCATCGTCACTACTATGACCGTCTCCACTGTCATTTGTTGAGCTGTTGTGATCGGACTCCTGGTTCCGTGGACTTTCCTCACCCTCCTCGCCATCATCTGTCGAGTCATCGCTGGTGACAGGTTGTTGCACTCGCTTCCCTTTCGTTTCTGGCTTTTGGGGTCCTCCTGCCTAGGTCCCGTCTGGTATTTTCTTTTGCCAAGATGCGTGTCACCCACATGTCTACGGGCCCAATCACTGATGGGCCCAAGATCGTCAGGGTCCACTTGGTATCTGTCATCACAAAGAATGAATCATATTATTAAAAGTATGGTTCGTTAGTGGCTAACAAAGTACATCAACGTACCTCACAATATAGGACGGAAGAGGGATGTCCGTTTCTTCATCCTCTTCGTCGAGAACTGGAGCCTGGTTGGATCTACCATACTCCATCCAGTCTCGAACCGGATTATCCCTTTCGTAAAAGGATATCTGCGTGAACTGGTCAATGAAGTCTTCTTCCTTATGCCTAGGTGGTCCGGAGGCATCCGCGAGTCGCAGGCGAAGGTTGTAGTTCACATACACTAGCTTGTTCAGTTTTTTGTGGGACAAGCGATTCCGAACCTTGGTGTGCACTAAGGCAAATGTACTCCAGTTGCGCTCGCATCCACTGGAGGATACACATTGTGCAACAAGTCTCAACGCAAGTTTTTGCAGATTTGGAGTGCTCCTGCCGAACAGCAACCATCATTGAGCTGCAAGTGGAACCCATTATGTTAGGTATGCGCTCAAAAAGACAAAAAAAGGAGTTCAAAAGTACTCTTACATGGGGTTGTCTTAGGGTCCGTGGCCATTTTAATGGCCAGCTCACTGCCAAACTCCCCAAGGTGTAGACGGAATGTTTCTGCCTCCTGTAATGCCAAGACAGCGGAATGCACATCCGTCATTTTCCCAAATGCTTCCTTGAGGCCACCAAAGATTTGCGGAGTTGGATTGTAACGGTATACAAGCCTTGGGTTGAGGACAACAGCTGCAACATACGATGCACGACAAATTAGCAAATGATAAATACTCAATATGTAGAGACTGCTATTTTAACAATGGTTGTGATCGCACCTGGGCCCACATGCGTGCCATAGTACACGTCCGCAATCCTGCCATCCATGATAGCCTTGTACTCATGCCATGTTGAGACATTTGTTCCAAAGAAGGTCTCCATCTCCTTTTTGCACTCTTGGAAGTTGTACACTACTTCACACAGGTTAGGTCGCCTATCCTGATCAGCGAACCGAAGAAACCTGTAAATTGGTGCCACTGAATCGATGATGTATTTGAGTCCTTCCCACCACTGTATACTAGACAATCTTGCGTGAGCATAATGTCCTTCCTTGGATTTTCCCCACCTACTATGCAAGAACTCGGGAGATCCCATCCACTGCATAAAACGATCACGCTTCCGATGTAAGCTCTCCATGAACATGTAGTTGGTCCCAAACCTAGTGGCATTCCATTTGACCAACTCACCACCAATGGCTTCCCTCATCATTGCATTCAACTGGCCATGGTTGTGCAGCCAAGTTGAAATGCGCTTGCATACAGAGATCATACCTGCATGCTCCGGCCTTTGACCAATGTCCTTCAGCATCAAGTTGATGGTGTGTGCAAGGCAAGGTGTCCAAACAATATGCTCGTACTCCTCGTTCAATCTCTGGCATGCTCTCTTGAAGTTGGCGCCGTTGTCCGTGACGATATGCACGATATGCTCAGCACCTATCTCCTCAACCACCTTGCGAATCAGCTGCACAAGTAGGCACAACATTTAGTGGAACCGAGAAAACATAGTGCATGTGAACTGGCACAATATTTTGGATGTAGCCCCAACAAATAAGATGAATCTTGGCTTCTGCCAGTCGCATCAACTGACTTGTGGAACCACATGACGCCATTACAATAGATCAAAAAATTGATAAAATTCATTCTTGTCGGGCCCGTCTACGAATCACACATCAACGTGACCCCAAACAAGGGTCACTCCTCCTGAAACTTTGCGTACCGGCTCTGCAGGTCCTTCTCGGTCTGATCGAGGTACTTCCCATCTATATCCTTTCCACTGGGTGACGCGATGCCTTCACCTGCAATCGTAAGCGAATCATGAGAATAGAGAAATATACGTAATGACATAGGTCTCCAAGTATATGTACTTACCCCACTTCTGCGTCTCCCTGACCGCACTAACAAAGTACGGATTGTCCGCCTGTTTCCCGGGGATTCCTGCAGTATGGAAAAACTTTCCCCAAGCTTTTCCAATTGCGTCCTTCGCGTTCCTTCCCCTCTGCGTCCATGACCCTGTATCAATCCTTGTCTGCTTCAGTCCACCCCTCGTACCGGCTGCCAAGTTGTAGTCATCCACCGCCGCAGGGGTCTGCCTCTGTGAACCAGACCTCCGAAACATCCTCTACAGAGGATTGCCCCCCTGCGAAGCAGTACCACTACCACTGCCACCTCCACGCTCGTAAGCGCCTCCTCTCCGCTGCACCCCCTCTTGGTACTCATATTCTGCTCTGGATTGATTCATGGCTGCCTGCAACTGAGCCTCGTACTCGTCATCGTCAAGGGGGTGGTTGCCCTCCGCTGCAGCAGCCTCTCGTGCAATCCTCTGCCGAGAGCGGTCACTAGTTGCCTGCCTAGTTCTGTCGATCTCCTGCTGAAAGTACTCTCGGACTTCTCTGAGCACCTTGCTGCAGTGGATCACCTCCGTCCCGCGCGCAGCCAAATGCTGCTTCAATCGGGAAGCAACACCCCCGGCTTTTTGTGTACGACAGTAATTGCATCTCCAACCGGGAGCAAGATTCTCACCATGCTCCCATACCACGTCTCTCGGCATCTTCCTGCACAAATAGACAACACAAATAAATCGAACACATGCATCAAATCATACCACAAATAAATCTAAATCCTAACATACACCTAAATCCTACCCAAATCCTAAATCCTATATCAATAAAATCCTAAATCCTAAATCCTACATACATCCTAAAGCAAATCCAACCGCAAATCCTAAATCCTAAACCAAATAAACCTAACTCCTATATACATCCTAAGTCAAATCCTACCTAAATCCTACAATAAATATTTTCTACATCATATACTCCATCAATCCTACATCCTAGAACTAAATCCTACAACTAAAGCAACTACAAATGCAAGGAAATGAAAAAACAAAACAAAAAAAAGCTCACCGAGCGAACCCGGGCGGTTACCGTTTCCTCGGTCGGTAACCGCCGGGGGGAGGGAGGCCTGGAGGTGCGGTCGGTAACCGACCGAATCCTCTCGGTAACCGATGCCGACCGAGCGGTTACCGAGGCCTGGCGGCGGACGCGGGCGGCGCGCGGGCGGGTTGGTGCGGGGCAGGGGCGGATAGGGTTTGGGGAGCAGACAGGCCCCCCCCCCTGCCGACAGCTCCCTTGTAGGAGGCGCCAGGAGCGAATGGGCCGCATGGGCCCTTAACGGGCCGGTCGGTTTTTTTCTTTTTTCTTTTTTTTTTCAAACTTAAACACGTCCAAAAAAATATCAAACGAACTCCAATTTGAAAAAATTTACACCATTCGACTCTATAAATCATGAACTATTTTTAGAATTTTTTTCATAATTTTTTTTAAATTCAAATTTGAAATTTGAATTCAAACCGGTACCGAAACCGAACCGTCCACGGGCGGTTTGTCGGTAACCGAACGGTTTTGAAAACCCTGATAGTAGTAGTAGTACAATTTACGAAAACAATCGAAACATCACACGAAGGAGCACATGACAATTTTTTTCCTTAAAAAAAACGAGACATCACACGTCAGATAGGAAGAACGTAACCCCTCCCTCGGCGTTTCTATAATAAGTGCGCTTATTTATTTGTGGTTTTAAGCATGATAATTTTTTTAAAGAATCACGGTATACATACAAATATACATACACATTTATCCCTACAAATACACTACACACATTACACATTGTAATAAGCTCTGCGAACTAACAATTATCCTTATAAGATGTGTAAACTTCATTGTACAAAAAGCAATATTATTGGATTTGTATTTAAAATACTACTTCCTTTGTTCCTGAATAAATAAATAGATTATTAGAATCAAATTTTTAAAACTTTATTATAACAGTAAAAACATTAAGATTTATGGTATTAAATTAATATCATTAGATTCACTATAGTATTTCCATATGATGCTCATTTTATATCACAGATATTATTTTTTTATAAAGTTAATTAAAATTTAAAAGTTTAATCGACACAAATTATATAAAAAAAATTTATTCGTGGGCGGAGGGAGTACTCTTATGATTGTTCCTAGAATATGTGAACCAATAGTTGCATAAGGGCTAAATTTAACTCTATCACATCGGATATTTAGACATCAATTTAGAGTATTAAACATAGACTAATTATAAAATTCATTACATAGATTAAAGTTAATTTGCAAGATGAATATATTAAATCCCATTAGTATATGATTTGATAATGTGGTGCTACAGTAAATATATGCTAATAATAGATTAATTAGGTTTAATAATTTTGTCTTACTAATTAGTTTACCTTCTATGTAATTAGTTTATATTTAGTTCTTCTAATTACGACCCAAACGTTTGATGTGACAATGAACCCGTAATCCAAATCCCCCCCTAAGCTAAATCGTGCTCAATTTTAAAGACGCAGGCCACGCCCTAAATGGGCCCTTGGCTTCCTTTTGGGGTCTGTGATCGTGGGCCTAGTGCAGGTAGTTCAGCTCGCAATCGCATGGTTTTCGGCAAAACGCAGGTTGTGGCTGCTGCTGCCTGTGAATACTACTCTCTCCGTTCCAAATTATAAGACTTTCCAAGAATCTTAGAGAGTCAAAGCATCTCAAGTTTGACCAATAATTATAGAGAAAACTATTAAAATTTATGATATCAAATAGACATACTATAAAAATATAATTGATAACGAATCTTACAATACTTAGTTGACATCATAAATGTCATTACATTGTCATATAAGTTTGGTCAAACTTGTGATAGTTTGACTCTCCAAGATTCTTGAAATGTCTTATAATTTGGAACGGAGGGAGTATTAACTTGACATTTTACACATAGACATATGCTTGATAATTACTCTCTACATTTAAATTACAAGATGTTTCGGTTTTTTAAATTCACAGTTTTAACTATACATTTAGATAAATATAATATATCTAAATGCATAACAAAAGTAATATATCTAAAAAAACCAAAACATCTTATAATTTACTAGCAAAAGGAGCTCATACGTTGCAACGGAATATTTTACTACGTGATCATTTTAATAAAGTTAGCTATATTTATTTGGTTTAATTGGACAACATTATCTCAACTAAATATTTTTTTCTCATAAATGCAGGTGCAATTAATCTTTTGTATTAAAAATTGGCATGATATTCTAAAATAGCTGATTATTGGGTGTATGCGTTGTAAGGTTGAGAAAGCTAGAAAGTGAACCACACATCCTTGGGCGGGTTGTTGATGGAAAAAAAATTTAGCATATTAAAGATATATATGGTTAGGAATGTAAAAAGGTACTCCCTCCATCTCAAATTATAAAATATTCTAAAAATCTTAAAAGTCAAAGCATATTAAATTTGACCAAACTTATATATAATAATAATATAATAATATTTACGATAACAACTAAATATCATTAGATTCTTCTTCAATTATACTTTTATAGTATACCTACTTGATATCATAAATCTAATGTATTATAATTTTGAATGGAGGGAGTATAATTAAGGTCAAACATGTTATCATGGTAATCTAATTATCACAGAAGTCTAGAATCCTTAGTCCGTGAGTTTTATATGGTCTTTCTGAGATTTGTTTTGGAGATTTTTTTAAATTTCTCATCAGATTGTAAGAATTCTAGTCATCATAGTAGATATAGAAATAAATTCTTAGTTGTTCGAAATAAAAAAGAAACACAATCTTAGTTTTTTGATCGAGTTTATATAATTGCCGCTCCTATTCTGGTACGTGTATCTCATTATTATATTTCAAAGCATGAACTAGATAAACATCATCTACCTAATTTAATATTCTCTCCCGGTTGATAAAAAAGTCAATTTAGACAGCAATATGGTCTATAAAGTATAATTTTAATCTTTTATTTTATAAAAATATTTATTGATATTTATACTTTTATAAATGTATTTTTAAGACAATTCTATTCATTCCCATTTCTAAATTCAACATCTTAAAATCTATTTATAATTCATGTTTATAATATTTGACTTAGATCTTATTTAAAATGACTTTTTTACTAATTTGGAGAGAGTATAGGTTACTTAAGATGGTTTCCACCTTCACATGGATGACGTCCTTCACATGGATGACGGTCGACTACGGCGCTCTATTCTGTTTTTTTCCTGGGAATGGAAACGTTTCAAACTCGTCAACCCGCTCAGGTGAATCCAGATGTACATTGTCCCATCACAAGAGCTTTGAAGTCGCATGTATACGTGTACTTAATTGCTGTTTCGTCTTATTCGGAAAGGTTTGTCGTTAATTTAAATGGCATTTTCTCGGTCTCTAATTAACTGTTGTTTTTTCCAAGTTTAACTACATTTTAATTAAATATAGGCAATATTTATATTTTTAAATAAATTATTATGAAAATAAATTCAATAAATTATCTAACAATACTAATTATATAACATAAATATTAATATTTTTTATATAAAATTAGATAAATTTATTTTTTAGAAAATGAGAACGACAATTTTAGGGACACAATTTTAGGGACAGAAGGAATAAGCTAAATGGAGATGAGTCTTTGTTTAATGGGACTCAAACTATTCTCTTTTTTTCAAAATGGTTTATTAGCTTATGCAAACTTTCGTAACATAGAAACACTTGATCCCACCATTTTTGCAAAAAAAAATGATCTATTTAATATTTTCCTAATAGAAATAAGTAATTTTGTAGTATGTTATAAAAAGGGATTTTGTAATTTCAAGACGTAACATGAGAAGTAACTTTATAGTCAGAATGTTACTAAAGGTATTTTTCTAGCTCGTGACTCTATGTCATGAGTACAATAGGTTACTTTGTCGCTAAAAGTAGTTGGTGAATGTTAAAAACATCACGGAGAATCTGATGATGAGGAGTTTGTAACATCGGCAATGTGATCATCGCATGGTCTTCTCTTGAGCGTCTGTTGTCATCTTCGACGACCCTCTAGAGACTCTGGAGGTGGCAACCCCCTAGCTGGAGGATGAGAACCTAGCGCTGGTCCATTGTGAGCTGCAGAAATCGCCACTGCGCCCTATTCAGTGGACAGCGGACTCGCCGATAGCTCACACGGAGCACAACTATCCACTAGGCTTTGGACCGATCGATCTCTCCGTGGAAGTTGGCCCTACCAGTTCATCGATAGTGGATACCTATGCCGCCTCGATAACTTCATCAATAAAGTGACGTGTAAGAGGGACTCTTCAGTGATTCGTGAGCATCCCAAGCAGCTTTTTGCTAAGCCAGTGATGCCGTGGTAAAGTAGGCGGTTGGCGACTTAGAGTCTCTCCCGAGTACCGGCTTCTAAGCGTGGTGAGGTGCTGATCATGCAACGTATGTGAAAGCTCCATAGTGATTTTGGTAATAGATGAAACCTAGCTACTAACCTATTCTCTAAGTGATGAGCTAGGTTAGTACACAAAATGCCAAGCGATGGAGCAAGCTAGGTGGCAAAATGTGAAAAGCCACAAGATCATGGAGATCAACATGAACTCACACTTGGACAAAGGTGAAGGAAATGGAACCCAAAAGGATCAAGGCAGAGATATGCTTGATAGGGTTTTCCATTTTAGTGATCAATACACTTAGTGAGTGTGATCATATTTAGGATACGCAATCGCACTATCAAGTGGGGAAAAGCGTATCTGATTGCAAGTGTCAAGTGTCACTAGGTGAAGTCTTTCATGCATGTGCATTAGGACCTAGTGAGCTAACCCTTGAAAATGATCTAAAATATGCTAACACACTTGCACAAAGTAGTGATACACTTTTTTTTGACGAGAAGTAGTGATACACTTTGGTGTTAGCATAAGAGAACAAGAGGTGAAGAAAGGGATCGATTCTAACTATTTAAGGAGCTCCGGACCCGAACTGGGTGATGCCCCGGACCATTGGTGACGGTCCAGAGCCTTACCCTAGACTGAGTCACTTCATTGGAAGCTCCGGACCTTAACTGTGTTTTAGAACCGAACCAGTCCAGTGCGTCCGGTTGCTTTGACTCGATAGTCAAAACCCTACACGAAGGCTCCGGACGCTGAGCAATGGTCCGGAACTAAGCTTCGAACCGAATCCGGACGATTTTTCCGCTTCTGGAGCTCTCTGTTTCTCTCCGGACGCTCGCTTAATTCTTTGGATGTTGAGCTCCTGACTGAGTCTGGAGGTCCACAGCGAGCGCACCAACGGATAGATTCAAAAGAAGACATGTGTCAAGCTGAGAAGTGTTCAGGAAAGGGCTCCAGACCCTAAGGTATGGTCCGGAGGTCTGGTCTGGAGCGTTTTTGACAGAGGTAACAACTAGTTAGCTCTTCGGGGCTATAAATAGATGTTGGCCGGCTCTAGCTCATTCTCTTGCACATATTGATCATTGCATACACCTAGTGAGCTATTGAAAACCTCTCCCACTCATCTCTTTGCTAGATTGATCATCCAAAGTGAGATTTGAGTGGCTCTAAGTGCATTTGCATGAGTGATAGCATTTAGTGGGACTTGGGAGTTTATTTTCGCTGCGGGTTTCTTGTTACTCTTGGTGATTGCCATCACCTAGACGGCTTGGAGCAGCGGAAGTGGATTGGCAAGAGTTGGAGATTGTTCTTGGCCACCACAAGTGATTTGTGAGGGGTTCTTGTGCCTTTCCCACGGGAGATCGCAAAGGCAACTCTAGTGGATTGCTCATAGCTTGGGGATCCCCATCTTGTGTTGGTTGTGCGGCACGTGGAGACGGGTTAGGCGTGTGATGCCTGTTAGCACATAAACCTCCAAGTGGGTGAATTACTAGAATGCGGAGTAGCTAGTTGGCAAACTAGTGAACATCGGCAAAAAATCTTGTGTCATCTCTTCTACCGAGTTCTTTGTGATTGTGATTGGGTTTCATTGGTTATCTTATTGGGGCACTCCACTTCTCTTCACGACCGTATAATCATCCCTATCCACTCTCTAGCATTATTATTCTTTCTAACTTATCTTTCTTGTTTAGTTGCTTTAGCTTTCATACTTGTGTATCTATTTGTTATTAGTGTTTAGCTATTCTTGCTAGATATATATATTGTTTAGTATTAGTTCTCGCGCTAGACCTTGAGTGTGATCTAGAATTGTATTAGAATAGTATTGCTTGGATAGGTGGCTTGCAAACTAGCGCTAGAATCACTTCGTCGTTTAATTATCTAACTTGTCGTTTAAGAATTGTGTTGTAGATTTTTATTTAGGCTATTCACCCCCTCTAGCCATCCTTAGAACCTTTCAGTATGTGTTTCACCAAGGGTCCATCGATGCCTTCTGCGTTAGAGCTAGAGGCCTTTGACAAGCTCTTCCACGGCAACTTGACCGTGTCCAATGCTGAAGCGCCGGGCGCGCTCTTCCTTGCCATTGGGAAGGGTTCATGCAAACGACCACGAAGACGCAAGTGCACCTCCTAGGTCGCACCACTGCATCGATGTTTGTTGTTCTTCTTTTGTATGGTCGAATCTGCTAGGATGGTTCAGCTACGACAATACTAGGTCGACCTCCTTCGGCACTCCACAGAAGTGCATTATATGTTTATTTAAACTCTTCTACTTAATACAATGATACACAAATCTTTTGCGTATTCGAGAAGAATAATATCTTTATCAGCTATGAATGATGTAACTTATGAAAAAAACTCCCTATATAGTACGTCCTTCAAAGTAACTTGTGAGAAGTTAGGTCTAATCGTAACAAATAACTTTGCAATCTTCAAAATATAACTTATGATCAGGAAAAGTTACCATTGATTAGGTCATCCTCAGTTAGAGTTTTTATGTCATAGTTTTTAGTTTTATCCCTGTAAAACTCTATCTACACTTATAAAACTTTTATCGTCTCTGTTTATCAATACAATATTATATTATTATATTTAATGTCTATAAAACTTTAATAAAAAATCCATTAATACTGGCGCGTTGCATATGATTGGTACAAGTTGGTTATCTATATATATTTTGGGTGTGACCGTACCAATAAGTGGTGAGTGGCAAGTGGAAGCGTGAGGTTGGTTCCGTCTCGGCTTGTACCCATCGGGAGCCTAGCGCTAGCCTGAAATCTATCCAAGATCTGGTGCGCTGCATGCAACCCGGGCTTCCAATCCGATCAATCAATGCTACTAGTACTGCGGATATACTCCGTAGCTGTCTCGGTCCGTAGACCGTAGACCTAATACGTACTGGTAGTACGATCAAATCTGGCATTGCCTACTTTACCGTGAAGAGAATGAAATACGTGTTTGCTTGTGTACAAGCGTACTGCCTAGTGAGTAGCGAGGAGTACTAAAATTCTGCATCCGATCAATTTGGTCGTAGGAGTAGCAGGCACTAGACGACAATAGCAGGATGCACGGCACGGTGGAGTAGAAAACGAAAGCAACGGCTGAGTTTGCCGAGACGTGTGTGGGGGTGGGCGTATGCGACGCTGGCGGCAATCCGCGCGCCCATCCTTGCTGTTGCTGTTGCTGTTTCTGTCCACGAGGCACGAGCCCTGAGCATGACGCTGCTGCCCACGCCCGCGCACGTGGGCAGGCGCGCCTCCGCTCGCCATGTGGACCTAGTTGGGACCCACGTACATGTCCGCGTGGACAAGGAAGAGCCAAAACAGAGTAGTGTCGTCCGGGAACAGGGGCCCATAGGGGCAATGCAGTTGTTCACTAGTGTAGAACCGGTTTTTAGTCCAGGAGCCTGAATCGGGGCTAAGGATTTGGAATTAAATATACTCTCTTTAGTCCCGGTTCGCAGGCCCGGGACTAAAGCCCGACCTTAACAACCGGGGCTAAATGGTGCGCCAGGTGGCGCAGGCGGGGCGTGCTAGCACCCTTTAGCACCGGTTGGTATTACCAACCGGGACTAAAGAACCATTTTTTTCTTCTCATTTTGGTATTTCTTATTTTTGTTTTTCAATTAGATTAGGTATTTAAATGTGTGCATTCTTCGCTTCTAATACATGTATTCATTGCTAATACATGTATTCACGCACTTATAGATTAGTTTCAAGCATTAAACACAAATAAACTATTAAACTCTCTATATAAATATATATATATATACATAAGTATAATATATATATATATATATATATATATATATATATATATATGCACATAAAATTTACATCATTATCCATTGTTACTTGACTTAAGACACAACCGCTCTCGCCACTTAAATATCATACAGATGTTCGTCTTGATTTGGCTTGAGTGATTCGGCTGGGTCGTAATAGTACTCGCCTTTAGGGTTAACCACTTTTTTAACAAAAAATCCAGCAAGGGTCTCTTGAATTCCTTTGAGGCAGGCTTCTTGTAACACTTGTTGCGACAACCATAACGTCTTCAATTTGCATTATAAAGAAACAAGTGTTAATATACATAAGATTTAGTTAATAGAAACAAATAAATAAAATGGATGTATTATATATACATATCACATACTCTTAGTTGCTCTATAAGAGTTCTTCTTACATACACCGTGAGGAACTCGCAAACGTAGTATCCACACAGATTGTTGTCTTGTGGTTGCCTTAGAACCCACTGTAAGATATGAAAAGATTACTATCGTCATCATACGTATATGTTAAAGCATGATAAGGTAACAAATAATGAGAGCTAGTAGAACTTACATTTAGCAGACGAGGACCCTTTAGTGCCACTTCCAGTTCCGGACGGTGTTTCGGGATGAACCAAGCCCAAACCCTGCTCAATAATTGAATCATTAGTTAATTAACTCTTGCAGTGTAGTTAAAGAGCAGGAATCCATATTTAAAGATTAAAGTTACCCCTTGATAATGTCTATCATATCTTGGTAATCTCCTAGTGGTTTTCTCAATGAGTCAAAGATTATCAATTGACTTCTTCTCATATCGAAGACTATGAGTATCCAGTGAAAACTGCATTTGTTAATAGAGTCAACATATATATCTTTATGTTGAATTGAGTAATAAGTAAGATAAATTGTGTAAACGATAACAAGATTCACCCAAAGTTGTATGGAAAGAGTATATATTCTCTGGTCTTTTGGTTGACCAAGAACCTCCGAAAATTCCTCTCCGTTTGAGGTATCCATTGATCGCGGGGAGTGTTTGGATCCGAGAATATGATTGATGGATCAATGAAACCAATATCCGTGTCTCCGTTACGTTTGAGCAATAACAACAAGAATCTGCATATATATGTTTGACGATAGTTAGTTACTATACATATACATATGCTATAGTCCGATTACTAAAAGAAATGATCAATTACAAACAGTAGCAGCTCATCAGAGATTTGTCTAGAGCATGTCTCGTTCTTTCATGTCTTGCAAGTCCTGTCGTGCTTCAAGTGTATGTTTGGTTTTTCCATACACACCCATGAATCCTAGCAGATTCACACAAACATTTTTTGTCAAGTGCATCACGTCGATCGCGTGGCGGACCTCTAGGACATGCCAATAGGATAGCTCCCAAAATATGGACTTCTTCTTCCACATGGGTGCGCGTCCATCAGCATCTTTTGGAACTGGTACGACCCCTTCTCCCTTTCCAAAGACTACTTGCACAGTCTTGACCATATCAAGTACATCCTCTCCAATTTGGTTGTGAGGCTTGGTTCGTTTCACTTCTTCTTTACAATGCTTGTCTTTCTTTCTAGCTTGGTGATTCTTAGAAAGAAAACGACGATAGCCAAGGTACACGACCTTTCGATATTTTTTTAGATATACACAGTCAAGGTCATCAAAATAGTGTGTGCATGCATTATATCCCTTGTATGTCTGTCCTGAAAGATTACTTAGGGCAGGTCAATCATTGATTGTTACGTACAACAATGCTCGCAGGTCGAAGTGTTCCTGTTTGTACTCGTCCCACACATGTACACCTGGTTTGCTCCATAAAAGCAGCAATTCCTCAACTAAGGGCCTCAGGAAGACATCAATGTCGTTGCCAGGTTGCTTCGGGCCTTGGATCAGCACCGGCATCATAATGAACTTCCGCTTCATACATAACCATGGAGGAAGGTTGTAGATACATAGAGTAACAGGGCAAGTGCTATGACTACTGCTCTGCTCCCCAAAATGATTCATACCATCCATGCTCAAATCGAACCTTAAGTTTCTTGCGTCTTCTGCAAATTCCGGGAATTCTCTGTCAATTGCTCTCCACTGGGACCCATCAGCAGGGTGTCTCAACATGTTGTCTGCCTTACGGTCTTCTTTGTGCCATTGCAAGAACTTTGCATGGTCCTTGTTTCTGAACAGACGTTTCAGGCGTGGTATTATAGGAGCATACCACATAACTTTGGCAGGGATTTTCTTCCTAGGACGCTCTTCGCCCTCAACATCGCCAGGGTCATCTCGCCTGATCTTATACTGCGACGCTTTACATACGGGGCATTCATCAAAATTCTCGTAGTCCTTGCCACGGTACAGGATACAGTCATTAGGACATGTATGTATCTTCAGGATTTCTAATCCCAGAGGGCACACGACCTGTTTTGCTTCGTACGTAGTGGCAGACAATTCGTTAGGCTTCGGAAGCACTTTTTTTTGGATCTTGAGTAATTGCCCAAATGCCTTGTCGGATATGCCAATTTTTGTCTTCCATTGTAGCAACTCCAGTGTTGTACCCAACTTATTTTGCCAATTTTCGGCGCTCAGGTATAGTAATTTCTTGTGATCCTCTAGCATGCGGTCAAACTTAGCTTTCTCTTTTTCACTTTCGCAATCTCTTTGTGCATCACGAATGACTTCACCAAGACCATCATCTTCAGAGAGTGTGTCCTTTGCCCCTACCTCTTCTTCTGCTTCCACCATTGCAGTATTATTGAAATCACCATATTCAGCAATAATGTCGTCAGGGTCCAATTGCTCTTCTTCGTCTTCTTCCATCATAATTTCGATTTCTCCATGCTTGGTCCAACAAATATAGTTTGACATGAAACCCGACTTCAATAAGTGTGAGTGAAGAGTCCTTGAGCTACAATATTTCTTCAAATTCTTGCACAAGGTGCATGGACAACACATGAAATTACCATCCCGTTTGTTTGCATCAACCGCTCTTAAGAAATCCTGCATGTCATCAATGAACTCTTTGGAGCGGCAATCTACATTGTACATCCAATCGCGTGTCATCGTCTGCATTATATGACCCAAAACATAATTAAATTTCTCATTTTGGTCAAAAAATGAAATTATAAAAATACCGAAAGGTCTGCATTAAATAACATGAGATGGAACACCATCATGTGTCATTTCAGAGTCACACAAAGACTAATGTATGCTCTATAAAAGCCTCGACATAACGTATGCTAAGACAACTAACACTATACACAGAAAACCTAAAATACACTTCAGTTGCATAATGATCTCCCGACCAATCCCAACTAAAGCAGACAGATCATTATTCGTCTGTTCAACATCGACGAGCTCCTTGAGCTGGCTCGCTGCCTCATCAGCCTTCGTAGCCTTCGCCACATGTTTAACATAATCTTCCTCCCATTACCAGCCACGATATCCAGTGTCATCCCACTGAAAATAGAAATAAAAAATCAACATTTTAATGAGAATCATCAGGAAATATAGGTATAAATTAACCATAACCATCAAATGAGACAAAATATATAACTCACATTGCGATATGGACACTTATAGAAGATCCGACCATTGTTGGGACCTGCCTTCCCCACTCGGTACTCTTTCACAGTCTTTTACATACACTTGCCACAGATAATGAGAGGGAAGTCTGGCCTTAGTTGCTTTGGAACCCGATCAGAGGCCGAGTACCCCGAAGCAGTTTTCATCTACTCTCTATACTCATTTTTCAAACTAGATATTATAAATTCCTCATATTCTAAACAAAGAAAATAAAACAACTAAAATTTACATTTATCTAAAATCATCAAATGTGCCATGTATACAACTAAAGTATTCTAGGTAGCTAACTTCTTCATCTAAATATATAATTATTTTGAGCTCAAGTGGCATATATATAAATCAAGAACAATCCACCATAAATAAATTCATCATTTAATAATATCCTAAAAATCTATATTTCTCAAACTAAGCTAAACTAATATTGAAATGTGGAACATATAATACCCTAGAAATGAAAGGTGTATACTTAGAATACTAGTTTTAGTTGTCTTCTTCAAAATATTCAAAACAATGTCAAGTGAAGATTAAAATGGCAAAAAAGAGAAAATCACATATGGAACAAGAAACAATATATGTTGCCGCTAAAACATGAGAGGTTGAAGATAGTAACCTTTCAACGAGTCAATGGAGGCGTAGAAGGGATCAAATGAAGCAATGACCGAAGATGAGATGAAGAACAATGAGGAACACACCAAGAACAAGCAATAACAGAGAGGAAGAAATGAGCTCTCGGGCTCAGGCAGGGGGAGGAAGAGAGTTCAAATAGGGGGGAGACCTTTAGTCCCAGTCCATAGAACCAACCTTGATTAAAGGCCCAGAATTAGCCTCAGTTTGTGCCTTAAACCGGGGCTAAAGGTCTAACCTCGGTTGGTAATACCAACCACGGCTAAAGGTGGACCTTTAGTCCCGGTTGGTAACACCAACCGGGACTAAAAGTCCCCCTGATAATGTCTGACCACCGAGCCGTTGGGAGGGGACTTTTAAGACTTTTAGTCCCGGTGAAGTCCCCTCCCAACGGCTCGGTGGTCAGACATTATCAGGGGGACTTTTAGTCCCGGTTGGTGTTACCAACCGAGACTAAAGGTACCTGTAGCCCCGGACGTAATTTTTATTGGGGCTAAAGCCGATTTTGAAAATCAGCCAAAGATGTGTTCTGTAGTAGTGGTTTTCTCCTCTTCGAGTGCTTGGACGAGGATCGTTAGGATGTCGATATATTTTTTTTAATAATCCGGATTCCTTAAATGCTACCGTGGTACTGTAATTGTCGTCTTTGGCTTGGCATTATTTTCTGTGAAAAAGCTACGTAGACGAGTAGCGCTTGCGCTTGGATCTGTTTCACAGTCCCACACTCGCACTGATGCATATGCATGCGCTAAATGGACGGCTTCTCGGTTTAGTGCTGAAACAAATTGAATTGAAGGGCATCCAGGTGGTGAGAAAGGTCGTCGTCTCCACTCTCCCGGGCTCCCGCGCCGGTGTACTACTGCACTGCACAGCACAACACAGAATAATAGTAGTAATGATAATAATAACCAATAAAAAGCTGGTGGCAGTGGCACACGCAACACGTCATAATGGGCAGGGACGGTGCGGTGGCGCCAAGCGGCAGGGCAGGGGGCGACGCCGAGCTTGAGCAAAGAATAAAGGAGGCGTGCGCACGGGTACGACGACGATCGGTTCGGTCGATCGATCTATCTACAAGACGTGGATCGGAACTGCATGCATGTGCGGAGCAACCAGCAGCAACGCAAAGAACGGTTCGTACGTATGCATGTGGCTCGCGCGTACTGCTCGCTTGCTGCCGTGTCCTAGCTAGTGCGCCGGCCGGCCCTCCCGGCGACCGCCACGCCGCCCCCCACTCTCCGTGCAGATCAAAGACGAGGACGCTGTGCCTGCGCGGCTGCGCCCCAACCAACCGCCACCTACAGTTGAGGAGCTACCCGTCTCCGTCTGTCGTCGCCTTGCATGCGCGCCGGTCGGGCCAGCTGCTGCATGCCTGGGCCTGCATCGATCGATCTGCATGGCTGGGCCTCCTCGCGCTGTTCGCCGGTCCTGCGCGCCACCGCCTCCCCAGCTTATCCTGATGAATGAATGTGAATCCCATGTGTATGTGTGCGCCTCGCAGTGATGTACAGTATAGTTCTAGCTAGGCTGGTAGGGGTGTGCGGTCAAGCACTGACGAGAGCAGGGCGTGACGGAGAAATGAGAGAGATCAGAGAAGGGTGAGGGACGGTACAATACCTCAGTGAAGGAATATCCTATTCATTTGGTTATTAGTCATTAAAACAGTGTTTTTCTCGTAGTAAAACAGCGAAAAATAACATAAGCAAACGAGGACGGCTCTAATATTCCTCTTTCTAAAAGTTACACGCATCTTAAAGCAGTGTATCCAATTAATTAAATAAAACATTTTCTGATTATTATCCATCTAAATCCCGTATGGACCTGGCCCTTCTAAACCCAGACCGTAGGTAGCTCATATCCAGTCCATTTGTTTTTTCTTATGAGCTGATAAGATAAACAATCCCGGCGACTACGCTGACCTGCTCAGGGCGGAGCTCACCCGCGTGCCGTGCCTGTGTGGGACGGAGCTCCCCATGCGCAGCACGCGGTGGCGCGGTGCGATGGAGCTGGCCTGTGCGTTTCCTCGCGGTAGGGCGGAAGTTGCCGCACACAGCCTGCTTCGAAGCGGCCACGACGGAGGTCGTCCGCCCCGCAGAGGTTGCCGCGCGCAACCCACGGCGCGGCGGAACTTGACCGCGCTGATTGCAACATCCTCCTACGCGCGCGAATACCAGATACCGTGTATGCCCACACGGGATCCGCATCCTTCGTCGAGTTAAGAAGACGAGTCCTACATCGCTACCTCAGCTGCCGATTCGGCCTCGGAGCACGGCCCCTCCCTGTCGCCTCGCGAGGCGACGAGACGATCGTCTGCAAGCCAAAAAAGGGTGTTTTTTTTTGCAAAACCGGTAACACACAGACGATGGAGGAGACGCCGTTGTACGTGCCCCCCTTCTTGCCATTGCCGGCCGATCTCCTCCACGGGGCACGTGCAGTAGCTAGGAACGAATGCCCATCTCTCCTCACACAAACCGGAACGACACCAAACAAATCAGAGGGATTAACGGAGATGTAAATCAACTTGTGCTGGAGAGATCGTGCGCGGAGCTCTGCCGGCTGCCGCCATGGCGTGGATACCAGGGACGGTTGCGCTGGGAAAGAACTCTGAACGAAGAGAATCGATCGGGAATGGAGGACGAAAACAAATGGATATAATTTGAGTTGGGCATGGTTTGGGATTGGAAGGGCCAGATCCGTGCGGGTATAGATGGGTAATATAAAAGAAAATGTGTTTAATTAATTTATGGAATGCTTTGAGATTCATGTGATTTTTAAAAGAGGAGTACCGGAGCAGTTCTCTAAGCAAATTTATCTGTCACCCAAACAATAATACCAAATAGGATGGAACAGTTCCTTCTTGTCCTATACCCTTTCTCCACACCCTAACCCTAACCCTAACCTTAACCCCAACCCCAACCAAACCGGCGCGTACTAGAACCCCAACCAAACCCACGCCTCACAGTAGAGGTCATGGGACATTTTCAATTTATAGTCACATGAGAAACCTCTCAGTTATAGATCGAAAAGAGCGTCAGAACAACTCAACTCGTACACTTGAAAAATAAACCCCGATGCGTACTAGAATCCTTAGCTCTCTTTTTTCACAGATATATAATATCGCTCAAGCAGATCTAGAACTTTTTGAATGGGGCGAGATAATCTTCTCCCCATATCTGTAATTGTCAATGATGCAATGGAATTTTATTTTTCAAAAAAAGATGATGTGCTGTAATCCTATGTTGCTCCAAATAAAGATGAGCCGCCGGCCAGTATGTACTTGGAGAAGTTTTGAGTGGAAGATCGCAGGCCGGATTGCTTGATTAGCGTAGAAGGTTTGACTACTAATGATGTACTGTAGTCTACAACTTACTACGTACGTGGCCCATGGAGGGCCTTAAAAAACATTCAATCATCTATCCCGCGCTCGTAACCACACAAAAACAAAGGAGAGCCTTAATCAACACCGGCTTTACCCGCTTTATTTGGTCCGACGACATGACATGACCGGCCTTAGGGTCCATTTTCTCTGTCAGTCGTCACATGACTCGATCTCTGGTTGCTAATCCATGTTTCCGGACATGTATGTTGCATTGCATGCATCAGATCGACCACAAACATTAATAAACTAATAACAGCACACGCGGCTGGGCGGCTGGCTGAGGGCATTACTGGCTCAGACACAGTAGCCAACGGTGCTCTTGTTGGAAATTGATTGTCTGGTTAGTTTGTGGTCGTCGTCAATTCGGAGAAATTCTCCGATACTGTGCAAGAACGTGTGTGTGTGTGTGTGTTTTAGCTTATTGTCTACGTTCTGTTAGCTAGCTAGCTATACTGTATTTCTTAGACAGATTGCCTCGCGCATGCGGCATGCGCATCCTTACCTAGAAGATACGCATTCGCATGGATAGGTAGCCGGTAGTTAGTCGTATTTGAACAAATATTGGTAGAAGCTACAAAGTAGTGTAGGGCAAAGTAGAGAAACAACTGGAACTGGTGGCTATGTACATGTAGCTGCAGGTGCAGCGCTGCAAACTAGTCCCCGCCTTCTGTCAGCGATCGAGCGTAGTTCGCTCATCGGGAATCACGATGCATTATATTTATATACCAATCCACTAGTGTAGAATCGGCTTTTGTCCGCGGTTCGTAAGGGCCTTTAGCCCCGGTGTCTGAACCGGGGCTAAGGATTCGAAACTAAATGTCCCCCATTTAGCCTGGTTCGCAGGCCCGGGACTAAAGCCCGACATTTAGCCCCGGTTGGTAACCAACCGAGGCTAAAGGGTGCGCCAGGTGGCGCAGACGGGCCACGCGTGCTAGCACCCTTTAGCCCCAGTTGGTATTACCAACCAGGACTAAAGACCCATTTTTTTTTTCTTCTGATTTTGGTATTTCTTATTTTGGTTTTCCAATTAGATTAGGTATTCAAATGTGTGTATTCTTCGCTTCTAATACATGAATTCGCTGCTAATACATATATTCACGCACTTATAAATTAGTTTCAAGCATTAAATAAACTATTAAACTCTCTCTCTCTCTCTCTCTCTATATATATATATATATATATATATATATATATATATGCACATAAAATTTACATCGTTATTCATTGTTACTTGACTTAAGACACAATCGCTCTCGCCACTTAAATATCATACAGATGTTCGTCTTGATTTGGCTTGAGTGGTTCGGCCGGGTCGTAATAGTACTCGCCTTTAGGGTTGACCACTTTTTCAAGAAAAAATCTAGCAAGTATCTCTTGAATTCGTTTAAGGCGGACTTCTTGCAACACTTGTTGCTGGAACCATAGCGTCTTCAATTTGCATTATAAAGAAACAAGTGTTAATATACATAAGATTTAGTTAATAGAAATAAATAAATAAAATGGATGTATTATATATACATATCACATACTCTTAGTGATTCTGTAAGAGTTCTTCTTGCATACACCGTGAGGAACTCGCAAACGTAGTATCCACACAGATTGTTGCCTTGTGGCTGCCTTAGAACCCACTGTAAAATATGAAAAGATTACTATCGTCATCATACGCATATGTTAAAGCATGATAAGGTAACAGATTATGAGAGCTAGTAGAACTTACATTTAGCAGACGAGGACCCTTTAGTGCCACTTCCAGTTCCGGACGGTGTTTCGGGACGAACCAAGCCCAAACCCTGCTCAATAATTGGATCATTAGTTAATTAACTCTTGCAGTGTAGTTAAAGAGCAGGAATTCATATTTAAAGATCAAAGTTACCCCTTGATAATGTCTATCATATCTTGGTAATCTCCTAGTGGTTTTCTCAATGAGTCATAGATTACTAATTGACTTCTAGTCATATCGAAGACTATGAGTATCCAGTGAAAACTACATTTGTTTATAGAGTCAACATATATATATATTTATGCTAAATTGAGTAATAATTAAGAAAAATTGTGCAAACGATAACAACACTCACCCAAAGTTGTAGGGGAAGAGTATATGCTCTTTGGTCTTTTGGTTGACCAAGAACCTCCGAAGATTCCTCTGCGTTTGAGGTATCCATTGATCGCGGGGAGTGTTTGGATCCGAGAATATGATTGATGGATCAATGAAACCAATATCTGTGTCTCCCTTACATTTGAGCAATAACATCAAGAATCTGCATATATATGTTTGAGGATAGTTAGTTACTATACATATACATATGCTATGGTCAGATTACTAAAAGAAATGATCACTTACAGACAGTAGCAGCTGATGAGAGATTTGTCTAGATCATCCATATGGCATAGTTGGTGGAGCTCACTATACGGAACAAATATAAGGTCATCGCCCCGGAAGTAATGTTCTTGTCTAATTCTGACGCAAATGCAGTCGTCATCTGGGTTTTTGGTACATGCCTCCATGTACCACGAGTTTAACCTGCGCATTTGCGTACCAAGTTCCCTGAGGGCCGATGGGTTGTACAGACTTCTGCCACATACATAAGTTCTCTTCCACTCATCGACTACAGTGGCATTTGCGATGAGTGCATTTCCTAGAAATTGAGTCGCGGTTAGACCAGCTCCTGACAAGAACCCTTCCATACCATCATAATTGACCCTAGGGCCACTGTAGTCTTCTAGCACGCTCATGTTTGAACCATATTGATTCCCAACAACTAGCGGGGGCACTGATTGATTCGATTGTTCCCCGAGTTGTGGGACACCCTTCCCTGCTCTTCTCTCTTTATTCTTCTTCTCGTCAATTGCCTTTTTGAGAGTGCGGTCATAGTCCGATAGTGGAGAACTCTTCTGAGTATCACGTAGCTTTCTATTCTTTTCTTCCACCGCTTGCCTTAGAGCTGATTGATGTAAGAAGAACGGTCATCTTCCATTTTCTTGAAATGTGTGTCCACTGAGGCCTTTACTGAAGCGTCTATTTCTTCTTCAGTCTTCTCATACGGAAGTTTCTGAGGAATCTTAACTTTCCTTGTAGCTTGCCTCTTTGCTTTTGGTTGGGCGGCCGATACCTTTGCTTTTGTGGCGGTCCTCTTCTTTGGCGATGGGTCCGGTGTTGGCGTTGGAGACCGTCATGGAGGCGATGGGGCCGGTTTCGGCGTTGGAGAACGTCGTGGAGGCGATGGGGCCGGTTTCGGAGATGGAGACCGCCTTGGAGGTTCTAGGGACGAAGCCGTGTCGAGCATTTCACCATCATCATCCCTCGCAACATTATGACTAGCAGTTGATGAATGGTGACTTAGGTCTCTGGGTGAGGTCCTGCAGTGAAAACAACGAGTATGAATAAAATATCGCTATTTAAGCCAATACAAAGTTAGTGAAAAAGAGCTAGGTATATATCATTCACTTTCATTCGCACCTAGGATGATGATGAGGAGGCGGCGACGGTACAATAGGAGGTGATGCCCCAGGAATAATGATATAGCGCTTGCGCCAACAAATAAATGCATTCTCCGCTTGTCCTAAAGTCATCTTCCCATCACCTCCTTCAATGTCAAGCTTAACATCGCGATGACCTTTTTGAACTCTATCCACCGAGACGCGAGCATATCCAGCTGGTATTTTTGACCCATGGAATATTGCTGTCTTCGTAGGGTCGATAGGAGATACAACACCGGTAGCCACCATGATTGTGGTAGCCCCCTCTGGAATGTGCAGCTCACATGGTGTATTCGGTTCTGTGATGTCATCCACGGGAAGCGTAGCTTTGCGTCATCACCAGGTTGAGGCACTTCCATGGAAGCATAACTGCTTTTCAACTGAGCTGATGGGCTGATGTTGACTTCTGGTATCGATCCAGTACTTTGCATTCGGCTCATTGCTAACTCCACTTGCCTTTTGATTTCCTCGCTCATTCTCGCTTCAAGTTTCTCTTCTCGCTCTTTTGCTTGAATAGCTGCTTCGCGTGCTTCATTAAACATTTGCGACATGCTAAGTTTCATAGCTTCCTCCTCTTTCTTCTTTCTCTGGCGGCTTCTATATGTATCTTAGTCTTGAGGGAAGGCATGCTTCCACGACACCGCGCCATACCTCTCGTTCGCCTACCGTGTTCTGCAGTCCCCAGGGCATATGTCAGCTCATCCCTATCTCTATTTGGTGACCATACTCCTTGTTCCCTCAAAGATTGAGCGTAAACCAGTTTCTTTGCTGCTTCTGTGAGTCCTTCGGTATACGTTAATCTCCCGGTCTGAGGGTCAAGGCCTCCCCCGTGACCAAAAAACCACCACTTATCGCGCTCAGACCAGTTACCTGATTCTGGTTGGATTCCCCTAGCTTCAAGGTCCTCTTCTAATTTTTCCCACTTAGGAATGTCAGTAATGTAGCCACCTGATCCCAAGTGATGGTGGTATTGCTTTTCTTGGGTATTCTGTTGGTTCTGTAACGCTCGTGCTTCGCCCACTTCGGATGTCTTGAAAGCTACAAAGTCATCCCAAAATGGTCTCAACTTGACGTAGGTCTTATTGTTGAAATCTGGAGTAAGGTTCTTCTTGATAAATTGGGTGTGCAATTTCTTCTTCCAGGCCTGGAATTGTGTTTCCATCTTCTTCATAGCCCAGTCCCTAACTCTCCCCTTCAAAGCTTCATCTTCTGTATCGAGCGAGAAATGTTGAAGGACATCTTGCCAAATTAGTGCCTTGTCACGATCAGAGACAAAACTAATTTCAGGATGTCCTTTCCTTTGCCGCCATTCACGAGCACTAATCGGAAGCCTATCCCTTACAAGGTAACCACAGTGGTTGGCAAATTTATGTGCATTTGGTCCAAGTACTGCCCATGTTTCCTCATCGAATTCCGTGATAATGTACCGACCCTCCAATGGCTTATTCGGGCCTCGTACATTTTTACTCTTCCCTGTAGTTTTCGTTGATGCAGACGGCTACGTATGTAGACACACAAAACTTATAAATATAATTATACAAATGTAGTTATTTTGATTTTCATGTATACACAAGAGATTGTAAACATATATATACCTTGGCAACATTGTCTTGCGCGATATTTTCTTTCTCAACATCTTCCGCAAAGTACTGACTTCCGTCATCTACCTGATTGGTGTCGTCATCTACTTGATTGGTGCCATCTACTACTTGATCAGTACCATCGTTGATCATTGAAAACAAGAAATCCTCCATGTTGTCATTCGGGTCGTTCATTTCTGCAACTATATATAGTAAAAGGGTTTAGACGACACTTAGAGTAGTAGACAATAATGTGTGTGTGTGTGTAAACCCTAAACAAGTGTGTAACACACTTAGGTTTAGGTTAGACACTTAGTGTGTGTGTGTAAACCCTAAACAAGTGTGTCACACACTTAGAGTAACCAAAAGGGTAGACACTTAGTGTGAGTGTAATAAAAGGGTGTTTAGGGTTTAGGGTAGACACTTAGGATGTATATCTATAGGGTTTAGACACTTAGGGGTTTAGGGTAGACACTTAGTGTGTGTTGTAAACCCTAAACAATTGTGTAACACTTAGAGTAACCAAAAGGGTAGACACTTAGTGTAGGCACTAGGGGTAGACACTTAGGGTTTAGGGTAGACACTTAGTGTGTGTTGTAAACCCTAAACTTAGAGTCAGACAGTTAGGGTATATATTTCTCTAACAAATGAAATATCTATACATTTAACTACAAATAATGAAACTATTTCTCTAACAAATGAAAGCTTAGGGGGTTTAGGGTAGAAACTCAGTGTGTGTGTAAACCCTAAACAAGTGTGTAACAGTTAGGGTAGACGCATGCATATATATAAAATCAACACTTAGAGTTATTTTACTAGTAATATAATGAAAGGTATCTAATTCTATAACAAATGAAGCTCGCTCAAATCATATATATAGCAATAATGGAAGGTCTATATTTCTCTATGTGCTAACATTTTTTTCTAAAACTAAAATCTATTTCTATTTTATTGCACACAATTAACCTTCTTCTTCTTCTTCCCCTTCTTCGATCTTCTTCTTCTTCTCGATCTCCTCTTCACCTAGAAAAACATGTATAAAATGTTAGTGTGTGAAAACAAGAAACTAATAACATAGAATATTATCAATTTTCTTTTTTTTTTCTAACAAATCCATTTACAAATTTATAAAATCATTTACTAATTTTTTTTCTTTTTTTCCCTTTCTTTCTTCCTTCTCTCCCTACCTTCTTTCTTCCTACTTCTTCCTTCTCTCCTCTTCTCCTTCTTTCTTCCTCTCCTTCTTTCCTATTCTTCCTTTCTTCCTTCTTTCTTCTTTCTTTTTCCCTTTTTTTCTTTCTTTCTTCTTTTTCTCCTTCAATGGCGAGCCGGCGGCCGGCTCGGGCGCGGTGCAGGGCTCGGGCGCGGCGGAGGCCGGGAAGGGCGCGCGGGCGCGACGGGAGGCCGACGGCGGCGGTGGCGCAGAACCGAGGTGGCGGCGCACGGTGGCGGCGATGGAGGATCTCGATTGGAGCGGCGCCGAGGACGGCCGTGCGGGCGCGAGCCGAGGCGAGACGAGGAGGGGCCGTGCGGGGCCGGTGCGGAGGCGGAGGTGGCGTCCGGCGGTGGCGCAGAGGTTGGCGTGGCGGAGATGGAGCTCGATCGACGCCCGGGTTGAAGGCATTTAGACAGATGAGGAAGGAGGGAGGCAGCCGCGGCTTATATAGGAAGCCACCCTTTAGCCGCGGTTGGTATTACCAACCGGGGCTAAAGGACCTTTAGTCCCGGTTGGTAATACCAACCGCGGTTAAAGGACCTTTAGTCCCGGTTGGTAATACCAACCGCGGCTAAAGGGTAACACCTTTAGCCCCCGTTGGTATTACCAACTGCGGCTAAAAGTCCTTTAGCCCCAGTTGGTAGTAGCAACCGCGGCTAAAGGCCTGTTTAGGCGCCAAACGAAATTTTCAGTGGGCACTTTTATATGTTTTGGTATTGTATATAGTTAAATATATGTATAAATTGTTCTAGCTCTTGTTAATTGCATAATAAATTAAATACATGGCACAATTTTTTTAAAAAATAACCATTAAATTTCCTTTTGCTTTATTATACACTAGAAAAATGTATAACTTAAAATATTTTACCTTTTTTATAATATCAAATATAAATGTAACTAACCATTAGAATTTGGTTAATGCAAAAGTATATTGTTCAATTAAAAAAATAAAATGCTTGGTTACCAACAGGAAATTAGTTTCTGCAATATTTTAACGTTATTTATGTGACAAATAAGTTTACCAGTAAATAGTGAAAGTGCATGTTTGGTTTTGGTAATTGAGTGACAACTTAGGTGAACTAATATGTGTTTAATGTGAGACACATAGGTGATTTAGTCCTTAGGTACACAAGTGTGAGCAACCAACAAAGTCATGGAGAGATGGCTTGTGCATATTGATGGTGCTCAACTTGATGATGAAGGAGCTCATTGCATATGAAACATGACATGGAGTCATGTGACAAGGTGGAGAAGGTCAAGGCATGACTTAGTTTGATGGACCGGTTGCAAGCATGAAGGGCAAGTTGGAGGCTTGAAGCGTTTGACTGCGTGGCGGGAGGCTTGAGCAAGACTTGACACCGATGGACGAAAGGCAACGGTGAAGGGCAAGTGAAGTCAAGATCGATGAACCAATATGTCACGTGATGATATAAAGTGGATCATATCATTTGTGATAGGTTGGTGCATGGGTTGCATCAACATTGGAGAAGGAGATGAAAAGGAATGCACAAGGCAAAGGTATAACTTAGAGCATTTCATTTCACCGGTCATAGTTGTTTAGAGAAGTGTTTGACCGGGTTGAGTTATAGGAAAAGCCGTACTATCAAGAGGGATGCATAGTAGACTAGCTTGATGAGGATAAGAGTGCTCATGTCATAAGTCTTTATGCGTTCGAGAGATACCTTGCACTCATGGGAACTTAGAAGATGTGTTTTTGCCACGGTGCAAAGGCTTAGCTGGGTGCTGAAGTTGTACTAAAAAATGAACTACCGGTAGTACCAGTCTGGGAGACCGGTAGTACCGGTGGAAGACCGGTAGTACCGGTAAGTCATTTCCCCGCCCAGATCTAGTGTGCTGAAAAATGAACTACCGGTAGTACCGGTGGTTCCACCGGTAGTACCGGTAGGCAAAATTCCTGAGCGTCTCAAGTTGTGAGATTTTGAACTAGCGGTAGTACCGGTTCCTCACCGGTAGTACCGATGGTGACCGGTAGTACCGGTTGGCTAACTTTGTGCAACGGTCGGAAGGCTCCAACGGTCGGAAATCTTGAACCGGTAGTACCGGTGGGACACCACCGGTAGTACCGGTAGTGCATCTGGAGCTGCGGGAATAAATAGGCCGCCCCTTCCCGTGGGGCGGCCACTACCCCCATTATTCCACTTCCACATCCGAGAAAAGGGTCCCAAGAGTGTCTCTCTCTTCCCCTATGCTCCTTTGCTTCAATCCATGGTGGATTTGTGAGAGAGAAGTGAGATTTGAGTGTGGAGAGGATCGATCTACGACTTGAGCATTCGATTTCCTCTTCTTGCCGGTTTGCTTTGCATTTGTTACTCTTGGATTCTTGGAATCCCAGCCGGCTAGTTGTTCTTCGTGGTTGCCCGTGTTGATTCATTTGTGAGGGCACCCCGAATTGTTTGTATTACCCCTTCAATCCTTAGTGGAAACCTTGGGCTAACCTTTGTGGTTGCTTGAGGGAGGCAATTAGGTGGAAGAGACTCCGACCTTTGTGGTCACCTCAACAACGAGGAGTAGGAACTCCTTTTGTGGGGGCCGAACCTTGGTATAAATCTTGAGTCTCGCATGCTTGATGTTTTGGAGATAGCTTCGACTATCCTTTGTTCTTGTGTTCTTCGTGTTCTTCCTCTCTCCCTCAAAGTTCATAGGTTGGGAAGGCCCGATCTACAAATTGGAGAGGAACCAATCCAAGCAAAGCTCAACATCATCACCCTCTACCTCAAGGAGTGTGGGGAAAAGCTTGGATCCGGATTCAAAGCTCATCTTCCTTGGATCTCGGAGCTACAGCGTGCCACCGGTAGTACTGGTCTGACTTCACCGGTAGTACCGGTCAGCCACCGGTAGTACCGGTCCTACTGCCGGTAGTACAAATCAGTGGTTTGCACTCTCTATTCACTAGCTTATACTTATTATTTCATACTTGTGCTAGTGTTTAGTGGTTGCTTTAGTAACTAGTATAGCTTGTGTATCTTGCTAGTTACCTTCTTGCTTGTGTAGCATAGAAGTAGCTCTTGAGTGACTAATTGGCTTGTGTAGCCTTGTTAGTCACATTTCTTAGCTTGTGTAGCTAAGCTTTTGAGCTCTCTAGTTTGGCTTGTGTAGCCTTGCTATGGAGCATTACTAGTGAGCTTAGGCTTTGTGCGCTTTGCCTTCACTAGCATGTGTAGGAGCTCCCGGTTTGCTTAGAGTACTAGTTGCTTAGGTTTGTGTGACCTTGCAACCTAGACTTGTTAGGTGAGCTTTCTAGCCCGGCACCTTAGTAAGCTTTCTTTTCATAATTTGCTAGGTGCTAGTGTTTTAAGTAGAGGGGTGTTGCTTTGGCTAGACCGATAGTTTTAATTCCGCATTTATTTCGGTTAGCCTTTGTGATAAGTTTTTAGATACGCCTATTCACCCCCCTCTAGGCCAATTAGGTCCTTTCAATTGGTATCAAAGCTTGGTTCCTCATATCATACGATTTACGGCGTGAGGAGTTATATTGGCCAATATGGATGAAGTTCAAATCAACCAACTAGTTGAGCAACTCACCGCCAAGATCTCCGCCAAGTTGCAAGAGCAACAAAGAGAGAAAATGAAAAAGATGCAAGAAGAGCTTGAAAAGTTAAAACATATGGCAAGTATGGTTGATAATAAACTAGAAGGTAAAGATGGTGGAGACAAGTCACCGGAGTGTGATACACACATTTTTGATGGCACACACTATGCACGATGGAAACACCATATGCTTGATCATATTCGTGCGCTTGGCTCAAAGTTTTGGTGGATCATTGTTGTTGGGTTTACTCATACCTTAGATAAGAGTAATCTAACCCAAGCGCAAAAGGAGTGCCTAACACTTGATGCACAAGCCCAATGTTTTCTAATCAATGCTTTGAAAAATGAGATATTTGATAGGGTGATGACTTCGAAGAGTGCCCATGATATGTGGATGGCACTCAAGCATCTCTATGGTGATGTCTCTACTTGGGATGATGGCAAATTCAAGAAGGAGGAGGATCACATAGAGATGGAGGCACATGAGGGTGTTGAGCATAATCACAACTTGGTGGTTGTGGAAGATTGCTCTACCTCATGGTCAAGTGATGATGATGATAGATCAACTACAAGCTCACTTGACAAGATGGATGATGATGATGCCTCAAGTGTTGTTATTGATGATGTCACTCCATGCACTTTTGATGGTAATAATGATGGTTCATGCTCGGGCAATGATCATGATGCTACTACAAGCCCATCTACATCACCACATTGCTTCATGTCACAAGGTGACACAAAGGTATCAAATTGCAATGTAGTTGATCATGTTGATTCATATGATGAGCTTGTAAATAGACTTGCTAGCATGGCCATGTCTTTAGAAAATGAGAAAAATAAAACTATAAAATTAGAAAATGAAAACTCATTTCTAAAGAATTCATGTGAAGAACATAAGCACTTACTTGATGTTCTTAAAACTTCACATGAAGAGATAAAAATAGAACATGAGCAACTTTGTGTATCTCATGAAGATCTAGTTAAGAAACATGGTTCTCTCATCAAAGTATTTTTCAAGTGTTGACACCGTTTTTCGGCACGTGTCAAATGAGCTAAGACTTGGGTTGATCGACAACCGTTTTTCCATCGGCATCGGGAAGTCATTGGTCAGTGTTACCGATGAAGGTAAAAGCTGTGAAAAGGATAAGTTTGTTGCCGATGGGAGCTGGATGATTCTTGCCGATGAGGAAATGTTGCCGATGCCGATTGCCAGTGAAGAGATGATGCCGATGCCGATTGCCGATGAAGAGATGATGTCGATTGCTGATGAGGAGATGTTGCCGATGCCGATTGCCGATGGGCACAGGGTAACATGGCGGTTGAGGTCAAGGGATTGCCAGTGGCGAAAGAAGAAAATCGCGGATTAAAGGAGTCTGCCGATGGAAAGTTTTCATCGAAGCAAAGACATAAGGAAACTGGTGATTTTATACCAGTATTGTTATAGTAGTTTGAGTCCGACTCTTGCACGAGTTGCTTGTTTTCCTTTAAAATAGGGGTGTCTGTTTAGGAAAATAATATTGTTATTTGGATCCGACTCCTGCGCGAGTCAGTTATTTCCTTTAAAGTAGGAGTTTGTTTTAGGGAAGGTACGAGTCGTGTCTTTGTATAACTCTCCATGCGGGAGTATAAATATGTGCCCAAGGGCTGCGTGTAGAAAATATCAATCTATCAAAAACAAATCAATTTACTCTTATTCTACTTTTATCGCAATTTACCCTTTATTGCATTAGTCTTAGCTTATCTACGAGTTCTTCAAGCTTCGACGGGCTGCATCACCTTGATCTCCGTCAAACCCTTGTAAGTTCCGCGTGGGAGTAATCTGAGCCTTGACATTCGGACGCATCGCTGTTGTCTCGTTCAGCTCTGCTCTAGTTATCCTGATCAAGTCTGAGTCTTGATATCCGGGCGTATCGTCGTTGTCTTGATTAGATCTTGTTCTAGTTATCGTCCTTGTCGATTAACTAGTCAAATCGACTGGCACACCTTGGATATCGAATTTTGGGTAATAGCCCGAGGTGTTCGCAGATCCTAACGCTTTTTGTGTCAACACCTCTTTTGGCACGCCTAGTGGGAGTCGATTATACAAACTATACATCTATCATGGGTGATAACTCCGACGTTAACCAAAGGAACGTCATTGAAGTCTCCGAGGCCGACCTGAAAGATGATCAGAGGCTGGCCATGGAGCGGGCTATGGAGGAGTACAAGCAATTGTATCTAAAATCCTTCAGCCTAAGCAGGAGCGGCGAAGCAATCCAGAAGCAAGATCCGCCGTTGCCATGGCAGGTCACGTATGATGCCAATCCTGGTAAGTTACAAGAGATGGTTAATTTTGCTTTAAATCAAGCATTAATTAGCCACTCCAGTGTGCTATCCAATACTGTCTACAATGTTGTTATGCAATCGTTCAAAGAAGGACATGCACCTCAGTATGTTGGTCCAGCGTATCACCAGCCTGGATCGGCATCTATAAACCCATCGGCGACTCCAATGACAGCCTCTACTCCTGTGGATCCGTCTGCCGATGCGGCTACACCGCCAAGGCCGAGTCCCAAAAGCATCACCAAGCTTAATGCAGATCCAGTGGCGTCGGCCATGTCGGGACCTGCTGTCCAGAATCATCCAGCTCCTGCCAATTGGTGGGGTTACAGTATGCCTTCAAATCCATCCGCTGGTTCTAATCTGGTGCAGGGAGATAGCTCAACTTGGAAGGGCTCCATGGCATTGGCAATGCAATCATAGCCGGTGGCCCCTATGATGCATTACTCTACACCCTCTCCAACTGTACAAGTGCCATCAGAAGATTTTCAAGTGATTCCTAAAATACCTCTGATGCCACCATCGGCAAGCTCTGTGCCGATGCAACACAGTATAGCAACTGGGAGCCAACCTATGCTGGTAAACCCTTAGGCCGGGGTAATGGCACCTCAAGTTAACCAATTTACTGATTACTCTAAGGTGCAGGAGCAGCAGGTGCCCGTCAGCTATCAGCCATCGGTAAGTCACATGCCTATAATTTATAATCCTGGATGGACTAATCAACCGCCGGTTCAACAGCTTGGCTTACTAATGTATCAGTATGGAACTCCAGCAAACACTTAGAGTGGACCATCGGTACAACAACCGATGAATATGATGACTCAACCTAATCTGCTAAGTGTGCAAAATTACCCATCGGCAAGTCAGCCGATGCATAACGTCCAGATGACTGGTGCTGTGCCCGTAACAACTACTCCGCATCATTTTCTACCAAGACCTTAAGAGGCGCATCAGCCGTTCCACCAGTCAACAACCAGCCAATGAGTCGGTAAGAGCAGGATGCATACTGGACCGATAAGATCGCTGAAGTGATGAAAGAGCAATTCGGTATTAAGCCCAAGGTGAACACATACTCTTATCGGATGCCGTATCCTCCATCGTATGATTTAATTCCTCTCCCAAATCGGTACAAGGTGCCAGATTTTACCAAGTTCTCTGACCAAGATGACACGTCAACAATGGAGCACATTAACCGCTTCATTATCCAGTGTGGAGAAGCTGCCAGCAGAGAGGAACTAAGGGTGAGATTGTTCTCATCATCATTGTCTGGATCGACATTCACATGGTTCATATCTTTGCCTCCAAATTCAGTAATTACGTGGGCCGATCTAGAGAGGTAGTTTCATAAATACTTCTTCGCTGGCATACATGAGAAGAAGATTACCGATTTGGTTAAGCTGAGGCAACGCAATGACGAATCGGTAGAGACCTTTGTTCAGAGGTTGCGAGACATGAAGAATAACTGCTACAGCCTGGTACTTGATGATCGGCAACTAGCAGACTTGGCTTTTCAAGGACTACTGCCGCATATCAAAGATAAGTATGCGTCTCAAGAATTTGAAAGCCTAAGTCATCTGGTGCAAAGGATTGCCGATCAAGATGTCAAAGCCTTTGAACCCAGGAAGACTTGGAATAAGAAGGTGACCTTTATTGGGCAAGAAGAAGATTCCGGGTCAGATGAAGAGCTAAGCATTGGTGTAGCCGAATGGGTGAAGGACAAGAAATCTGTGTCTTGTCCATTTGGCCAAAAGGAAGCTGAAAGGTTCACCTTTGACATCACCAAGGCCGATAGGATGTTTGACTTGTTACTTCAAGAAGGGTGAATCAAGTTAGCGCCTAGCCAAGTAATTCCGTCGGCCGAAGAGCTCAAAAAGATCAGGTACTGCAAGTGGCACAACGCAACTTCACACAGTACCAATGACTGCAAGGTATTCAGGCAGCAGTTGCAGTCAGAGATTGAATCTAGACGAATCAAATTTGAAAATTCTAAAGTCCAGAAACCGATGAAGATTGATCAGCACCCGTTTCCAAATAATATGGTGGAAACTAGCGGAAAAACTAAAGTGCTGACATCGAAAGCTGCCAGGAAGAATGCATCGGTGGATCCTAACCACCAAGTAGCTGAGCGCGACGAGAGGAGGTTTGCCGATGACAGAAAGGGTAAGAAAGTTGCCGATGAAGGTGGCAGTGCCAAGAGGGCTCCTGGTGTTATAATCACGCATAAGCAGCCAAGGCAAGAGTATCGGCAATTGCAAAAGGAGCGATATCGGCAAGAAGAAGAAGAGCATCAAGAGTGGCTTCGGCATAAGGACCACTGGAAGTGTCCCTTCTTCGTTCACTGTTGGGAAGAAGGCATCAAGCTACCTACTGCTGATAATTGCCCTGAATGCAATGGGTAGCTCAGAGAGAAGAAATCAACACTGCCGATCGATCAGGTAAGAAACCTTGTATTGATGATCGAGCATCTAGGTATACCAGGCCGCTCAGAGAGAAGAAATCGGCACATGACCGACTGGGGGGCAAGCTCAGCGCACATAACAGGATTGGCAGGCGTGTTGATCAAGAGGAGCTTGAGGAGATGGCCAATGTAAGAGTACCTGATGAAGAAGTGCTCTCCAGAGATCCAAACATCGGGAGACGGGCCGATGCAAGCAGTAAAAGGCAGCATCAGCCCGTTTGGAAAACCAAGCTTCCTCAGTGGTGCCCTAAGGGTCCAACGAAGACTCAGAAAAGAAGGATTCAGCGCGAACGCTGAAACGACTTGTATGACAATGAAGATCCTTCAAGGGAAAAGCAGTGGAGGCCAAAGCGCAAGGATAGGGGTCCATCGGCAGAAATGAATATGCTCGTCATATTGCCGATGGAGTTCATGGCGCCTGTCAACGATGATGAAGAAACTACTGAAATGGCACAATTAGTGTTGGATCCGATGGCGGCTGTCTTTGAGAAACCTGCCGATGATGTAAGGCAGCATTTGAGGCCCCTGTTTGTTAAGGGAAAAGTGGATGGACAGCCTGTGACAAAGATGTTGGTGGATGGCGGGGCGTCGATAAACATAATGCCATATGTCATGTTCAGAAAGCTTGGAAAAGGCGACCAAGACTTAGTCAAGACGGACATGAAGCTCAAAGATTTTGAAGGCAATGTGTCGCCAGCTATGGGAGCCGTGTGTGTTGAGTTAACCATTGGCAGTAAAACTTTGCCGACAACATTTTTTGTAATCAGTGGCAAAGGCACCTACAACTTGCTCCTAGGAAGGGATTGGATCCACGCCAATTGCTGTATTCCTTCCACTATGCATCAAAGCCTTGTGCAGTGGGTCGGAGACAAGATTGAAGTCGTCCGAGGTGAGACCCCATCGATCGTTGCGTCGGCAGAATCAGATACTTATGAGCAAACCAGATGCATATCAGGTGAAGCATGGGACACAGAGTTCCTCAAAGTTGTCGATTACTGCATTACACCGATCCAAGCAGTCGGTCCTGAAGAAGAGTTTTAATGGATCGGTTCGCCGATGATGGAAAACTGGGACAGGCCTTCACATCCGTCGATGATTTACTCGAGATAGACATCGGCGATGGTTACTTTTATTAGTGCTAAGTTAGGTTCCCAATGTAAACAGCAGTTAACCGATTTATTAAAGGAATACAAAGATTGTTTTGCTTGGGATTATACAGAAATGCCTGGTTTAGACCGATCGATAGTCGAACATCGGTTACCTATTAAGTCTGGTTTCCAACCACATCGGCAACCTGCACGCCGATGCAATCCTAATATTTTACCTGACATTAAGGCTGAGATTACCTGACGATAGTCGAAATCTATATTGATGATGTGGTGGTCAAATCCGGAAGTTTTGAAAAGCATCTTGCCGATTTGCAAAAAATCCTGGAATGCACAAGGGAGCATGGGTTGAAGATGAATCCTAACAAGTGTGCATTTGGTGTATCGGCAGGTCAATTTCTAGGTTTCATGGTGCATCAAAGAGGCATTGAGATCGGCAGAAAATCTATTGATGCAATTAATAAAGTGGTTGCCCCTACAAACAAGACTGAGCTGCAATCTTTGATCGGCAAGATTAATTTCATTAGAAGATTTATATCCAACTTATCTGGTAAGATTAAATCTTTTAGTCCACTGTTAAAACTGAAAGCTGATCAAGAGTTTACATGGGAAGAGGAACAACACTTAGCCTTGGAAGAGATCAAGAGATATTTGGTGAACCCTCCAGTCTTGGTTCCACCTCAGCACGGGAAGCCTTTCAGGTTGTATTTGTCTGCCGATGACGGTGTTATCGGATCAACCTTGATTCAAAAATTTGAAGGGAAAGAACGTGTGATATGTTATTTGAGGATAAGGTTAGTGGATGCTGAGACTAGGTATTCGGCCATAGAGAGGTTGTGCTTATGTTTATATTTCTCTTGCATTAAATTGAGGCATTATTTATTGTCGGTTGAATGTACTGTTATCTGCAAAGATGATGTGGTTAAGTATATGTTGTCGATGCCGATATTAAGTGGGAGAATCGGCAAATGGATTCTGGCACTTTCAGAGTTTGATTTAAGGTATGAATCGGCTAAAGCAGTTAAGGGTCAGGTGATGGCCGATTTTGTTACTCAGCATTGTAATATGATAAGCTCGGTGGAGATTGCTCCTTGGACTTTGTTCTTTGATGGATATACGTGCAAAGAAGGAGCAGGCATCGGTGTTCTTTTAATTTCACCCCGAGGACGGAAGTATGATATTTCGTTGCCGATTGTTGCTACATCAACAAACAATCAGGCTGAATATCAGGCTTTAATAAAATGGTTGGAATTACTCAGAGAGGTGCGTGCCGATGCTGTTGAAATTTTTGGCGACTCTATGTTGGTAATCAATCAATTGACTGGGGTATATGAATGCCAAAGTGAAGTGTTGATTGCACATCATGAAAGATGTTTACAATTATTGAAGGAATTCAAAGAGTATCGCCTTGAGCATATTCCTAGGTTGCATAATGAGGAGGCCAATCGGTTAGCGCAGAACGCTTCAGGATATCAGCCGATTCAAGAAGTCATGACATCGGTAATGGTTGCCGATGACTGGAAAAAGGAAATTGCCGATTACTTAAGAGATCCATCTAAGAAGGTTGAAAGGCGTCTAAGGTTCCAAGCTACCAAGTATGTGCTCCTTGACAATGAATTGTATTATCGGACGATTGATGGAGTTTTGCTCAGATGCCTTGGTAAGGAGGAATCAAAAGAATTGATGGGCGAAATCCACGAAGGTGTGTGTGGAGCGCATCAATCGACATTCAAGATGAAGTGGATGATCAGACGGAATGGATATTATTGGCCGACGATTTTTGAAGATTGCTTCAACTATTTTAAAGGGTGCCAGGATTTTCAGAAGTTTGGTAATGTCCAGAGGGCACCTGCATCGGCAATGAATCCTATAATCAAGCCTTGGCCGTTTAGAGGATGGGCTATTGATCTCATCGGCCAAATTTATCCACCATCGAATAAGGGGCATAAGTTTATAGTCGTTGCTACCGATTACTTTACAAAATGGGTTGAGGCAGTTCCTTTGAAGAAGGTGACATCGGCAAACATGGTAGATTTTGTAAAAGAACATATTGTTTACCGATTCGGTATCCCTCAGACTATTACTACCGATCAAGGGACTATGTTCACATCGGGAGAGTTTGATGAGTTTGCTGCTAGTATGGGGTTCAAGGTATTGAATTCTTCTCCTTATTATGCTCAAGCTAACGGTCAGGCTGAAGCGACTAATAAGGGAGTTATCAAGCTTATCAAACGCAAGATTGAAGAGAACCCTAGAAGGTGGCATGTGGTGTTAAATGAAGCCCTATGGTCGTATCGGATGGCTTGTCATGGTGCAACCAAAGTTTTGCCGTATCAGTTGGTCTATGGACACGATGCTGTCCTGCCTTGGGAAATTAAAACTGGTTCTAGACGATTGTCTTCTCAAGATCAATTGACAAACGATGAGTATGATACTCTTATGAAGGATGAGTTGGAAGATTTATTAGGTCATCGGTTGAGGGCTCTGATCAGCATTGAAGAGAATAAGAAAAGGGTTGCTAGGTGGTATGACAAGAAAGTAAAGGTAAAGGAATTTGCCGATGGTGATCTGGTGTGGAAGTTGATTTTACCGATTGGGACTAAGAGTTCTAAGTTTGGAAAATGGTCTCCTAATTGGGAAGGTCCTTATCGGATAAAACAGTCTGCTCCTGGCAATGCTTATATTTTGGAAACTCTCGAAGGAGTTGCGTTCTCCAGAGCAATCAACAGTAAATACTTGAAGAAATATTACCCTAGTATTTGGGTAGATGCATAAGACGCTCAGTTGAATGCCGACGAAAAAAGGAGTTATAAGCGTACTAATGTTATATTACATCAAAATCAAGTATCAATATTACACTTGCCGATACAATGAATTACAACAGGGATTGGATGGCTGATATCGCACGCAGACGAATTTGTTCTATTGCTTCCATCTCCTTATCGTCTTCATCGGCAGACCCTCTGATTGGTTTAATCTTCTTCTTTAGCGCGATAGCTTGTCGGGCGTTTGTGTCCCTTTCTTGTCGAAGAGCTTTGAGAGTATCAGGCAGCTGAGCTTTCTTCTGGTTAGCTATGTTTAAAGCTTCTTCAACCTTTCTTAATTCGACCTGCAGCTCTTCCCTCCTTGCCGATAGGTGAACTATTTCTTGCTCAAGATTAGCGCCAGAGGCTTCTACTTTGCCGATGTTCTTATGCTTCTCATCGGCAATTTTCTTGAACTTGAGCATTTCCCCTGCAAGCTTGGATTGGGCGTTCCTATCGGCAATGCGGCGTGAGACCCGTTGGTATTGGAGTTGGCGGCTCTCGAGGAAGGATGCTTGGAAGAGGATTTCTTCTGTATCGGCAGACAGGTGGCCTTGGATGTCTTTGAAAGCTACCTTTGCTACAGTAGAGACTTGGACGAGCTGGGATGTGTTTTGTCGCAGCAGGGAGAGCAGTGCTTCAAGCTTGAGTTTAACCTCTGCCGATAAAGCTGGAGCAGAGCTTTGTTCGTTCTCATCTTCATCGGGAAAGTTGACGGCGAAAGAGAATAAGTTGTTTGCTGCAGTAGAACCTTCTTGGTCTTCGCCTTCATCGGGGAGGTTGAAGCCGAAGGAGAACAAGCTATCAGGAGAGTCTTGGGCCTGAAAAGGAGAAAATTAGAGTTTGCCGATCATAAGTTTATACTGCAAGTCTTTAGATAATTGGCTTACCATCTTGAAGCGGATTTCATGCCTAGGGCTTGGGAAGTCGGCTGGTACGGCCTCATCCTGGGGATCGGCAGCGGTTGCCGATGAATTTACCTCTATGAGAGGAGTGGTTGGTGCTGGTGGCGCTGTTGCTGGTGCTGCTTCTATTGTGACGGCTGGCTCCTGTGGCGGTGATGCCGCTCCCTGATCAGGGATTTTAGTCGGTGAGGGTGCCGATGCCGATGTCGCCTCCGCTGTTGCAGCGGGTGGTGTTATCTCCTGATCGAGGACATCGTCTAGTGGATGATCAGGGATAGGAGCTGATGATGGCTCTGCTGTTGGTGCATCGGTGGCTAGAGTGGCTCGCCTCAGGCGTTTCTTCTTTGGTGCAGCAGTGGGAGAACCAGCCCGTTTTGGTGAAGCCTGAGGGGCATCGGCAGCAGAAGTTGGGGAAGATGGTACGTTTGAAGCAGCTGCCGATGACCTTGCTACCTAAAAGTGTTTGGTACAAGTTACATGGAATAAATATTACCGATGAACAGTTTGTAATCGTTATAGGTAAAAGTGTAACTTACTGCGAAGGCTCGTGCCAAGATGGCAGCGGCGGCCGATGGAGTGGCACTGGTTGTTGCAGGTGTCGACCTTGGTTTCAGAGTGACCTTAGGTGTCCTCTGAGGAGTGAAGGCGACTAGTGTAGGAGCATTGTTGCCAACGACTGATACCGGGCTCATCACTCGAACGCGGAAAGGCTTGCCACTCCTGCTTATTTTGGGGATTGGGTCATCAACCTATTAGGCAAAAGAAGGTCAGATGCCGATGATAGAAGTAAATGATAAGAAATGCGTTGAGATAAAAACTTACCGCATCATCAGGAATGGCGTGTCAGCGTCAATCAAATGCCGATAATGGTGCGATGACTTGGCAAACAGTTGATTTCTCCATTCTTGCCACCAAAACTTGTATTCTTCCGTGATGAAAGATTTTGGTGCCCAGGAGGATAGATCAATGTCTGACGTATCAGCATCGGGAGGTAGATTGACTACCTTGTTCCAGTCCATGGCGTCGGAGATGATTTGTCTTGGTTTTACAACCTTGGCATAGCAGAGTTTGATCGATAGTTGGCCAAATGTCAGTTGTCTTGCCGCTACCGATGGGTAATAGAATTCGAAGGATGGAGGAGCATTTTTCCCAGTTCCGAAAATGTTAACTGGAATAGCTCGGGGAACAATGCTGGCCTTGATGATCACTTCATTCTGAGGCACGTTCCCATCGGTAAGATTGAAAAGCAAGGGAAATCGGTTGTTTTCATCAATGTATGGCCACCAGAGCCGTTCTGAAGCAGGGATTCCATTATAAAACTTCTGGAAGAATCTACCGAGCTGATCTGCATCGGCATCGGTTCCTGGCAGCACTATGATGGCCTCTCCGAAGTTGAGTGGAGGACGAGTTGTCGATTCATCATCGCCGAATGCATAATTCTTCGATATATCCCTTGGGAATTGCTGAGCAAATAAATCGAACTGAAGGACCTTGTACATGTGTGCATTCAACCACATGTTTATAAACCACCAGGGACCCCTGAGGTTGCCGATGGACTCGCCTAGCAGTAGCTTCTTGGACACTTGGTGTAAAAGACGGTATACTGATCCAAGAAGATATCGGCCAAGAGGAAGTCTTGTTCCGTCGGCTAAGAGTTCTGCTGCGGGGAGATACATTGTGGTCGGTCCGACAGTTTTGCCGCAGAAGATAAATTTCTCCAGCCACATGTTCAAGAAGGTGGCGTGCTCTCTTTGGCCTACCAATCCGGTCTTTTGGTATTCCTTGATGTAACCGGTCCAGCCGCCGATGTTCCGTGTGTTCACCTTATACTCAGCCTTCCTATGGAACAGGGCTGGGACATCGACAGAAAAGACATCAAGGCCAGTCAGCATATGCACATCGGCAAGGGTAGGAGTGGCTGGTCCATGCCTGAATAAAAAGGCATTCATTGTGTCGGACCAGAAGTAGGAGGCCGCTATCATCATGTTCTCATTTTTCTCTATATCGGCAATGGAGAGTCTGATGCATTGGTCTAAATTGCGTTCTGCCCAATAAACCTGTTGTGTTCTAATTACCCTAAGGTACCAGTTCTTCCACCCCTTGGTTGGTTTAGGACATGAACAAAAGACATCCTTCCATAACCCTAAGTTGAAGCACTCAGACTTGAAGGGGATACGGTTGGTTTCTGCATTAATCAGATTCATGGATCTGGGTTTCCCATTGGGCCTAGGCAGTTGAAACTGGATTGCTCGATGGGGATTACTACTCTATTGTACAGTTCCTAGGTTTCGGAAGATAAAAAGAGGATCAAAGAAAGAAAAGGGGAAAAGATTACAAAATTCGTGCGAAAAAGGAACTGGTAGAAGAGAGGATGAGGAAGGAGTAGGCTTACTTTGGGGATGTCGACATGGATCGCCATTGGAGCTGGAGGAGTTCTTGCAGATCGTACTCGGCTTGAAGAAAGTACTGTTGCTTGAGCTCGAGGAGCTGTTCTTCGGAGATGCTGCCGAGGTTGAAGATGAAGGCAGGTGAAAAGTGAAAGTAGGCCCAGGGTAAAAAGGCAGATTGGATCGTGGTAACTTTTATAGGCCTGATCAGGGGTATTTTTGGGTTTCTGTTCGTGCTGAACAGAGATATGGAAGGATGAGCGACGGATGTGCGCGATAGTCAAGGAGATATTGTCAGATTTGCAACTGTTTGCACTATGATCGAAGGATTTTATTAATAAATTTGTGGTGTTGCGCGCGGGGATTGAGGAAGTTGTGCAGTTATCTCGAAGGGAACGGCTACAGTGGAGAAAATTTTGGCACGTAAAATATTATACACTCCGAAATTGGGGGGCATGTGTTCACACCGTTTTTCGGCACGTGTCAAATGAGCTAAGACTTGTATTGATCGACAACCGTTTTTCCATCGGCATCGGGAAGTCATTGGTCAGTGTTACCGATGAAGGTAAAAGCTGTGAAAAGGATAAGTTTGTTGCCGATGGGAGCTGGATGATTCTTGCCGATGCCGATTGCCAGTGAAGAGATGATGCCGATGCCGATTGCCGATGAAGAGATGATGTCGATTGCTGATGAGGAGATGTTGCCGATGCCGATTGCCGATGGGCACAGGGTAACATGGCGGTTGAGGTCAAGGGATTGCCAGTGGCGAAAGAAGAAAATCGCGGATTAAAGGAGTCTGCCGATGGAAAGTTTTCATCGAAGCAAAGACATAAGGAAACTGGTGATTTTATACCAGTATTGTTATAGTAGTTTGAGTCCGACTCTTGCACGAGTTGCTTGTTTTCCTTTAAAATAGGGGTGTCTGTTTAGGAAAATAATATTGTTATTTGGATCCGACTCCTGCGCGAGTCAGTTATTTCCTTTAAAGTAGGAGTTTGTTTTAGGGAAGGTACGAGTCGTGTCTTTGTATAACTCTCCATGCGGGAGTATAAATATGTGCGCAAGGGCTGCGTGTAGAAAATATCAATCTATCAAAAACAAATCAATTTACTCTTATTCTACTTTTATCGCAATTTACCCTTTATTACATTAGTCTTAGCTTATCTACGAGTTCTTCAAGCTTCGACGGGCTGCATCACCTTGATCTCCGTCAAACCCTTGTAAGTTCCGCGTGTGAGTAATCTGAGCCTTGACATCCGGGCGCATCGCTGTTGTCTCGTTCAGCTCTGCTCTAGTTATCCTGATCAAGTCTGAGTCTTGACATCCGGGCGTATCGCTGTTGTCTTGATTAGATCTTGTTCTAGTTATCGTCCTTGTCGATTAACTGGTCAAATCGACTGGCACACCTTGGATATCGAATTTCGGGTAATAGCCCGAGGTGTTCGCAGATCCTAACGCTTTTTGTGTCAACATCAAGAAACTTAAGAATGATGAGAGCTCATCACTTGGGTCAAATGATCAACCACATATTATTGCTAACCCTTGTGATGTAAAGAAGAAGCATGTATCCACCTCTTGTGATGATTTACTTGATATGCCATGCTCTTCACATATAGATGCTTGTTCTACTTCTATGTCTTGTGAGACTAACCTTTTGAAGGAGAACAATGATCTTAATGAGCAACAAATTAGAGAGGTGCTACAACTCCAAAGTCACCTTTGAGCATATGTTGACAAACAAGAGAAGTTATGGTGACAAGAATGGAATTGGATTCAACAAGAGCAATATCAAAGGCAAGAGATGGGGAAAGAGAAGATATGAAAGAGAAATGAAGAAACAAGATGAAAAAAAGCTATCTCACTTCATGTGCTACCAATGCCATGAAATGATATCTTGCAAATGCTTGCCCCAATAAAGAAAAGCTCAAGTTGAAGAAAGAAGAAGAGTGGCTAAATCATGTCAAGTGCTTCAAGTGTCACATTTGGGGTCATCTCACCTCAATGTTCCCAACCAAGCAATTGGTGAAGCAACAAGTAGAGTCTCAATCTATGCCACAAATCAAGCCCCAAGTGCAAGACAAGATCAATCATCAAGATGGTAACTTGGGGATGGAGAAGAATACTAGAAGAAGTGGCAGAGTAAGATCAAGGCATCCAACTCCTATTCAAGATGTCAAGATGATGATTAGCAAAGATGAAGAGAAGAATCATTTGGCTCACATCAATTGCTACAAGTGTGAAGATATGGGACACTTTGCCTCGAAGTGTCCTACCAAGCTTGAGATGAAGATTCAAGCAAAAGAGAAGAGGCAAGACAATGAGAAGCACAACATGAGAAAGGAAGAAAAGGCTCAAGCAAAGAGAGTGTGCTACTCATGTCGGGAAAGGGGACACATGGCTAATTCATGTCCCCTAGGTATGACTTCTAAGCCTATTTCAATTAATGATGATCATATGCTAAGAAATGATGGTTGTGGTACCTCCATGGTTGCTATTGTAAAACATCCCGCTATCCATACTAAGGCATTGCCTAAGTATGTTGTACCTAACTTGAGAGGACCCAAACTAGTTTGGGTATCATCAACAAGTGGATGAATATGTGTAGGTACCATGGGAATTAGAGACTTGATTCAATTGAATTCATAAGTGTTCATCATATGATTGAATCAAGTAATGAAGCTTAGTGCTATTATCATCCTAATGCCAAGTCAAAAGATGAAGTCCAAGTGCTACAATAAACAAGTGTCACCTTCAAGTTGTGGTGGTTCATTGGATTATTTTGAAAGCTTGCTAATATTCAAGTTGAAGCTTGCTAATGGAGTGATCATGATCTACTAAGGTATATTTATTGTTGATCAAGTTCATATGGGTGTGTATAAGTTCTTTGAATTGGATATACACATAGTGCATATGAGTTGTTTGATTTGGATATATATGAATGCACTAGTTGCTTGCTATAAGATGTTTGAATGGATTAAATGCTTAGTGATCAAGTTTGTGTTGATTTGAATGGATATGATCATGAGACTACCCTTAGTAAGTGTATTGAATGGATATATGTCTTGTGAGAGTGTTCAAACAAGTTGGATTCAAATTTGGTTCAATTTGAAGAACTTTACTCATGATGCTCAAATCTATTTTTATTCAAATCTGAGCTAGTTGTGATCATATCTATGTTTGAGAGATCAAATATATTTGGATTGGCTTGAAATTTAGTGTACATGCTCTACACTTATTATATTAGTTGCTGTTAAAATTTCATGAGTATTGGATAAGGGATACTTCGGTTGGAGTGGATCTTGTCAACATATTTGCAGCAGTTTTCAGCATGTACCTATGTGTAAAGATGTGAAATATTGTAACAATCTAGAAGTCCAATGAAGCTCACATTTTTATGGCTGCTAGATGACTTAGTAAAGCACATCTCCACCAAATTTCATGATCATTGGATATATACTTTTGGAGTTATGATATATTCCTTGAAGAGTACAGAATCTACCAGAAAAGTGACAATTATTGGATTGATCTTAAAGTCACTTAGATTGAAAGGTACTCAAGTTGGAATCATGTTTATAAGTATTTGAGGCACCTATGTTTGTTTTTGGTTTGAGATAGAAGCATGACAAGAAATGAGTACAAGGCCATTTGATTGTGAAGTATATTTGACACATATTTGACACTCAAATTGAAGATCAAGATCAAGATCAAACTCAAGATGAAGGTGAAGTTTAAGTTCTAGTGATGATTGGAGATCAATGGATAGAAAGAAAATGACTTAAACAAGATTAGGTTGAGCTCATAGTGGATTCATAGTCATTCATCAAGAAGAGTTCAACACTTGAGTCAATCAAACAAAGCTAGTTCAAGTGAGTATCAAGGATGGTTCTTGGAGATAGGTCACTTCTCCTTTGTGTAGGGGCTTGCCGCCTTTTGTAGGTAAACCAAGTGTGGTTCTTGGAAGGCTAATATGGAAGTGGTGATCTAGGTATCATTTTGAGATACTTAGTTGAAGGTATCAATAGGGTTGATCAAAATAAAGCAAGCAACACCAAAAAGAGAGAGTTTCATGAACTTACATGCAAGTAGTGTCATGATTTACAAGTGGTACATCATTTGGTATTCTCTCATGCAAGCAAAGATCAAGAAAAGAAGCAAGTCAACCACAACAAGAAAGTGCATTTGATCATTAGTGGTTCTCAAATCATATGGGTGAAGATTGGTATTCTAATTGGTTATCATTGGTCTTCACCAAGCTCTTAATTGGACTTCACATTACTAATTGGAGATGATTTTATTTGACTATCCTCTACTCCAACATAGCAAAGGTGAAATTGTTTGACATATGCATACATCATTGCTTAGACATGTTTTAGTGCATGTAGTCATACATAGTGATCATTCATTGAAAATCAAATGAATTTCATGCTCATAGCCTACCACTATTGCTTGATTGATTGTTTGTACCTAGTGGTAGTATATGAGTTTGATCATGAGCTAGTAAACCCAAGTACTTGATCTATTTTGGATTGCAATCAAGTGACAAGTACAACCTCTATAAGATAACCGTTTAATATGTGTGAACAAGCTTAGAGAGGGTTTAAACCGAACTTGAAAGCTTATGCTATTCACTTTAGTTCAAGTCAACAATAGACGCTCATGACAATGAATCTAGTTCAAGCACAAGACAACTATGCAAATGGATATCAAGATAAAACTTACAAATGGTATCTAGACTTATGCTAATCTTTCTAATAGTATCAACTTTCATATTGGTACTTGCAAAAGATGTCTAGTTCTAGCATACATGTGATGATCTACAATTAGTTCATTCAAGTAATATCCTTCATGTGGTATCTCACAAGTGATATCCTACAAGTTAAAAGTGATCCTCAACCTTAAGTGATCAAAACAAAAGTTCTCTTACTTGCAAAGCGTATTTGAATGAAAATTGCTTTGACCACAAGGGAGTTGCCCTACTCAATGGTATAATGGTCAATGATCTTATATGAAAAGTCATTCCAATACATATGTGTTGGTGTCCATCAAAAATGAGAAGAAACAAGTATCAACCATCTACCCTAGTGCAACCTTTGCATCAATAAGAAGCATACCTTTTATGTAAATTGATGACAAAGGGGGAGAGATTAGTGAACAAAGATACATTAGTGAATGGACATGCACTAAGGGAGAGAAAACATGGACATCGACATAAGGGAACAAGATTGAAAGGATCAAAGTCTTGTACTAAGTGATGCACATAAGTAGGGGGAGCAAGCTCATGAACTTGATTGATATGTGCATATTCATGTGCTTGCTTGCATATTGCATAAGTCTTATCTTTATATGCATGCTTGTGTAGTGTATGCTAGTTATAGGACTTGTATGATGATTTGATAAACTAGCATGCATAGGTTGGTAAGCTAGATATATGTTCCTTCAATTGGTATCTAGAAACCTTGCTTCAAATGTTGATCTCATGGGGTTTCTAGTGTTGTTTTTGTGGTATCTAGCTAACCATGGTACTAAGGATGAACTTCAAAGTGGAACTACATGGATATCTTCAAAGGTTTATCCTATATCCCTTAGCATCACTTAGTAGTGCTAGCACTCCCAAAATGAGTATTCATGCATGTGTGCAAAGCTTGATTCAAACCTTTGTGAGCACACATGTAGGGGGAGCTATCACTACCAAGTCGGATTTTGTGGCATTTATCCAAATCTTGGTATAGAGCTTAAATGTTGGATAAATGAAATAATGTCCAAAAAGATCTTAATTTCCATATGTTTGTAGAGTTGTCATCAATTACCAAAAAGGGGGAGATTGAAAGTGCATGTTTGGTTTTGGTAATTGAGTGACAACTTAGGTGGACTAATATGTGTTTAATGTGAGACACACAAGTGATTTAGTCCTTAGGTACACAATTGTGAGCAACCAATAAAGTCATGGAGAGATGGCTTGTGCATATTGATGGTGCTCAACTTGATGATGAAGGAGCTCATTGCATATGAAACATGACATGGAGTCATGTGACAAGGTGGAGAAGGTCAAGGCATGACTTAGTTTGATGGACCGGTTGCAAGCGTGAAGGGCAAGTTGGAGGCTTGAAGAGTTTGACCGCATGGCGGGAGGCTTGAGCAAGACTTGGCACCGATGGATGAAAGGCAACGGTGAAGGGCAAGTGAAGTCAAGATCGATGAACCAATATGTCACGTGATGATATAAAGTGTATCATATCATTTGTGATAGGTTGGTGCATGGGTTGCATCAACATTGGAGAAGGAGATGAAAAGGAATGCACAAGGCAAAGGTATAACTTAGAGCATTTCATTTCACCGGTCATAGTTGTTTAGAGAAGTGTTTGACCGGGTTGAGTTATAGAAAAAGCCGTACTATCAAGAGGGATGCATAGTAGACTAGCTTGATGAGGATAAGAGTGCTCATGTCATAAGTATTTATGCGTTCGAGAGATACCTTGCACTCACGGGCACTTAGAAGATGTGTTTCTGCCAGGGTGCAAAGGCTTAGCTTGGTGCTGAAGTTGTGCTGAAAAATGAACTACTGGTAGTACCGGTCTGGGAGACCAGTAGTACCGGTGGTTACCGGTAGTACCGGTAAGTCATTTCCCCGCCCAGATCTAGTGTGCTGAAAAATGAACTACCGGTAGTACCGGTGGTTCCACCGGTAGTACCGGTAGGCAAAATTCCTGAGCGTCTCAAGTTGCGAGATTTTGAACTAGCGATAGTACCGGTTCCTCACCGGTAGTACCGATGGTGACCGGTAGTACTAGTGAAAGACCGGTAGTACTGGTTGGCTAACTTTGTGCAACGGTCGGAAGGCTCCAACGGTCGGAAATCTTGAACCGATAGTACCGGTGGGACACCACCAGTAGTACCGGTAGTGCATCTGGAGCTGCGGAAAAATAGGCCGCCCCTTCCCGTGGGGCGGCCACTACCCCCATTATTCCACTTCCACATCCGAGAAAAGGGTCCCAAGAGTGTCTCTCTCTTCCCCTATGTTCCTTTGCTTCAATCCATGGTGGATTTGTGAGAGAGAAGTGAGATTTGAGTGTGGAGAGGATCGATCTACGACTTGAGCATTCGATTTCCTCTTCTTGCTGGTTTGCTTTGCATTTGTTACTCTTGGATTCTTGGAATCCTAGCCGGCTAGTTGTTCTTCGTGGTTGCCCGTGTTGATTCATTTGTGAGGGCACCCTGAATCGTTTGTATTACCCCTTCAATCCTTAGTGGAAACCTCGGGCTAACCTTTGTGGTTGCTTGAGGGAGGCAAGGAGGTGGAAGAGACTCCGACCTTTGTGGTCACCTCAACAACGAGGAGTAGGAACTCCTTTGTGGGGGCCAAACCTCGGTATAAATCTTGTGTCTCGCGTGCTTGATGTTGTGGAGATAGCTTCGACTATCCTTTGTTCTTGTGTTCTTCGTGTTCTTCCTCTCTCCCTCAAAGTTCATAGGTTGGGAAGGCCCGATCTACAAATTGGAGAGGAACCAATCCAAGCAAAGCTCAACATCATCACCCTCTACCTCAAGGAGTGTGGGGAAAAGCTCGGATCCGGATTCAAAGCTCATCTTCCTTGGATCTCGGAGCTACAACGTGCCACCGGTAGTACCGGTCTGACTTCACCGGTAGTACCGGTCAGCCACCGGTAGTACCGGTCCTACTGCCGGTTGTACAAATCAGTGGTTTGCACTCTCTATTCACTAGTTTATACTTATTATTTCATACTTGTGCTAGTGTTTAGTGGTTGCTTTAGTAACTATTATAGCTTGTGTATCTTGCTAGTTACCTTCTTGCTTGTGTAGCATAGAAGTAGCTCTTGAGTGACTAATTGGCTTGTGTAGCCTTGTTAGTCACATTTCTTAGCTTGTGTAGCTAAGCTTTTGAGCTCTCTAGTTTGGCTTGTGTAGCATTGTTGTTGAGCATTACTAGTGAGCTTAGGCTTTGTGCGCTTTGCCTTCACTAGCATGTGTAGGAGCTCCTGGTTTGCTTAGAGTACTAGTTGCTTAGGTTTGTGTGACCTTGCAACCTAGACTTGTTAGGTGAGCTTTCTAGCCCAACACCTTAGTAAGCTTTCTTTTCATAATTTGCTAGGTGCTAGTGTTTTAAGTAGAGGGGTGTTGCTTTGGCTAGACCGATAGTTTTAATTCCGCATTTATTTTTTGGTTAGCCTTTGCGATAACTTTTTAGATACGCCTATTCACCCCCCCTCTAGGCCAATTAGGTCCTTTCAAATAGGAAATTGTTAATGAGACACTAAACGACCCTATATGAAAAATGGCTACAAAATTATTAATGTAGATCTTCATTAGTCAGTAAATGACTACAAAAGAAGTATTAGTAAACATTAATTAGTCACTAAATGCAAAATTGACCAAATACAAATGTAGATCTTCATTTATTTGACCAAACTTAGCAAAAATGACCAATACACATGTCACTTGACATCACTGCTAAGCTAGCTACATCAAGCGGGCACAATAGTGATCTTCTTCTTGACATATGTCCCTTGGTCATGATCATGTCGTAACCATGGAGTGTCTTCGACATTTAGAAGTATGCTTGAGTCTTTGGTCACACTGAATGGCGCAATTCGTTCATCCCTTTCGTAAAGTTCTGACATGTCTGAGTTGTCCTCAATTCCCAAAATATTTCTTTTCCCTGAAAGAACTATGTGACGCTTGGGCTCATTGATGATTGATTTGTCATCATTTTTTCCTTTCTTTGGTTTTGTAGACATCTCTTTTACATAGAACACCCGATTCACATCAGCAGCAAGGACAAATGGTTCGTCTTTGTACCCAATAGTGTCGAGGTCCACTGTTGTCATCCCATAATCCTTGTCAATTGTTACCCCAACTCCGGTCATCTTTTCCCATTGGCACTTAAACAAAGGGACTTTAAAATTAGATGCATAGTATAGTTCCCAAATCTCAACTATGCGGCCATAATATGTTTGCCTTTTTCCATTTGGGTCAGTGGCATCTATGCGGACACCACTATTTTGGTTGGTGCTCCTTTTATCTTGGTCTACCGTGTAAAATGTATTTCCATTTATCTCGTAGGCTTTGTACGTGAGGATGTGCCATGATGGTTGTCTAGCCAACAAATACAGTTGGTCATCAATACTCTCATCACCAAGACATTTTTTTTGCAACCAATCTCCGAAAGTTTTCATGTGTTCACGCGTAATCCAAGCTTCATTCTTCCCTGAAAACTAGGATCGTAGGAACTTCTTGTGTACCTCGACATACGGCTCCACCACGGAGGAGTTTTGAAGAATTGTGTAGTGTGCTTTGTTGAAATAATCATCCCCCGTACCGATATATGTTTTCTTCCCTAGTGTTCCTTTCCCACTAAGTCTCCCCTCGTGTCTTGATTCAGGAACACCAATCGGGTCAAGGTCGGGAATATAGTCAACACAGAACTCAATGACCTCCTCTGTCCCGTAGCCCTTGGCGATGCTTCCTTCTGGGAGAACACGTTGGTGAACATATTTTTTTAGGACTCCCATGAACCTTTCAAAGGGGAACATGTTGTGTAGAAACACAGGACCGAGAATACTAATCTCCTTGACCAGGTGAACTAGGAGGTTTCCATGATATTAAAGAAGGATGGAGGGAAAACCAACTCAAAGCTGACAAGGCACTGAACCACATTATTCTATAGAGTAGCTAGTTCCATTGGATCGATTGCCTTCTGAGAAATTGCATTGAGGAATGCACATAGCTTAACAGTGGCTAGACGTAAATGTGGAGGTAGAATTCCTCTTAACGCAACCGGAAGCAATTGCGTCATAAGCACGTGGCAGTCATGAGACTTTAAGTTTAGGAATTTCTTCTCCGACATATTTATTATATTCTTTATATTGGAGGAAAATCCAGATGGGACCTTGATGCTGCTTAGACATTCAAACATGCTTTCCTTTTCTTCTTTGATAAGAGTGTAGCTAGCAGGCCTTAAATAATGGCGTCCATCTTCTGTCTTCTCTAGATGCAGGTTGTCTTGTTCTTTCATGTCTTGCAAGTCCTGTCATGCTTCAAGTGTATCTTTGGATTTTCCATACACACCCATGAATCCTAGCAGGTTCACACAAACATTCTTTGTGAAGTGCATCACGTCGATCGCGTGGCGGACCTCTAGGACATGCCAATAGGGTAGCTCCCAAAATATGGACTTCTTCTTCCACATGGGTGCGCGTCCATCAACATCTTTTGGACTACTTGCACATCCTTGACCATATCAAGTACATCCTCTCTAGTTTGGTTGTGAGGCTTGGTTCGTTTCACTTCTTCTTTACAATGCTTGCCTTTCTTTCTGGCTTGGCAATTCTTAGGAAGAAAATGACGATGGCCAAGGTACACGACCTTTCGACATTTTTTTAGATATACACAGTCAAGGTCATCAAAACAGTGTGTGCATGCATTATATCCCTTGTTTGTCTGTCCTGAAAGATTACTTAGGGCAGGACAATCATTGATTGTTACGTACAGCAATGCTCGCAGGTCGAAGTGTTCCTGTTTGTACTTGTCCCACACATGTACACCTGGTTTGCTCCATAAAAGCAGGAGTTCCTCAACTAAGGGCCTCAGGAAGACATCAAGGTCGTTGCCAGGTTGCTTCGGGCCTTGGATCAGCACCGGCATCATAATGAACTTCCGCTTCATGCATAACCATGGAGGAAGGTTGTAGATACATAGAGTAACAGGCCAAGTGCTATGACTACTGCTCTGCTCCCCAAAATGATTCATACCATCCATGCTCAAACCAAACCTTAAGTTTCTTGCGTCTTCTGCAAACTCCGGGAATTCTCTGTCAATTGCTCTCCACTAGGACCCATCAGCAGGGTGTCTCAACATGTTGTCTGCCTTACGGTCTTCTTTGTGCCATCGCAACAACTTTGCATGGTCCTTGTTTCTAAACAGACGTTTCAGGCGTGGTGTTATAGGAGCATACCACATAACTTTGGCAAGGATTTTCTTCCTAGGACGCTCTTCGCCCTCAACATCGCCAGGGTCATCTCGCCTGATCTTATACCACGGCGCTTTACATACGGGGCATTCATCAAAATTCTCGTAGTCCTTGCCACGGTACAGGATACAGTCATTAGGACATGTATGTATCTTCAGGATTTCTAATCCCAGAGGGCACACGACCTGTTTTGCTTCGTACGTAGTGGCAGACAATTCGTTAGGCTTCGGAAGCATCTTTTTTGGGATCTTGAGTAATTGCCCAAATGCCTTGTCGGATATGCCATTTTTTGCCTTCCATTGTAGCAACTCCAGTGTTGTACCCAACTTATTTTGCCAATTTTTGGCGCTCGGGTATAGTAGTTTCTTGTGATCCTCTAGCATGCGGTCAAACTTAGCTTTCTCTTTTTCACTCTCACAATCTTTTTGTGCATCACGAATGACTTCACCAAGACCACCATCTTCAGAGAGTGTGTCCTCTGCCTCTGCCTCTTCTTCTGCTTCCACCATTGCAGTATCATTGAAGTCACCATATTGAGCAATAATGTCGTCAGGGTCCAATTGCTCTTCTTCGTCTTCCATCATAATTCCGGTTTCTCCATGCTTGGTCCAACAAATATAGTTTGTCATGGAACCCGACTTCAACAAGTGTGAGTGAAGAGTCCTTGAGCTACAATATTCCTTCAAATTCTTGCACAAGGTGCATGGACAACACATGAAATTATCATCCCGCTTGTTTGCCTCAGCCACTCTTAAGAAATCATGCACGCCATCAATGAACTCTTTGGAGCGGAGATCTACATTGTACATCCAATCGCGTGTCATCCTCTGCATTATATGACCCAAAACATAATTAAATTTCTCATTTTGGTCAAAAAATGAAATTATAAAAATACCGAAAGGTTTGCATTAAAATAACATGAGATGGAAGACCATCATTTGTCATTTCCGAGTCACACAAAGACTAATGTATGCTCTATGAAAGCCTAGACATAAGGTATGCTAAGACCGCTAGCACTATACATAGAAAACCTAAAATGCACTTCAGTAGCATAATGATCTCCCGACCAATCCCAACTAAAGCAGGCAGATCATTATTCGTCTGTTCAACATCGACGAGCTCCTTGAGCTGGCTCGCTACCTCATCAGCCTTCGTAGCTTTCGCCACATGTTTAACATAATCTTCCTCCCAATACCAGCCACGACATCCAGTGCCATCCCACTGAAAATAGAAATAAAAAATCATGATTTTAATCAAAATCATCAAGAGAAATATAGGTATAAATTAACCATAACCATCAAATGAGACAAAATATATAACTCACATTGCGATCTACACTTATAGAAGATCTGACCGTTGTTGGGACCCGCCTTCCTCACTCGGTACTCTTTCACAGTCTTTTGCATACACTTGCCACAGGTAATGAGAGGGAGGTCTGGCCTTAGTCGCTTTGGAACCCGATTAGAGGCCGAGTACACCGAAGCAGTTGTCATCTACTTTCTATACTCATTTTTCAAACCAGATATTATAAATTCCTCATATTCTAAACAAAGAAAATAAAACAACTAAAATTTAAATTTCTCTAAAATCATCAAATGTGCCATGTATACAACTAAAGTATTTTAGGTAGCTAACTTATTCATCTAAATATATAATTATTTTGAGCTCAAGTGGCATATATATAAATCAAGAACAATCCACCATAAATTCATCATTTAATAATATCCTAAGAATCTATATTTCTCAAACTAAGTTAAACTAATCTTGAAATGTGGAACATATAATATCCTAGAAATGAAATGTGTATACTTAGAATACTAGTTTTAGTTGCCTTGTTCAAAATATTCAAACAATGTCAAGTGAATGAAGCTTAAAATGGCAAAAAAAGAGGAATCATAAAGAAAAATCACATATAGACCAGCTCTATGGAGGCGTAAAAGTGAGAGGTTGAAGATAGTAACCTTTCAACGAGTCGATGGAGGCGTAGAAGTGATCAAATGAAGCAATGGCCGAAGAGGAGATGAAGAACACACCAAGAACAAGAAAGAACAGAGAGGAAGAAATGAGCTCTCAGGCTCGGGTAGGGGAGGAAGAGAGTTCAAATAGGGGGGGACCTTTAGTCCCGGTCCATAGAACCAGCCATGACTAAAGGCCTAGAAATAACCTCGGTTTGTGCCCTAAACCGGGGCTAAAGGTGGACCTTTAGTCCCGGTTGGTAACACCAACCGGAACTAAAAGTCCCCCCTGACAATGTCTGATCACCGAGCCGGTTGGAGGGGACTTTTAGTCTCGGTTGGTGTTACCAACTGGGACTAAAGGTACCTTTAGCTCCGGGCGCAATTTCCACCGGGGCTAAAACCGATTTTGGAAATCAGCCAAAGGTGTGTTCTGCAGTAGTTATCAAATTGCCATAATTGAAGGAGACTTGTGTGCTTGTGCAGTAGGAGCGGCAACCGGCACCCGACAGGCAGCGCCGGCATGCAGCAGACGATAAGTCGTCATCGATCGAGGCGACAAAATAGCCGTCTTTTAGGACACATATGCACGCATGCGATCAAGCTAGGTGCATACGTGTGCCGCGGCAGTGGGGAGAGCCGGACGGCAGCACGGGCTCGAGCGCATGGGCGAGAGAGACGGGGTCCTGGTGAGGCACCAGGTCGCTGGAGCGGCACGTGAAGCGATCCGGCCGGGGGACGACACGTACGTGAGTAGGTCATCGATCATTCTCTCCATATATCCCATATCGTGGTCCGCGCATGCAGCATGGATAGATGAGGCACACCGACGCAGCAAGGGTGTTGGTCTGGTTGGTGTGAGACCGTGAAAGCCTTATCATCCTGTGGCGCAAATTAACCGGTGTTGTACGTACGTGTTCAGCGAGTGAGACTCAGCTGCGTAACGTACCAGCGACGATGGTCTATGCATTTGTAACGTTACCCACGTTTTTTTGTTTTAAGATAGTAGCTACGGTTACGGTTAGGAATTAGCCTCCGACAGCGACAAGTTGACTGCTAATCTCCATGCGTAGAAACATCGATTGAATCTACTGAGACGAACATACAAGATCACAGACGACACCAGAGGTACGATATTTGTTGATGAGGTTCAGCCGAAGCCTAATCCCGGGGGCATGACTATGGGCGCTCCTCCCCAATACCAGCAACCCGGTCGCACTAGGGTCTCGGCAATGTGCCGCCGTCCTCCCGCAAACATGTCGCTTATGTCGTCATGGTTATAATAGCAGCCCTCCTCTCATATTTATGAGGAGACCGGTTACAGAATCCAACACCAACTCTACCCTATACTGCCAAATGCAACTCAGAGTCTTAGCGTAACCAAACTCATACATAATATTCGACACATATCCAACAAACTCCACCTTGACGAATATTCCGCCGTCTTGAAGTCGTCCATGAGCGAACCTCTATGTACAACTGACTTGATTTGCCGTTACAGCTCCACAAGAGCTGCATGATGAGTCAACACAGACCCACCACAAGCAAGAGCCTCCGCTATCCCGCAATTCTATACTTCATGACTCCATCTACAGCTATGCACCCTTCTCTCTGTCACCACAATCTTTATGAAGTAAATCTCTAGCTCTAACACATGTCTGACTTGCTAAAGCACATGACACCAACGAGCTAACTAGATCCAGTATCATACTCAAACTGATTGAACCCATGACACTAGATCCAGTATCATACTCAAACTGATTGAACCCATGACACTGAGAACCTCATAGCTGTTATTTGAGTCACATAGCGAAAGTGCATCTAGCCCTTTAGTGGGTTTTGGTAAAATGAATGACAACACAATTAAAGGTCTAACAAGTTTGATTAGTGTATCAAAGGTTCAACAAGAAAAGCAAACTTGATGGTATTCCACACAGTGTTGAAATGAAGGTCAAATTGTGTATTGTTGTATTGGAAGATCATGGGAATAATCTAAGTCAAGCAAAAGACAACAATGCAAATGAAATCAATGAAATGGCCTCTATGTTGTGGGATATCATAGTATCATATGAAAGCAAGAGTGTTTGGTAAATGGCAAATGAGGCATGAGTTGATAGCTATGGATTGGTCTCTATATTAGCTTGCTTTACATGAACAAGAAGAGTTGGATAGTGGACTAGTATTGATCAAGGATTGAATAATGAATCAATAGTGCATTAGTGAGAAAACACCAAGCAAAGGTCAAATGACAAAGGAGACAACGTATATTGGATATAATATGGTCTCTACTATAGTTTGCTTGTATGGACAAAGATTTGGAAAATCACTTTGCATTTATATGATCAAGCTAGAAGTATGAAGATAGAGATTGAAGTGAGTGATAGGAGTGTCAAGATAAAATAAGAAGGATCTAAGGAATTGTGAATTGACTTGACCATATTGATGTGGAGTCTCATATATCAAAGCTTGATTGATCTCAACACTCATATCTACAAGATATTCAAGTAAGGATCACAATATTGTAGAAATGGTTTTCAATCAGTGTTTAATATGATGTGACTTGAGTATGACTTGATAGGGTGAAGATAGCAAGGAAACGACTTCGAGGTACTAAGCAAAGGTGAAGGTCAAGGAGACCGAGGTACTATGGCTAAGGTGAAGAAGAGAGTACTTGCATTGAGTCGAAGTACTAATCGAGCTATGAGGAGTCATATTATGTTGAGGATCAAATTATTAGTGAAAGTGACTTGAAGCCATGGACTGAACTCATATGTGTTGGAAGATTCAAGTCACAAGCTTTAAGGTGTGTTTGCTCAAAGAGATGAGATAAGGATGATTGCAGATACATGCTCAAGGTATTATAAGAATGAGGATAATACACTCAATGGTGCAGCCCCAGATTATTAAAGGATACGGTGACCAACTCAAAAGGATTTAATTTATTTGATGTTTTGAATTTGAGTTTAGGAAAATTCGTACTACAAAGGGGGATGCAATGTGCATGCTTAAATGTGCAACCAAGCGCTCAAATTTCACCAAACATCCTCTCATACCTTGCCCAGACTCCCTGCAAAACAGATTTTCATTCGGAGCATTTTTGGGTAGAGCGGTAGTGCTGCTCCCCAGAGCGGCAGTGCTGGGGGTCCAGCAGTGCCGGGCCTTAGAGCAGCAGTACCGAGACTTAAAGTGTCCGTTGGACAGCAGAGGGTATTTCTATCCCCTCCCTGCTGCCCCAACGGTTATCTCGACCATTCCCTTCTCCAGTGCTCACACAGAAAGCTCTCTCCATCTCTCTAACTCCATTGGAGCCCCTCAAGCTTCTCCATTGATTCCTCTCCAATCCTTTGAGAGATTGAGCCTCCAAACTCCATTTGAGAGCAGCCCAAACTGTTCTTCATCGCCTAGAGCACTTGGTTCGTGTTCAAGCCGGTGGATTGCATTCGTTACTCTTGGAGCTTGCTCCTAGCCGGCTAGAGCGTCGCCCGTGGAGCTTGCCAACTTATGTGGCAGCCTCGGGAGGTTTGTAACCATCTCATTGCAGCTAAGAAATCACCCCTCACTTTAAGAGTTCACTCTCTTGATTTGAGAACGAGGGAAAGGCAAGCCTTGTGTGGCGAACCTCAACAACGTGGACTTAGGCCAGCCTTGGTGGCGATGCTGAACCATGGGATAAATTTTGTGTCACTTGTGTTTGTATTGTTTGCTTTACTTGCATTTGTCCTCAAGGTGATTTCTAGGGTTTAGTCTTGATCTACTTGGTGGTGCAACTCCTACCTTTTCTAAGAGGTTCTACATGTTCTATAATATCCTAGGAAGGTTTCTATTCAAGTAGAATTTTGATTTGTTGGTTAGTTTTTGAACTATATACTTATCTGTCTCACTGACCAGCACTGTCGGGCTCAGAGCAGCAGTGCCGGGCAGAACAGCAGTGTCCGGCTTTAGAGCGGCACTGCCGCGCCTGTAACCTGATAAGTTATGCAGATAATTTTTAAACAGGCCTATTCACCCCCGTCTAGTCCTGGTGGACGACATCAAGGTCCGTTCACATAGAAATTGCTATAGCTTACTCTTCTCATTCCACTGTAATGATACGCCCAACATCTTACATCGTAGCCTCCTGCAGCCCTGACCAACTAGATTACTCCAGTTGCAAGTATAAATATTCACCATCTATACTTCCTTCCAGTTCAGCTCTAGAAGTTTTTTCACGTCATTCGATCCACACTTCAAAACCCGCATGTGCAATTTGAATCGATCCACACCCTTGCTGATTTGAATGTACAAAAACTCATCCAATGCAAACCTGCATCGAGCTTGCGCCACGTGTCACCACGCCATAGAGATCAACAAACCCCATCAGCTGTCACGCTCCTATGTCGCCATCGCAGATCCTATTGCCGTCTCTGTTCACGGTATGACTAGCCTGTTGCCGCCAGTCTCTCTGTCATGCACCACGGTATGTTCGCCCTCCAAACAAACAATCCGCCAACCATCCTGAACTGTCTGTCTTGTGCTCTATGAACTGTTCGGCCCCGATCTATCAATCACAGATAGATCACGAACCAGTTGCTTCTCACCTCGACCCTGTCAGTCTGCACTAGACTCCGTCGCTCCCGAGAACACCTGCTGAAAATACTATTGTCAAACTCTCATCAATCGCCATGTGCACCACGACCGAACACCGTCGACAATCTCCGCTCGGTTAATATTATTAGGAATTATCCTCCCACAGCGACAAGCTGACGGCTAATCCCTATGCGCAAAAACGTCGATTGAATCTACTGAGACGAACATGTAAGATCACAGACGACACCAGAGGCACGATATTTGTTGATGATGTTCAGCCGAAGCCTAATCCCCGGGGCATGACTATGGGCGCTCCTCCCCAATACCAGCAACACTGGTCGCACTAGGGTCTCGGCAACGTGCCACCGCCCTCCCGCGAACCTGTCGTTTATGTCGTCATGGTTACAATAGTAGCCCTCCTCTCATATTTATGAGGAGATCGGCTTACAGAGTCTAACACCAACTCTACCCTACCGCTAAACACAACTCAGAGTCCTAGCGTAACCAAACTCATACATAATATTCGACACATATCCAACAGTTACTCATTTATTGGTCATTTTATATATCCTTGTTTCGGCTAGGTTATTATATTTATTTTACCACATTTATATTCTATAATTCATGTTAAGGGATGTTGTGTTGCATCAAATTTGTATAAACTCGAGTTAGGGATTTAATTTAAAATAGATTAATATACACACACAGTTTTAAATTCTCAATTTCACATAGGTGCTCGTATTTAGTTTAGGATTTCACAACATTAATTGTTCTTTTGGTAGTAGACAATAAGCCACCTATATGTAATGATTTTGTCAATCTCAACATCTTTTTCAGAGATGGTCATAAGGATAGAATATGTATATGCATATATTCATAGTGTGAGCGCACGTGCATTTATAAGTTTGTGTATATATACCGTGCACTACTAGAATGATGGACTTTTTTTATGTTTTTAACTAGTAAGTAAAACACAACCACTAGTCATCCCTGTACGTGTGAATTCTCCCTAGGAGACATTTAGTACGAAAAGTTTATACTAAATTTTGAATAACAAAACATTAGAAGAACTCTGCTTCACTAGAAAAACTTTTAAATTTTAGTATTGCTGATTCATAAAGAAATCAATTTTTGTTAAGGCTAAAGTTTCAGGTCATTTTCAAGATCAGCCTTTCATTTGTGATTCGCAAAGGAAAATTATTTTATTGAATTAAAGAAATCGTATACTATAAAATTCATTTATTTGCAATTTTGCATTTATACCAACAGGATGGTCTTTACCTGTGCATCATTCGTTGGAAAAAGGTTTAAAATTCAAATAGGTAACAAATCAATTCAGAATGCAAATCTCGTCCGAGAAATCCATAACAATGTCTTGGGCCGAAATCAATAAAATCTGGGCTCAAACCCTTTTCTTTTCGAGCTTTCCCTTCCTTTCTCTAATTTTACAAGGGCCCAAACCCTGTCAACAATTGGGCCGAGCCCGGTTTTCTGCATTAGCTCCCTCATATTTACAATAAACCAGCCTGGTAGTGGTACCAACCACTTCCCTCTTGTCAGACTCACTTCCATCCCGGACTCACTCGTCATGGCAAACCTCTCACTCCCGAGTAAAATTCACCATCGGTTGTCGAGGTTATCTTAACATGTCGTCTAGATCCCTAAAATTTTAAAATGTAATTTTTGCTGTGAAATTGTAACATGCATCATTTATGTTCAGCATGTCTATTCTACCCACTATCCTATGTGATATATATATGACATATAAGACATATGTCAGTGGTAAAACTTCGTCTTAAAAAATATGTATCTTTTTCTGTATGGTTTTAGATAAATGTATACAATTTTATATGAAAATCATAGAAACTAATAAGATCTACAACTTTCTAGTTTTATTTTTTTCATTTGACACTGTCAAGGTGCTAAAAATAACATAGATTTTCAACAACATATTAATCGTGTATCATGGCTTTGTCGTCGCAGAAAAATCATTTGTTTATTGTATAATGTTTGGATAAAGATATTTCCATAAATAATATGGAAAATTCTACTTATTAACCCTCTAATCTATCTAGCGTGGTCTACTTCATCCCCTCAACGTATTTTCTATCCCCTTAACTTTTCAAAACCGGTCAAATTACCCCTTCGGGCAGGTTTGAACTATACAATGCTATGCCTTGGTGAGGAATCATACACCATTAAGCGATTTGAGCGTTCCTTTTGAGGTGTGGACTATGATTTTTGTGAAAACTTTAAAAACTCCAAGTTACTAAGATGTGAATTTTGAAAAAATGACATTGTTTCACTTTTCAACTGTTCAAGGATATATATTAGCCAACACCACATATCCCACGAATGGTTTGGAATAGTTTTTATGCTAGTAGTATGCCTTAAGATCTTATATGCATGGTTACTTTTATCTTAACCTTAAATCGAGGACAAGCAAAGAACAAGTGTGGGGGAACTTGTTGATGGTCATTATTGTCAACTATAAATCATCAACTATTGCATAAATTGACATGAGATGAATCACAAACCATAGTTGTAGGTTTTATTTCTAACATGTTCCATGAGTTTTGGTGCCTTGAGTTGTGCGAACACATGGTTGATATGTGCCCATGTTGTTTAGTTTTATGATGAGTGATTGCCCAACACTTGAGTGTTTCAGTTTGAGCGGTTTACACTAATCTTTGTGAAAGCAAATGTGTGCCTGTCTATCGGCTTGTGGTGTACAGGTGCTAGGCCCGGAGACAGTGGTCAATGGCGTGGTGAAGGTCGAGTAGAGGCTTGCCATGCCGATGGACTGAGAGCGGTGAAGGGCGGAAGCCGGGCTCGGACCGACGGACTGGGGTGCCGGTGGACTAGCTGTGGTGGCTAGTACTTGGCATCGGCGAGCGCAAAAAGACATGGAGGTAGAACGTGTTGACCAAGTCAAGACGGCGGGTGAGCGAGTTGAGCGGGAGGCTCATGGGGACTCGGAGCCGCGCCGGGCGAGGACGAGATGGCACGTGTCGAGCGGTTTGATGGTTTGGGCCTCAAAACCATCGGAGGACAGTTTCCGAGTTTGGGCCTCAAAACTCGGGGTTTGGTAGTTGAGCCGAAAGCTACCGATGGCGGGTTTTGCGGGTTTGGGCCTCAAAACCCGGGCGGAGCTTCCGAGGAAGCGGGAATGGCACGTGGCGGAATCCTGAAGGTTGCGTCGAGGCGACGGCAACTCCAGGCAGGAAGCGGGGCCGTCCATTCAAACGAGTGGTTGTGAGTAACTCGACTTGGATTACAGTGTCTTAGGACTAGGAAATTCGGTCATGTATCTAGGGGGGTCTTTGGGAAATAGTCAAAGCCCGTTAAGTAGGGGATGAAGGGGTATCCCTCATCCCATCTCTTGCACACTTCCTCTCCCACCTTCGACTCCTAGGTTTTCCCTTCCCCTAGCTTTTCTTGCTTGAGATCCACGGAGTCTCCCGTGTAAAACTTGAGATTGTGTTCGGGAATCGGAGTCCTTACCCTCCGTAAACCATGCTCGGTTCGATTTCATGATCGTGTCCCTTGATTGCTTGTGTTCTTCGCGTTTCGCTTTTGGCTCCTCTTTAATCCCGAGATGAGATCTTTTGATTCAGAGTAGTTCTTGCAAATCCGTTTGAACCAAGTTGTTCCTAATCGTGAGGCACATCTTTGCACCGAAGGAATTCTCCTCAAACCTCACGAGTACACAGATCGGGCAATTTCTTTGCCAAGTTCGTCGGTTCTTGAGTTTTCCTCGAAATCTTCTTCTTCTGGTTAATCCGAACTAAGTTGAGCGATGATTTCTTCGGGATAGCTCCCCAACTGCACTAGGATGATGCCTACAAAGTTTGGTTGCAGTTGGTGATCATTTGGTTAGGTTTTGGAAAGTTTTGGGGGAGAGAAATCGATTTTCGCTCTCACTGCGCTCTGATCGGGGGCGACAGACACTCTGTCAGTTTGAGTTGGACATTAGGGCTCACCCAAGCCAGCGTCTATCGCGACTTTTGTCTACGCGCGTGTTGGTGGCGTCGGACGCTCACCAGCGTCCGTCGGCCTCGCATCGGACGCGTTCGTCGGGTTCCCAGCCAAACAGGCTCACTGTAAGGTCAACAGTCGCTCGCTCAACATCCGTCGCACCTCAACGGCGCATCCGTCGCCTGTCTTCCCAGCGTCCGTTGGCTGTCTTTCCTGTCTGTTTGCTTCGGGGTTCTTGCCTCTTTTCCATAGGGGTCGGAAACTTTGTTTTCGGGGTTTCCGGTGAGTTTTTCTCCATTGCCGGTGAGCTCTGATTTGTTCGATTTTGTCTGAATCCCTGCTCGCGTTGCTCGGGGGAGGTTGAGCACCCATCAACTGGGTTGTGTTTTTGGGAAGAGTGGTCCGAATATTTCGTGAGAAATTTGAGGCTCCCATTCACCCCCCCTCTGGTCGCCGTTCTCGGTCCTTCAAGTTGTTTTGTATGATTCTTAATTTTTCACAAAATAAAAATATCTCAAATGATGAATTAGATTGCACAATTATGAAGAGCTTATTGAGATGATCAATACAAACATATTATTTGCTATATTTGGAGCCCAGAAACGAAACCAACAATGAAAGACTCTAGAAGACACCAAAAGGCGTATTACTAAAGAGCGGGGCCCACCTAGCATAGGGGGAGCCTGGATAGCCCCACCCCAAGGGCTGCCGCCCTGCTAGGTCAACGAAACTGCCTCTCCTTTCTACGTTGGTTTCCCACCGCCATGGAGAGCCCATCTCCACCGTTGCTCAAGGTTGGTTTGATCTGAGACTCTAGATATTCTATGGGACTCATGACATACCCCTATAAAAGAACTCCAGGCACCCTCCAGGATGCATTTTGAGAAACTCTGATTCATATTTATCTCTTTGGATCAAGATCACACAAGGAGGATTAGGGCTAGACTCTCTAATGTAGTAGATTAGTTCTAATTGAGAGTTAGGGAGAGTTGAGCCATGCTCGGGTTCTAGAGAAATCTTCGAAGGTCTACTAAATCTCTATATCTTACCTTTGCAAGACTTATTCTTTAATATATTCATCTTCTCTATTTACTTTTATGTCCTTCATGTGTATAGTTAGTATAGTTAGCACATATTAGTATGGGATCTCTGCTCATATTGAGTGCTCTAGTTATCGTACGTGATTAGAGTAGTAATCATTAGATTATACATGTTTTCTAGGCTAGTGTTTACCTTAACCCCACACCACCACCACCAGAGGACCAACAGACAATGGAAGACCTAGGAGCCATCCTCGGTCCTAATTGAGACGGCCGTAGCGCCGCCAGGCCCGCTAAGATGTCGTCACCATGGCGGGCCATCCCGAGCCCCAAGACTGCCATATTTTGGATGCTTTTGCAAATGCCGAGATGTGAGCTAGTTGGGTCACGAGTTTCACATGACCTTCACATACACACCACATGCTCTCCTTTATGGATGGGGTTCAGATGTGAGCTAGTTAATGAAATATACCACACCTGCATAGGATGAAGGAGGTAGTGTACATGGAGGTAGAGCCAAGAATCTAGCACTTCTAAGAATCACAATGCTTCCATGTAGCCGAAGACCAAGTTTTACATCCTTAGCACCGGTGGTACTCTAGGGTGACTCTAAGCTGAGGGTAGGGCGGTATTGTATCACCTAGCCCGCTATCCAGTGTCAGCCTAGGCAAGGTGCTCCACTAATGATGACAATCTTGTGGGTACAAATGTATACAATTTGCATAGTTTAGATCTATAAATATGGCCATGCTCCAGATATGGACATTCTTGTGTTTCTGCTTCACTTCAACTAGAGTCGTGTGCTTTTCTCCCTCAGGTATAGATGGGCAACGGGCCGTGTCGGGCCGGCCTGGCCTGGTACCGTATCGTGTCGTGCCCATGGTTACCGGGCCGACGAGGCACGTCGTGCCCTGCGGGCCGTGCCAGCCAATAGCTTATTTGGCCTATTTTTATGTTGTTCTTTGTGTAAATTTGGCTCGTTTTTATGTTTTTTTTGCGAATTTGGCTCATTTTGATGTTGTGCTGCAATGTGAGATACATGTATGTTTGGATTTAGAACAATTATATATTAAAATTTCATATAGCGCCTCCGAGGGCCGGTCGGACGAGGCGGAGTGCCTCCGAGGGGTGATGACGTTAGCGCCTCCGAGGGCCGGTCGGACGAGGCGGAGTGCCTCTGAGGGGCGATGACGTCAGCGATGACGTCATCCCCGGTCAAACGAGGTGGAGCGCCTCCGAGGGGTGGTGATGCCAGGGATGATGTTACCCCTGGTCGGACGAGGCGTAGCGCCTCCGAGGGGTGTGTTACTCACTTCGCCCTTGGGCCGAGTCCTCCCAAAGCCCGGCGGAGGAAGAGTCAGAATGGGTCTGGCTTGGATGGCCTTTGTTTTTTTCGAGATGCGAAGTTGGGGTACCCTATTTTCAGGTATCCGACAGAAGGGTAAGCCTGTCTATGATCCTATAAAAGACTTATATATGTTAGAAAGGACAAGGATGTCTGTGGATGGGATCTTCACCAAATTTTAATGCATTGCCTAGTTGAGGTCTTTTGTTTGATTTAGTCTCGATGGACTTGTACCCATAGCTTGTGTTAGGGTTGGTCGAATGTAATTTCAATTTTATGTAAACACTTTGTATGCAATCTAAAATCATCTGAACGTGAGGTTGCACAAACCAAATGTGAAACCACTAGCCAGTCCTAATTGTTTCTTTTTCATATTGTACATCTGCTTTACAGACTATGTATTATACAATGCTTCTATCCTAATCCTCTCCTTCCTTGATGCTTGCTTTTCGTACGTATCCTCATGATGTCGCCATTGTTTAGTGTCAAACCTGCTTTATTAGGTCAGTGGCCTGATCGTGGTCATGGCAAATGAAGAGGAATATGTCCCCTCAACTTACATCGCATCAAGCCAACTATGAAAATGTTTCCTTGCTTCATTACGCAAGTAATCCGCTGCTGCCACATGTTAATTCATACTTGAAGTGGAACTTTCAGATGTTTCACCCAAATCTCATCCTATCTCTCTGAAAACGACAGGGCTGATCAATCAGCAAACTACACCACTGTTACATCTCCTGACCTCTGAAGCCAGGTAGGTCCGTAGGCGTACTATGTGTATATGCTAGTGGTCAGTCTTTATCAGGGAGAGATGACAAAGCAAGGAGCACAATGATTGATAGATCTTTATATGTCAGTACAGAACTGGTAACAGTCACAAGAACATGTAGAACTAATTTTGGTAGCTCGCAACTTGGCTTCATGCAGGCAGGGCTAAGGTATTCTACAAGGGTGACATGATCATGTTTGTGTGCAGTGGAGGTCATTCTGCCTGTCCTTGTCAGTGATCACTGCAAGTGCAAACTGAATATTATAGGCTCATCTTCACCTTTTCCACGCTCTGAAGTATGACGGGCAACTACTTTGCCATGCCTTTGTGTCAACATAAAGCTAAGGTGATAAGAGTAATATGATAAGAAGATACATAATTTATTGCTTCTCTTTGGTTTGTTTTTCTTTTCACGCCGGCGTGGTTGATCAAGCTAGGAAAATACAGTATACACCCTCCGTCCCAAAAAATTCACAATTCTAGCTATGAACCTGGACTAGAATTGCGAATTTTTTGGGACGGAGAGAGTAGTTTCCTGCTGCTTCTGTTGCCTTATCTCCTAGACACCAGTTTCTGATTCCCATCCCTCTTTTTCTTTTCATGAGAACCGAGGATAGAAGGAGATCAGGTAACTCTGATAGTTCCGAAAAGAGGCGTTCCCCGGGAGGCACCACCAGGCTGTTCGGATAACCGGGATGTCGACATCTTCAGCTCCAGATCAGGCATCTGGAGTTGCGTCTGAGCCTTTGCCATCAGGTAAAGGGAAGATGGGTTCTGTGGCTCTGATGCATCACTACTACCAGCACACTGTGATGCGCTGCCGCTGCTCATCATCAGGTTCAGGCATGGAGGCAGAAGCACAGCTCCCTTTGTCGTCCTTGCGTCGAAGGTCACCGGCGACAGGCTGGGGAATTGCAGCTCGGGTACTGATGCTGATGCTGCCCTGGGGATTCCTGCCGTCTTGGCACCTTCAACCTGCAGATCGTACGTGTGGGTAACAGGTAAAAATGACATGGCACACTGCCAGGGAACAGGAGGTCAAGTGATCGGAGAATTCATCAGATCAGTTACCGCATCGAAGAGGCTGGACCTCCTCTTCTGTGTGAAGCTGTTCTGCCTCAGGAAGTACTTCTGGGCATGACTGGCCACCTGCGTCGGTGTCCGTGTTGTGACGAAGTGTCTGGAAATTCCTCGCCAGTCGCCCTTCCCGAGCTTGTCTAGGCCGGCAAGGAACATCCGGTGCTCTTCCTCAGTCCATGGAACTCCTGAGACTTAGCTTGTTCAGTAGTTATTACAAAAGATTAAGGACATCAAGAATTGTGAAACAGCTCCGAGGCATGATGATCGTTCAGGAGAAAACTATTCGTTAGTTGCTACAAGCTGACAGCGAAAATATTTGTCATTAATCACTTGTTAAGTTGACAATTCGGCCTGGAGCTTAAGCTTATCCTTAGGTAATTGTAACAGACCAACCAAAAACATTGTTCTACAGAAAACATACGTACAGTCAACTTATCAATCAATCCTTGCAAGAAACTATGACAAGTAACTAAAGTTCACAGCTTCGGAACAACATTCAGGATCAAAATAAATTCAATCGAACTGCAGAGATCAAGAAACTCTGAAACAGAACTAGAAAATAACAAAAATAACTGAAGTAAGCACATTAGTTTTGTTCACAATCTCACCTTTCTTCCTGTCCTGAACCCTGACCACGAGCCCATCCGACACGTACCCTCCGGTGATTCTCTGGGAGCTCTCCTCTATTGAGGCAAGCGAAGACGAAGACGAAGACACCGAAGGCGACAAGTTTGACGTAGCAGCAGCAGCAGCAGCTCCATAGTAGGCAATTGGTGACAGGCACTCCATGCTGAGGCACTTCTTGAGAGGAGAGGAGCCTACCTGCAGCTGCACCCCAAACAGCCTCAAGCTACCACAGCTAGTACTTGTGCTGTTGATGCTAATGCTGATCCCTTGGCATCTGTTACCACTGCAAGTCCTAGAGTTGTGGCCATTGTTTCCACAACTGGAGCACTTCCTAGCCATGCTCAATTCTGATGGCTGGAACAAGGGCACAAGAAGTTGTGGTGTGTAGTTGGAGTCAGCCAAGAAAGAGAGAACTTCTGTCCAACTAGACAAGATGGAGTAAGATGTTGTAGCTAGAGCTTTAATAAAGGTGCAGAATGTATCATGGGCTGTTTGGGAAATTACTAAACAGTCCGGTATCATAGAAGGGGACAAGTATAACATCATCCTGTTTTTTATGGTTGTGGTATTAGAATCCGCAGGTATCTGTTGAGCCTCTGCCACTACTAGACGTCACTTTCAGTAAACAGCTTATAAATTAATCTACAGTACCACATAAGTACTATTTGGTTAGACATTTTTGTTTAGTAACTTATTTTTGGAATCCGTGTTTCAATCAGACAATGTCATATGATTGCAATAGTATAAGTTTCCTAGTTAGATTCATCTTACAGAAATTGATTAAAGATTTTAGATAGTACTCTAATTGCTTATGTCTTTATCGTAATGGCAGGTCGAATACAGTATACTCGTAAAAGATAAATAATAGTACTACGGTGATTCTGATATCCATATCCACTATATAGTGTGTTATTCTTGAGTTTAAATAGATTAAACTCTACGTCAGAGGATTCAGGATCTCCTTAACAAACCATTGCCGAATCATTGATTATACAAGTGTCCAAATTCGCATACCGGGGAGTTGGAGGGCTGAGTTTACCAAATGCATGCTCATCTTTAGAAAGTTCAGATACAGGATTGACGGTTCCTTTCTGTAAAAGAATTGAATTAGGGAGTGTTGTTTCACTAAGCTCTCAGAGATAGTCTTATAGAAGTAGACCAGAAACGAAAACAGATGCTTCCACTCAAATTATCAATGAAAGAATATAAGTGTATATAGTGAGTAGAGACCGGACGTCTTACTATTACTAATTAATTTCACCCATTTGAAGCCTTAACACATTAATCTTTAAGATAAGTTTTAGAAAAAAATCTTACTATTACTAATTAATTTCACCCATTTGAAGCCTTAACACATAAATTCTCATAAATATTTTTTGCTATTACTAATCAGAGATATTTTTTGGAGCCTCTACATTAATCATTACTAGAAGCACTAAAAAAGACAAATCTAAAAAATTCTTGAAAATTGAAACATTTAACTGTCAATTCACTAGAATCTAACCATGATTCACGATCAATAATAATAGGTATTAGACCTATTCAATTTCTTAAACTAACGCAAATGTACGAAAATAGTATAAGGTGAAGCAATGGCTAAATTATGCACCCTGACCAGTACAAAAAATAGCACAAAGTAAGCACCTGAACTTACATCTAAAGTAATCCTTTAAATCTATATATAAAGTACTTGTCCCTACTACTATAAAAGTTAATATAAACAACCCTAATGATGATCTAATTTTTTCTCAAACACGCAAGAGAGCTACATATCATTATATAATAATAAGAAGAAAAAAGGGTATAAAACCCAAACAACAACACCACACACACCACACCTCACTCGAAAAGCCACTGCTCACCTATTATATTAGAAAGGACATGACCTCGGCCGAGAAAGAGAGCCCTAGTTTGCACTTGGCACTAGAGCGAGGAGATGTGAAATTCTTCTAGCCCCAACTAAACTCCACAGAAGTAACATCTCTTTAATGAACAAAAAACACCATTCTTGTGGGGGGTAATCTCATCAAACATGTAACGATTGCAATGATTCTGGATTGACCAAGCCACCAAAATTATGATGGAATTGAGACCCTTTTTTTCATATAAGACCATCCAATCTAAAAACTCAACTTTCCCACAAGTCACTAAAGGAGGTGTCGTTACACAAAGATTTAAATTTAACAAGGATAAACCTAAATAAATCTATAACTATATTATACATGATCCAATGAGTATGAAAATTTTACTATAATTTAAACATGCAATAATTAGCCCATTATAAAATTTCACCGCAATTGGACCATGGAAAGTACAACTATGAATTATTCAAATTAATTATAGAAAACATAGATATAAAAACTATAGTAAAAACTTTATACTAAAAGCATACCATATGATAGTTACTGTGTAGATTTACTCATGTGAAGTCCAATAAAATTAGACTTTTTATTTTATGATTTTTGTGTGATTTACTATGTTTTTTTCAAACATTCGGCCGAAAAAAAGAAAAAGATAGAACCGCCTTCAAACCTGTTTATAACAGGGCTAGTAAGGTAAAACGAGCGGTTTTAAAAGTTCAGTAAGGTAGTTTGTCTGATTTTACAATTCAGAGAGAAAAACTGACTTTCATAAGAGTTGAGGTAACGTGGACTTTTTTCTATCGTAAAATAGTCCACATGTGTATTCGGCCAGCTAAGCTGGGCTTTGAAATTAGTTTGGTCTCCACTAATCTGGGTATCCAAATGGTGCGGCCTAACGTCAAGTGGGACAATGGGCCCCAAATGGCTAAGCTCAATTTGCTTGGTTCAGAAATATAAGCCTACAAGTGCGAACCACATGGGCCACATAAGATAGAGATAACATTCGTCACAACTCTTGCCACCTCAGATTTGTGATGACAAATGTTCGCCCGTCATAACCACATCACTAGTCTTGTCTACTTGGTAGAATCTACAACATCCAAATATTGTCTTGAGGTAATCGAGAATTCTAAAATAAAATCGGAGACGATTTCAGATACCTTCAATTGCTGAATTCTAAAATAATGAATCTACAACATCACTTTGCACCTTATGTTTTGTCATTACCTAAAGTATTGATCAATTATAAATACTCCCATTGGCCCAAAATAAACACACATCTCGTTTTCCAAAAAAATATATTTTTTTAAAAAACTAACCAAATTATAAAAAAAATATTTATTATATATAATAAGTATCATTAGATTGAGTATAGAGTATACTTTTATAATAAGCTTATTTAGATATACAATATTGATACTATTTTCCATATTTCTAGCTAAATTTAATAATATTTGACTCTCAAAAAGCGAGATGTTGTGTAGTTATTTTGGGACAGAGAGTGTAGTTCATTTGATGAGATGAACAAAGTATATAATTTGTAACCATAGAGATTATCGAGTTGCATTGTTATTTGCATGCAACAAAATGTCATGATCTCCAAAGTCTTCCTTCAAAAAAGCACTTCAGAATAAGGCTAGGAGAAGTGGAGAACAGAGGATCCGCATCCAAGCGAATTACTAGTAGTATTCCAAAGTCACAGTAAGAAGCCGTATACGTATGAGCAAGGCTAATAATACATCGTACTATTGCCTCCATGAATCTTTGCAGCCTATGATTTTTCACTCCATTCATATAGTTGTTCTCTTTTTACTATTATTATTTGCTTTATTCGTATGTCTCATAAATTTCTTGGCCTTTGTGTCTAAGCCAACTATAAACATACATGCCACTTCTTTCTCCTTCAACTCAACATGAAGTCCACTTATAACCCTTTACTATGCTTGCTCTAAGAGCATCGATCATTGCATCCTAATTCTCGGTCGACTCATATAATGGTTACTAACTTTTTACTATTAATACATGATATCCTTTTTTATCTCAAAAAGTTTCTTAGTTCTTGTGTATAAGCTTATAGCTCGTTTTCCTTCTTTCTACTCTTTGATTTTCTTCATCTTAGCATTCAGCCCACCAACAGCCTATTACTCCCTCCATTCCAAATTATAAGACATTCCAACAATCTTGGAGAATCAAAACATATCTAGTTTGACCAATAATTATAGGGAAAACTATAAAGATTTATGACATCAAATAGGCATACTATAAAAATATAATTAATAACGAATCTAACGATACTTAGTCGGCATCATAAAATGTTATTATATTGTTATAAAAATTTACTCAAATTTAAGATACTTTGACTCTCCAAGATTCTTGGGATATCTTATAATTTGGGATGGAGTCGGTATTATACTTTCTCTAATGATTTAATGATTTTAAGTATGCAACCTAGTAAACTGTCTTACGATACTCTTTCCTGGTTTTAACTATATATGTACAATACGATCGTGGTGTCAGAGGGCCGGCTATAGAGCCAATTACAGTTTTTTTTAGCTTTTTTGAGAAAATGGCATAATCTTATTTATCGTAGCCTGAAGTGTTGATAGCCTGCTGAATCCCACAATGTTGCTTCCTCCTTGATGGCGCTAACGAGCTTGACTAAAGAGGACGACTTGTCTCTAAAAGTTCTGTTGTTGCTCTCCTTCTGTCTCTGGCATCCATCCTACGAGCAGCACCAAAGAGTCAAAGTTGGGTCGCGCGCGTTTGCTTGGGCACTTGCTTCCTAGAGGCCAGCCACCGGTGAAGAAACACAACTGCTGAGAGGATATCAGAGCAGCGAGACAGGAAGGCTCCCAAAACCTGACACCAGACCTCCCGGTGATTGGTAGTTTCAAGTAGCTAGGAGCAAAGAGCGCACTCACTGGAATCATGCAGGCCATGTTGTTTTTGTTACGCCCTCGTCCAACGACGTTTGTGGATCACCAACAAACAAGAAGAATCTGGCTCCAAAGTTCGAGCAATATGCTTATCTAGCCTAGGAGAGTCTGAGTGTTGGATAGCGGCTAGACAGGTTTCGAGCATTAACAAAATGTAATTCTCGGTAGCTCCTGCCGGGCCGGCCAAGGCCACTTGTAACATAAACTCTATTTTCCCCTCTTAATACAAATGATACGTAAATCTCTTGCGTATTTGAGAAAAAAAACAAAGATGGTCATCCAGTCCAGAAATAGGGTCAGAAGATGACTGACACTCCCCATTAGAATATAACTCCAAGAGGACTTCCACAACATGTGACACTTCTGGTGCACACGTGTGGTCCTTCAACCATTTGACGCCGAACTTGTAACAAAGACCCAATGTGCGCCCATATGAGTTGCAGACATTGAAGCTTGGGCTTGTAAAAGGACCCTGTCTTGATGAGGAGGTAGTGGCGGCAACGGTAAGGTGGTGCGTGGATTAGGTGAAGTCTTGGACGATGGGGGCCAATCACCAGGAACACGTAACGGAGGAGCCAAGCCCGCCTCTTCATGCAACAGTATAAGTAGTATCCAAATCTTTGGGAGGTAGAACTAACACAATAGCTTTGATATCAGCGCGGAGGCCGTCAATGAAACACATGGTAAAGAACATGAGATCAGTGGACTGCAAATAAGCCTTGAATTGGTCCACTAATTATGTGAACTGCTTGACATAGTCGGCCACAGAGGAGGTTTGCTTGGCGTGGAAGAGTTGGCGCATGAGTAATTCCTTTTGATCAAGGTCAAAACGATCATGAATAATCAAAGAAATATACCTCAGGTTCGATGGATTGAAACCAGCAAGCAGCTGCTTGGTTGAGATGTTGTTTAGCCACCCGTATCCACATAGATGAAGGCATGTTGTACATCTCGAAATAGTCTACAAAGCGATCACTAGTGGCGAGGAATGTCACTGTCAAAACGGGGGAAAACGGGTTGGGAAGATGACCTATGGCAGGTGGAGCGGTGGGGTTAGTGACAAATGCGAACACATGGTTGATATGTGCCCATTTTGTTTAGTTGTGTGATGAGTGATTGATCAACGTTTGGGTGTTTCAGTTTGAGTGGTTTCACTAACCTTGCTGCGAAAGCAGAAAACGTGTGCCTGTCTATCGGCTTGTGGTGTGCAGGTGCTAGGTCCGGAGATAGTGGTCAATGACGTGGTGAAGGTCGAGTAGAGGCTTGCCGTGTCGATGGACTGAGAGCGGTGAAGGGCGGAAGTGGGGCTCGGAACGATGACTGGGGTGCCGGCGGACTAGCTGTGGTGGCTATACTTGGCACCTGCGAGCGCGAGAAGACATGGAGGTGGACCGTGCTGACCAAGTCAAGATGGCCGGCGAGCGAGTCGAGGAGGAGGCTCAGGGGACTTGGAAAAGGGCCGGGCGAGGACGAGGTTGCATGAGTCGAGCGGTTTGATGGTTTGGGCCTCAAAACCATCGGTGGGTGGTTAACGAGTTTGGACCTCAAAACTCGGGGTTTGGTAGTTGAGCCCAAAGCTACCGGTGGTAGGTTTCGTGGATTTGGGCCTCAAAACCCGAGCGGAGCTTCCGAGGAAGCGGGGATGACATGTGGCGGAATCCTGGAGGTTGAGCCGAGGTGACGGCAACTCCGGGCAAGAAGCGGGGCCATCCGATTAAAGATGCGAGGAAAATATCTCCGACTTGGATTACAGTGTCTCAGGACTAGGTAATTCGGTATTGTATCTAGGGGGCCATTTAGGAAATGTCCAAAGCGCCGTTAAATAGGGGATGAAGGGGTATCCCTCATTCTATCTCTTGCATTTGCCTCTTCCACCTCCCACCTCCTAGATTTTCCCTTCCCCTAGCTTTTCTTGCTTGAGATCCACGGAGTCTCCCGTGTAAAAACTTGAGATTGTGTTCGGGAATCGGAGGCCTTACCCTCCGTAAGCCATGGTTAGTTCGATTTCACGACCGTGTCCCTTGATTGCTTGTGTTCTTCGCGTTTTGCTTTTTGCTCCTCTTTGATCCCGAGATGAGATCTTTTGTTTGAGAGTAGTTCTTGCAAATCCGTTTGAACCAAGTTGTTCGTAATCGGGAGGCGCATCTTTGCACCGAAGGAATTCTCCTCAAACCTCACGAGTACACAGATCGGGCAAATTCTTTGCCAAGTTCGTTGGTTCTTCAGTTTTTCCAAAATTCTCGTCTTCCCGTTAATCCGAACCAAATTGAGCGATGATTTCTTCGGGATAGCTCCTCCATAGTCCTAGGATCATGCCCACAAAATTTGGTGACTACTGGTGAAGATTTGGTTAGGTTTTGGAAGGATTTGGGGAAGAGAAATTGAGTTTCATGTTTACTGCGCTCTGTTTGGGGGCGTCGGACGCTCTGTCGATTTCGCGTCGGACGCTAGGGCTCACCCAAGCCAGCGTCCGTCGCACTCTCTATCTGCGCGTGTGTGTTAGGCGTCGGACGCTCGCTAGCGTCCGTCGGGTTCCCAGCCAAACAGGCTCACTGTAAGGTCGACAGACGCTCGCTCAGCATCCGTCGCTCAGTGTCTGTCGCATTGCGTCGGCAGCATCCGTCGCACCTCAACGGCGCGTCCGTTGTACTGCATCAGCTCATTTGTCGCCTGTCTTCCCAGCGTCCGTTGGCTGTCTTTCCAGTTTGTTTGCTTCGGGGTTCTTGCCTCTTTTCCATAGGGGTCGGGAACTTTGTTTTTGGGGTTTCCGGTGAGTTTTTCTCCACTGCCGGTGAGCTCTGATTTGTTCGATTTTGTCTAAATCCCTGCTCGTGTTGCTCGGGGGAGGTTGAGCACCCATCAACTGGGTTGTGTTTTTGGGAAGAGTGGCCCGAATATTTCGTAAGAAATTAGAGGCTCCCATTCACCCCCCCCCTCTGGTCGCCGTTCTCGGTCCTTCAACAAAGGAAACTCTTGTGAAACGTGATGGCAGAGGGGTTGAAAAGCACAAGTTTGGTTTTGGTTAATTGATGACATCCATGGACTAACCCTATTGCTTAAGTGTAATCTAGCTAGCGTGATCCAACACATGAGATGGAGCTTCATAGATGATCATGATGGTTGATGGATCAAGTGCTCCATGGACAAAGAAAAGAAGAAAGAGAAAAACAAAAATGAGCTCAAGGCAAAGGTATATCAAGGGTCATTTTTGGTTTAGTGACCAAGACACTATAGAGAGTGTGATCACATTTAGGATAGACAGCCGTACTATCAAGAAGGGAAAATTTGTGTCGATTGCGGTTATCATGTGCCACTAGGTCATTTGCATTGCATATCTAAATGAACCTAAGTGAAAGAAATGAAATAAAATCCAAGATAATTCAAAGTAAAAGCTAACACACGTGCACAAGTGTTGTGACACTTAGTGTTAGCTCACATGAACTTGGAGAAGAAGAGACATCTCGGTTTGGCAAGAATCAGAGGTCTGTCGATGGGATATCCTATAGGATACCCATAGACCGGCTTACCGGAGCTTTGGGCCTCCGTCACTCGGCCCACGGAGGGAGACGAACACACGAACCTGGATTCTACTAGGTAACGGCGACAAGACCGAAGCATAGCTTAGGATTCTGAGTTTGTAACCGAGTAGGATTAGAAGCAACCCTTGACCAGATCCTGGACTATAAAGGGTTGGTGAGGGTATCACCCAAAAACATCTGAACATACTACATAACACCCGATACGTAGAGCGACACGCAACACCTTGTTATTACGAGATCAGAGCAATACACAAGCAACCCAACTGGACGTAGGGCTGTTACTCGACTACGTCGAGGGCCTGAACCAGTATAAACCGTGTGTCCCTACGTGTCCAACCATCAAGACTTCACTATTCGCCGAGACACGAACAACTGTCTCGGGTAACCCCGTGGCAGGCTATCGATGGTAAAACATCGACAGCTGGCGCGTCAAGTAGGGGCTTTTGGCGAATTTTTTCTTGAAAGCTTGGTGGACCATGACCTCAAGATGACGAAATTGACAAAATCAATGTTCTTCTTCGGATCATGGATCTGTGAGATTGGCGATGATGGAAAGCTTCGAAGCCGACTCTGAGAAGAAGAAGAATTCAATCTCCAAGAACTTGACCAAAAGACCAAAAATCTGGCAATTTCAAAACCAACCAGGACAAGGGAAGAAGACGGAGACGAGACCGACTCAGAGAAGGAGACGCCACTGCATACCGGTTCCAAGTCAAACATGGAAGGACTAAACATAACCCAAGTCAAAATGCACAACTGAACCTCAATCAGAAACAAAAACAACTTGGAGGCAGTCAAGTACTCGAATCCATATGGACTATGCAACTCCGCAGCCACACACGAGCAGTTTCTTCGGAAGGTGATGACAGGGAGCATAACTCTAAAAGGCGCTCAAGAAAGGATGATAATGTCAACAACTCCAGAAGGATGCATCGTACATTGGCCAAACCACTCTCCAAAAATGCAAACCCAAGATGAAGAGCTACCATTCCAGGTAGGAAAAGAACTCAAAATTTATTAAGGACTATCATGCAAGCCAAGAAAGAAAAACCAGCGAGCAAAAAGAACTCAGAGAGCGCATACTATATACATGGTAGAGCTAAAGCCCTACTTAGAACCACCACAGATACCCGACTTAAAATCATCAGATGAATCAGAAGGAGATATCTCAGACGATGAAGAAGGCGACAACAATGAAACCAATGACCACAAAGCTGCGAGGCTAAAAAAGAACAAGGCCAAGGCAGGAAGAAGAAATTGGTCCATCCAGAGAAAGCAAATCTGGAACTAATACAAAGCAGAACTGACAGAATACAACAGAAAGAAGGCGAAAAGAGAATCCATGAAAAATACAAAAAGAGAAAGAATCAAAGAGCTGACAAAAGAGCTAAATATCCTCACTAAATAAGAAAGAATCATAGATGAGCAAAATAAAGAAGACGGACACCCCAATAAACAACCCGACGGTGATACACTCCAAGAACAACAAGGGGAACAACAAGGTGAACAACCCCTTAAAAAGTCAATATTCCACAGATTGGGAAAGACAGAGATACCACAACCGTCGGAAAGGCATGAACGACATCTCAGACTAGTAAAGCAAAATGGCCCAGACTGGGGCCGGTGCTACCTGGAAGACTACAGAGAATCCGAATACAGAGGAGACATGGCCTATTATAGAAGAGATTGGCCACCCGACTTCAATCGGACAGAACAGTACGACATGTTTCCATGTTTTGCAGGGAGATTGCAAACATTGAGGCTACCCCACAAGTTCAAACCAGCAAACCATTCAAAGTACAATGGCAAAGTAGAACCCAGACAATGGATAAGAGTCTACAATCCATTGAACTCGCGGGAGGAGATAATGACATCAAGGCACTATATTTCCTGATGGCACTTGAGCTATGCCTCTACAATGGTTCGACAAGTTGAAGCCGCGATCAATTAAATATTGGGAAGACTTGCAAGAGGCTTTCTGCAACAACTTTGCAGGGATAATAACACACCCTATGACGACAGCCGAGTCGAAAAACGTAAAACAGAGAAAAGGAGAAACTTTAAGGGAATACTATCGAAGATTCAGAGAACTCAGAGCTCAAATACACGACATCACCAACAGAGAAGTGATAGAAACATTTGCCAACGAAATTTTAGCAAATTGGCAATTCAAGGACTACTTCAATGAAAAGCAAGATCCAATGAAGACTTCAAAAAAGCGGTTGAAAAAAATGATATCATCAGAAGAAAGAACTCGACACAGATTTACCCGGGATTTTCACGAAAGCAGAAGACCAGACTTCAGACCTCAAGACAAAAGGCCAAGACAAGATAACATGGTGGCAGCAACGGATAACAAAAAAAGATACAACGACAATGACAAAGGAGGGTACAACAACAATTACAACAACAACAACCAGGACACACACCAGAATAGTAGATACTCAAACAACAACTATCAGGGAAACAACTACGCAAGAAAGCCAGTAGGGAGAATAGAAAACCTACCCTGCCATATACATCCTTATGCAGGACACAAGCTAGTCGAATGCGACGTCTTTCAACGTAGATTTACAAAGAAAGAAGAGACACGCGCAAACAACTCGGAACAAAGAATAGATGAACCCGGAAAAGATACAAAGAAAGCAGAAGGAAATTATCAAGAACCCCAACGACAATTAGTTGTAATCTTTTCTGGAGCACCATATACAATAAGTAAAAGACAAGAAAAGCTAGCCCACAGAACCATCATGGCAGCTGAACCAGCTACCCCAAGATACTTAGATTGGTTAGAATACCGAATTTAATTCACAAGAGAAGACCAATGGACGAGTGCAGCAAACGCTGGCTATTATCCCCTAGTAATGGGACCAACAATAGCAGGAGTGGCAGTATCCAAAGTGCTCATTGACGGAGGAGCATGACTAAACATAATCTTTGCAGACACCTTAAGGAAGATCAACTTAGACTATGAAGGCATGATCACACCTACAATTATTCCTTTCTATGGAATAGTACCCGGAAGAGGTTCCATATCATTGGGGCAGATAACCTTACCAGTCACCTTCGGAACACCTGACAAATATCGAACAGAATTCATTAAGTTCGAAGTAGCCAACTTCGAATCATGCTACCATGCAATCCTCGGAAGACCAGCACTCACAAGATACATGACAGTACCCCACTACCCATACCTATTGCTCAAGATGCCGACAACAAAAGGAGTTCTATCACTAAAAGGAGATCTAAAGAAGGCTTACAACTGTGATGTACAAGCTATACAAATATCAGAAAAATTACAAGACTACAAAGGAAAAGAAGACATTGCGAAGAAGGTCGAGGAAATGAATCCGGATAAAATTCAAATACCAGCAAAGAAGCCAAACAACTTTACACCTCTAAAAGAAGCCGCCACAAAGACAATTGACTTATTGACCGGAGATGCAGAGAAGACGGCAATAATCAGTGCAAATCTAGACCCCCAAATAAGAACTCGCGCTCACCAACTTTCTAAGGGACAACAAAGACATATTTGCATGGAAACCTGCAAACATGCCAGGGGTCCCAAAGAAGTTGGCTGAGCACAAAATTGACACAAACAAAGGTTCAAGACCAGTAAAATAGAAGTTACGCAGATTCGCCCCAGACAGGAAAGCAGCAATCAAAAAGGAAATCACAAAGCTATTGGTAGCAGGATTCATCAGAGAAATAATCAACCCGGACTGATTACCTAACCCGGTCTTAGTGGAGAAAAAGAACTCGAAAGAATGGCGCATGTGCGTTGACTACACGGATCTTAACAAACATTGCTCAAAAGACCCATATGGACCACCAAGGATTGACCAAGTCATAGACTCAACAGCAGGATCATCATTACTATCTTTCCTTGACTGCTACTCAGGGTACCATCAAATATCACTTAGAGAAGAAGATCAGAGAAAAACATCTTTTATAACACCCTTCGGAGCATATTGCTACAAGTCAATGCCATTTGGTTTAAAGAATGCAAGAGCAACATATCAAAGAGCAATACAAACCTGCCTTGGAGATCAAATCGGAAGAAACGCCGAAGCTTACATTGACAATGTGGTAATCAATACAAAAGAACCTGAGTCATTGTTACAAGACCTAGAAGAAACTTTCAAAAACTTAAAGGTATGGAAGTGGAAGTTAAACCCTACCAAATGCGTTTTTGGCATACCATCGGGACAACAAATCGGTTTCCTAGTCAGCAATAGAGGGATTGAAGCAAGCACGAAATAGGTCAAAGTAATTATGGAAATGAAATCGCCAAAAAAGATCAAGGACATAGAAAAACTGACAGGATGTATGGCAGCTCTCAACAGATGTTTCTCAAAACTGGGAGAAAAAGGACTACCCTTCTTCCAACTCTTAAAAAAGAAAGAGAACTTTGAGTGGACAGAAGAGGCGAATCAGGCTTTTGTCAAGTTAAAAGAATATTTACATCATATCCAGTAATGACCCCGCCATGAAACAAAGAAGACATGATGTTATATATCACTGCAACAAAGAATGTGGTAAGTACAATAATCATAGTGGAAAGAGAAAAACCCGGACATGCCTACAAAGTACAAAGACCAGTATACTACATAAGCGAAGTACTCACAGAATCAAAAGTCATATACCCACACGTACAAAAATTACTCTACACAGTACTCATATCATCAAGAAAGTTGAGGCATTACTACCATGAACACAAAGTAACAGTTGTGACCAACTTCCCGTTACAAGACATACTCAGAAACAAGGATGCCACAGGCCGAATATCAAAATGGGCAGTAGATCTCGGAGCTCTTAACTTGGACTTCAAACCAAGGACGAGAATCAAATCGCAAATACTACCCGACTTCATCGCAGAATAGACAGAAATCACCCAAAAAGAACCCGAACCAATACGAGATCATTGGAAGATGTACTTTGATGGATCTCTGAAGCTTGGAGGGGAAGGAGCAGGTGTGATACTAATCTCTCCAGAAGGAAGACAATTAAAGTACGTATTACAAATATTATGGCAAGCAACGAACAATGAAGCAGAATACGAAGCACTCATACATGGATTAAAAGTAGCAACTACTCTGGGAATCAAAAGAGTACTCGCCTATGGAGATTCAACAGTAGTAATCAACCAAGTAAACAAAGAATGGGATTGCATAAAGAACAACATGGATGCATACTGTGCAGAAATAAGAAGACTTGAGAAAAATTTTGAAGGGCTAGAAATCCATCATGTTGTAAGAGATTCAAATGTGGCGGCAGATATCCTGTCAAAATTGGGATCAGACAGAGCAAAAGTACCACCTGGTATATTCGTAGAAGAACTTGCAAAACTATCAATCCAAGAAATCAACAAACAAAAAGAAGACTCAATGGACATAGACAAGACAGAAGAACCCAATATTTCAAGACAAATCTTCAACATAGAAAGTGATTGGAGACAACTATACATTGATTATAAAAGCGAAAACAAACTACCCGGAGACAAAGCAGAAGCAACAAGAGTCATAAGGAAAAGCAAAGCATACGTCCTCGTAAAAGACAAATTATACAAGAGGGCAGCATCTTCTGGAGTATTATTAAAGTGCGTATCAACACAAGAAGGAAAGGAGACACTGGAAGAAATCCACTCGGGATGCTGTGGAAATCATGCAGCATCCAGAACACTAATCGGTAAAGCATTCAGAAGCGGATTTTACTGGCCAACAGCACTCAGAGATGCAGAACAGTTAGTCAAGACGTGCAAAAGTTGCCAGATGTTTGCAAGACAATCACATGTCCCAGCACATAATATAATTTGCATACCACTAGCCTGACCCTTCTCATGCTGGGGGCTAGATCAAGTCGGACCTCTCAAGAAAGCAAAAGGAGGATTTGAATATATATTTGTGGCAGTGGATAAATTCACTAAGTGGATAGAATACAAACCACTAGTCAAGTACAGCACAGAAAAAGCAACAGAGTTCATACAAGACATCATGCACAGATTTGGGATGCCCAACAGAATAATTACAGACCTAGGATCACCATTCACAGCAAAGGAATTTCAGTATTGGGCAAGAGATTGCGGAATAGAGATAGACTACGCATCAGTCGCTCACCCTCAAGCAAATAGACAAGTCGAAAGAGCCAATGGACTACTACTACAAGGCCTAAAACCAAGACTATATGAGGACTTGAAAGATTACGGAGGAAAATGGATAGAAGAATTACCAAAAGTAGTATGGGGCTTAAGAACCTAGATCAGCAGAGCTACCAGATACTCACCATTCTTTCTGGTTTACAGATCAGAAGCCGTATTACCCGTTGACTTAATATGGCAATCACCAAGAATTGAGCAATATGATGAGGGAGAAGCCAAAGAAACAAGACGACTAGAGATGGACACAATCAAAGAAATAAGAGACAGCTCAGTAATACAAAATGCAAGATACCTACAAGGCCTGCAAAGACATTATGACAGGAACACACATCCAAGAACACTAAAATCAGGAGACCGGGTACTACGACTAATTCAAAAGAAAGAAGGAATACACAAACTACTCAGTCCATGGGAGGGCCCTTTTATCATCAAGACAACTATACAACCCGGAACATATGAACTAATGACAGAAGACGGAGTACAAATAAGCAACACTTGGCATATCAGCCAAGTCAAGAAGTTTTACAATTAACAACAGGGACAAGATACAAGACTCCAAAAGTAAAAGATCTACAAGTCAATTGCTTCGAGAAGCAATATGACAAACTAACTGACTGCTTTGCACCATGAGCGACACAGTCTAGTTCATATCTACATGTCAACCGTTTCGTGAGACGGCATGACAAGCCGACAGCTTTGCACCATGAGCGGTCCTATCTAGCACGAATCTACAAGTAAATTGCTTCGAGAAGCAATATGACAAACCAACCGCTTTGTACCATGAGCGGCACAGTCTGGTTCATATATACAAGTCAACCATTTCGTGAGACGGCATGACAAGCCGAGAGCTTTGCACCATGAGTGACACTATCTGGCATGAATCTACAAGTCAATTGCTTCAAGAAGCAAAATGATGAACTAACCGACTGCTTTGCACCATGAGCGACACAGTCTGGTTCATATCTACAAGTCAACCATTTCGTGAGACGGCATGACAAGCCGGCAGCTTTGCACCATGAGCAGCACTGTCTGGCACAAATCTACAAGTCAATTGCTTCGAGAAGCAACATGATGAACTAACCGACTGCTTTGCACCATGAGCGGCACAGTCTAGTTCATATCTATAAGTCAACCATTTCGTGAGACAGCATGACAAATAGCTGACTACTTTGCACCATGAGCAGCACAGTCTAACTCGACGACATCAACAAGTCAACCGTTATACAAAGCGGCATGACACATATAGTTGACTGCTTGAAGAGCTGCACAACTCGGCACAACAACAACTACAAGCCGAATACTCCTACACCATAAAGTGACATTGACAACCACTCGACGAATAACAAGTCAATAGTACTACCCCGAAACAACTCGAAGGTCACTATATAGAAGACAAACAAAGCACAGAGATGAAGAACTACAAAGCCTAATCTAGAGGCATAAAACTACAAAGCATTGTATAAGCCAGAAGATCTACTTCAATGTAGCCATCATGACTCGAAGGTCGATAATACTACTCAGAAAGAACTCAGAAATTACCCTACAAAAGCTAGACGAAGCATGAGAACTACAAAGCCTAATATAGAGGAACAAGACTACAAATATCATATAAGTCAGAAGAACTCGACACGGCTTACAAAGACCCAGAAAACAAAGTCTTCACTAGATTGACAAACAAGTTACACGACATCTTCAGACAAGACAAGTATAGATCTCAAAATCAAGAAATCACAATATCATGACGAAGCCTACTGATATATTAACAAAAGATCATCCAAAATGTACTATAACATCGATCAAAGACAAATAAATATTTTAAATCAAGGGGAAGGTGGAAGCACTTTCATCTAACCAAGTACCTCACTACAAAGTTCCTCAACCTCGGGCTTCGATTGCTCCCACTTAGTCAAGAGTTCGGCCTCCATAGGGTCTTCAAGAATCTGATTCAAGTGAACTTCAGGAGCAAGGGCCCGAACAAAGGAAACAATCGTTCAAACCCACTCTTCATGAACTCATAGAATCATAAAGAAAACACTGGGATTATACTATCCAGACCAGCACTATCATCTCTAGGACGGCAGACAACACCAATAATAGGCCTCACAGCCTCAAGTAAAGACCTAAGTTGCCCTTGGGCAGAAATTAGTTTTCCTTGCAAAATCTAAACCAATTGTAAAGCCTGGACAACGTCACGATCAGCGCTAGATCAAATCAATTGAGCTTCAGCAAGCAAATCTTGGGACTTTTTCAAAGTATCATCAGCAGATTCACTTACATGCTCGGCTTTATTTTTCAGAGGACCAAAGAGTTTCGGTCATTACCTCTCGATCCTTCCTCGAAACCTCACACTGACGTTCAACATCTGAAAAATGTCAAACATGTAAATAAAGGAATATGATAAAGTCAAAGGCAAAAGTGCAAAGCAAAATAAATGATACCAGCAAGTTTGGACTTTAGATCAGCAATCTCAGCAGAAGCTTGGGTAGCAGTAGACTCCTGAAGCTCTTTCACCTGAGCTAACTCATCCCTAACCTGAGACAACTCGGACTCAGCCTTTCCTAAGCTACCCTAGATAAGGTTAGCAGACCTCTCCTCCTGAGGACCAAACAGAATGTCTTGATCTTGATGAAAAGCCTGCCAACAAAGACAAAGATAAAGGGAAAATAACAAGAAAGCAAAAATATGAAACAAAAACTAACCAAAATACCTTGAGTTCTGCACCATACTCTGAGGAGAAATACTCCCAGGTTGAAAGCAGCCTACCAACTCGTTCAGCCCGAGCAGACAGAGATCCAACAAACAAAGGGACACGACGATCCACCACAGGAAGAACTTGAGTACCAGCTTGAGAAGACATGAGAGGACCCCTAGGCGACCTCTCAATCATCAACCTAGCACCACTACAGACTGTCAAAGCACCTACAATAAATAGCTCAATACAGAAACACACGACAAGTAAAGCTATAAAGATAGAAAAGAAACAAAAACCCCACCTCCAACAGAAGTTTTCAATTCTGTAACAGCTTTGGAGGACGAAGAAACACCCAAAGGAAAATTGCAGCAAAAAGTACCCAAACTTAACAAAGCAATCAGCATAAGTCCAGAATAAAAGAAAGAAAAGGAAAAATTACCTGGAAGACTTCTTGATTTGGGCGACAGTTTGAGAGAAGGATAATTTTAGGATAGCAAAATCAAAATCACTATCAAAAGGCTGTAAAATAGAAAAAGAAGGTGCAGCTGAACTAGAAGCAAAAGGAACATCAGCAGACATCCGACTGCATTAGAAGACAAAGCATTAGCATATATCACAAAAATAAAGCACATAAAAAGGGGAGAAGAAAAAGAGCTCACCCAGAAGGACTCAGATGATCGCCGGATTCATCCTCAGTCGAAAGAGCTGAATGTCCATCTACGAATCAGGAAACAAAAATCAGAAAACAAAGGTATACAAGAAAAACAAAAGAACTCGACATAAAGACAACCTGACAAAGAAATCTGACGAACAGACCGCCGCCTTTTTGGCTGAGGCAAAACGGTTGTATCTAAATGACCTCGCTTTGGAGAGGCAGCACGAGAACCAGTGGCAGCATCTGTCTCATCATCATCATCGCCCAAATCACCACCATCATCAGCAGCAGGCACAACAAGAGCAAAGACATGACCATAACCCTACAAAGCAAAACACGTCAGAACAAGATAGCAAACCAGAGAAAGATAGATCAAAAATACCTCAGGGGAAGGATTGGCAGCACTATATTCTTGAATCACAACAGGAAAGGTAACAACATTGCCCAATACCATATTCATCATCTCAAGGACAACATCATCCAAAAGTTCAGTCTCAAGGATAAGGCAAGACAAATCAGAAGGACCAGTATATTCAAAACCTAGATGATCCCTCTTCATCAAGGGTTGAACCCGACGACGCAAAAAGCAAGCAACAATCCCATTTCCTATCAAACCAGACTGCTTCAAAAAGCTAAGACGATCAATCAAAGGCCTAAGAGCTGTTTTTTCAGAGGAGGAGATTGTTTCAGACCAACAAGGGAGAGAAACTGGGAGAGAAGATAAATCAAAAGGCTTAGGAAAGGTTGGCTGAGAAACATAAAACCACTTCTCAGTCCAATCACGAACAGAATCAAATAGGGACAAAGAAGGAAAAGAAATTTTATGGCCTTGCCTAGATTGAATCATGCAACAGCCATAACTAGGAACCTTCGACCTACCAGTAAGGCGGACCCGAAAGAAATAGCGGAAGAACAATAGACAAGGAGGAATCCCTATGAAAACCTCACAGAGATGCACAAAACATGAAAGAAAAAGAATGACATTAGGAACAAGGTGATGAAGTTGAAGGCCATAGAAGTTAAGAAACTGAACTAAAAAGTCAGACGGGGGAAAGCAAAGTCCAGATCTAACATAGGAAACGAAAAGAAGAGACTGATCAGAAGATGGATTTGGGGCAACTAGTCACCAGGTAATTCACAGCCAGACAAAGACGATCTTGGAAGAAGACCTTGTGCAACCAAGAGGTCGAGATCACCTTGCTGAACGGAAGACCTCGGGACTTCTTTGCTCTTCATCGCAAAATTCTCTCGGGAAGAATGACAGAAGAAGATTAAGCCAAAAACAAAGGACAGAAATTTCTCAACAACCAGGAAAGGAACACAATAACAAAAGAAGAAAACACTTATATAAGGTAAAGCAAAGAGATTGATTTCCATAAATAACTGTTACCCAGAAGCAATAATTATGGAGAATCAGCGAAACGGCTACCAAAACCATCACCCCCTAAAAACGTGTATCAGAAAAGGAAAAAACAACGGTCAGATTAGGCCAGCAATAGTTGAGTAACGTAAATAATCACACCATGCAGAATACAACGCAGTTAAACAACAGCCAACCAGAAGGAAAAACAACTCGGCTTGACAAGAAGACACACAGAGGAAAGACAACCCTTTATTCAGAGGAATTAACACACAATCGAGTTGCAACAAAGTACAATGCCTCAACAGATACAAAAAGTACCCCAATAAGTGGGAATGAAGAGTTCACATGCCGGAACCGGTAATTGTCGTGCAGGAAAAAGGAGCTTAGGAGCACTTGATTTAAGACGAGAGGAAGCGCATCCTTGCTGACTGTAAGCAGTAGAACCAAAAAGTCGTCCAAGACAAGCAGCATGGGCAGCAAATCCAGAACAACCCGGAAGAAAACACAAACAAACGACTGAAGGGTCCATGACAGTACACATCAATACCATCACAAGGCCAACACCATTTGCTTCGGTTCCTTCCCTAGAATCCTACTAACTCAAAACTAGCTCGTAACTAGCCTTGATCACAAGACCTACACCATTCATCAGATTACAACAAGGAAAGAGGAAAAAGACGCCCAGGGGCTCATCAAGCTTGCCAACTACAACATCCATGATAGAATAAGTTCAAAAACAAGGACTTTGCAAGGGAAAACAAAGGATATGCGACAAAGGAACCATACTACAACTATTTATAGAAGAATAGTGGGCGCACATACACCAAGTCCATGAATAAAGTGTAACAGCAATAATAGTACACAAAGGAAGAAGTAAAGGCAAAGGACCCTACAAGGACTGCATTGATGAGATACAAACAGCTACAATAAAAGAAGTACATCAGTACACTTTACAGGATATCCAAGGGAATATTCCAAGGACGATCACACAACACACGATACCCTGCAAACAATCCTACGACGAAAGAAACATGCCGAAAGCAACTCGGCTACAAAGCGTACAAAATTTCAGAAGCTACAAGGAAAGCTCAGTTACAACAAAAGACCACAAGTGACAAAATATAAAGGCTAAAACCAAGGACAGATCAGGTCTACCACCAAAGAAGACCCGACACTTGGTCAAAACCTTGCAGGATAAAATAACCCAGAAACTCCTCAAAGCATGAAGAAAGTCCTGGTTCGCAGGCAGAAAATCACTCCTAACAAATGAGATTGGACAACTCCAACTCCAGTCCTTCCAGCAGGAATCTGGTGCAAGCATGGACGGTCAAGCAAATGGAGCGTACAACTTCAACTAACTCAGGAGCGGCAACAGTGACAACCCAGAGTTCAGTAAACAGATAGAGAAGGCATGGAAGCCAGGTCACAAGACTTCTTCTACCTACCATACCAAACTTCCTAGGAAAATCTCACTGAGGAATTAGTCTACCTCTAATTCCTTTCACAAGAATTCTTCTACCCACTCAACTACTAGAAGACAGAGAAAAGCCCGGGGCTGCTCAGTTTCACCTAGCAGCATGGCCTTCAAAGAGGAAGAGTGGAACTCTTAAGCTCAACTACCAGTGCACTACATGATCAAGCACCACAGAATATATAGCAAGGAAGGACCACCAAAAGCCAAAAGTCATGAGAAAGAGAAGCAAGAAAATGAGTGACCAAAGCAAACAGTGAAAGCAAGATTCTACACACCCGTGAAAACACAATACCCACCCGTGAACAAAAGTAGACAGAAGCAAAGTATTTTAGATCCTTCTGCTGAGCTCTTTCGCTCAAAAGAACTCAGAGAAGGCTCAGGGGCTGGAAATACCTACCCTATAAAACTTTTTCAAGATCCTCCGGATACTTGTACCAAGTAACCAGAGGCTCGGGGGCTACACTCAGTGAGTGCACTTCCTGTCCAAAAACAAAAAGTGCAGAAAGACCGCAAGACAAAAACACAGAAGATCGTCCCATGATTTTGCTTCAAAAAGAACTCGACTTACTCTCAAACAACCAGACACTTTGAAGAAAAATCATGAGATGCTCGGGGGCTTGTTGATGAGATATCCTATAGGGTACCCATAGACCGGCTTATCGGAGCTCTGGGCCTCCGTCACTCGGCCCACGGAGGGAGATGAACACACGAACCCAGATTCTACTCGGTAACAGCGACAAGACCGAAGCATAGCTTAGGACTTTGAGTTTGTAACCGAGTAGGATTAGAAGCAACCCTCGACCAGATCCTGGACTATAAAGGGCTAGTGAGGGTATCACCAAAAAACATCTCAACATACTACGTAACACCCGATACATAGAGCGACACGCAATACCTTGTTATTACGATATCAGAGCAATAAACAAGCAACCCAACTGGACGTAGGGCTGTTACTTGACTACATCGAGGGCTTGAACCAGTATAAACCGTGTGTCCCTATGTGTCCAACCATCAAGACTTCACTATTCACCGAGGCATGACCAACTATCTCGGGTAACCCTGTGGCATGCTATCGGTGGTAAAACATCGACAAGGTCCGGACGCAGGTCTGGACGATAGGGCTTGGATTGTCCGGACCAACGGTGATGCATCCGGAAGCAAACCCTACCCCTCAGCTTCGACGAATAGGAGGTCCGGACACTAGTTAAGGTCCAGAGGTCTGCTCCGAACAACCGTTCGGAGTCGCAGAGCTCTTTGTTGTCTCTAGAAGACAGTCCGGACGCCAAGTTTTGTTCGGACGGGCGACTCCGGACGCAGCGTCTGGAGTTTAGCAGCTCTCGGTTGGATTTGGTGTCATGTCCCGACGCTCAGTGGTTTAGTCCGGAGTGACACTATTTCCCGCATCCGGAGAAACGCGGCTGAAGCAGGCGAAGGCGCCAACAGGCAGATTCAAATGGTGAAGGGTCCGGACACATGGCCATTGGTCCGGATCCCAAGTTTCAAGCGTCCAGAGCTCAAGTCCGGACTTAAAGATAGAGGCTTGGTGCTGCTCGGCCTGTGAAGGGTCCGGACGCCACCAATGGTCCGGACCCCCTGTCTGCGCGCGTCTGGAGCTACGCAGGAAATCAAGATGAAGGGGCAAAATGGCTAGTTGCTTTGTGGAGGCTATTTATATGTTTTGGCTGGCCCTTGGGGCTCTCTCTTGCACCTCCCATTCATTCTCACTCTTTGTGCTTGCTTGAGATAGCCCCCAACTCATCTCTCTTTGCTTGTGTTGCATACTTGTGAGAGTTTGAGTGATCCAAGTGCTTTGATCATTGCATTGCATCTTAGTGGCACTTGGTCATTGTCATTGCCGCGGGATTTCTTGTTATTCTTGGTGTTTGCCAACACCTAGACAGCTTGGTCGATTGAGGAAGCTTTGGTGTGATTGGTGATTGTTCGTGGCTGGCTTCAACAATTGTGAGAGGGCTTGTAGCCACCTCGGCGGAGCACCAAAGGGTAACTCTAGTGGATTGCTCGTGTCATTGAGTTACTCTAATTTGGGTGGATTCTTGTGGTGCCCGAGTAGTGGGATAGGCTTGTGATTGCCTATTAGCCACCGAATCACCAATTGAGTAGTCGACACAATGGGGACTAGCTTGGTGGCAACCATGTGAACCTCGGGAGAAAAATCATTGTGTCATCTTGTCTCCGGCTACTTATTGGTATTCATTGTGATTGGTTCTTCATATTGACATCCATCCATCACAAGCCTTCGGTATAATCACCTCTATCCTCCTTGTACTTACATTCTTCCTATCTTGTGTAGTTAGCTCTCTTGCTAGTTAGTTTACCTTGTTAGTTGTTCTTGCTAGCATGAGTTGTGTATCTTAGGTTGTTGCTATTGCTTGATAGATACTCAATTGACTAGAATTGTTTGGATAGGTGGCTTTGCACCCCTAGTAGAGCTAGAGCAAAAAGCTTCGCTTAAGTATTATTCTAACCTTTGCTCTAGTGTTTTGTGGAATTTTTAATAGGCTATTCACCCCCCTCTAGCCATCTAGGACCTTTCAAGTGGTATCGGAGCCGTGGTCACCATATTATCAAGGCTTAACAACCTTTGGTGTTAGTGATGGTTCAAATATCATTCAACCATGTGGGTAGCAAACCACCAATGTTTTATGGCACATCATTTGATTATTGGAAGAGAAAGATGAAGATGCACCTAGGCTCAATTCATGAGAAGGTGTGGAATGTGACCGAAAAGGACTTTGTCATTCTTGATGAGGATAATCCCACACCTAGAGAGCAAGAGAACCGACATGTAACACCATGGCACTCAATGTCATATACAATGGCATTGACTCTAAGGTGTTTGAACAAATCAAGGATCTTGAGAAAGCAAGTGAGGTATGGAAGAGACTTGAAGATACTTATGAAGGCATCGTTAAGGTGAAGAGCTCCAAGCTATGCATGCTCAAGGACAAGCTATCTCACTTCAAGATGAAGGATGATGAGTCAATTCTGGAGATGTTTCATAGGCTCCAAGTGATCATCAATGATCTCAAGGGTTTGGGTGAGAAGGTGACGGATGAAGACTTCTCAAACCGGTTTCTTGGTTGTTTTCCTTGACCGAAATCACTCCCAATGAAGTGCTTGGAGAAATCATGACCGAAGGGTAATACAATGAAGAAAGTGAAGAAGAAGAGGTCAAGGAAGAAGAGAAGAAGAAGAAGAGATTAGCATTTAAAGCTTCATCATTCAAGGGCAAGAGCAAAGCAAAAAAGTAAGAATCAAGTGATGATGAAGATACTAGTGATATTGATGATGAGACCATGGCCCTCTTTGTGCGCAAGTTTGGCAAGTTCATGAAAAAGAAGGGCTATGGGCTATAAAGAGAAGAGAAAACTTTAGGAGCAAAGAATATGTGAGAAGATGCTACAAGTGCAAGAGCATCGATCACATGATAGCGGATTGCCCAAACAATAGTGATGATGATGATGAGAAGAAGAAGGGCAAGCATGACAAGAAAGAAAAGAAGCTATCATTCACCAAGAAGAAGAAGGGTGGATCATATGTTGTGACTTGGGATAGTGATGCCTCATCCTTCGATGATGATTCTAGTGATGATGAAAGGAAGAAGTCCAAGAAGAAGGCATTGGCAAGCATTGCTATCAACAACAAGCCATCCATCTTCGACACTCCATCATGCTTCATGGCTAAGCCAACTAAGGTACAATCTTGTGATGATAGTGATGATGATATTAGTGATGATGAGGAGTACTCCAAGGAGGAACTCATAGATATGATGGAGCAAGCTCATACTTGTTTTGAGATGAAGAGGAAGGAGTGCAAAGAGTTGAACAAGAAGCTTAAGGCTCTTCAACAATCCTTTGACGAGCTCAATGGTACTCATGAAAGGCTAATGGAAGCCCATGAGAAACTTGGGAGGACTCACAAGAAGCTTGAAAAGGCCCACTCCTCCCTCCTTGATCAAAACAAGGATAAGGTCATTGTATCATGTGATATTGGAGTTACTTGTGATATTCTCGATGAATCATTTTTCACTCCTATCATTGTTGCCCCAACAGACACTAGCACATCCACATGCACATCCACTAGTGATAGCTCAAAAGGAGATGCTTCACTAGTGAGTGAAAATGAAAAATTGAAAAATGATATTAATGAACTCACGCATGCTTTGGGTAAGGCATATGGTGGAGATGCCCGCTTGCTAAAGTGCTTGGGTAGACAAAGGTTCTCCCTTTGCAAAGAGGGAGTGGGCTATACCCCCAAGAAAGGTAAGTCGGCCTTTGTGACTCCAAAGCCTAGCTTTGTGAGGAGCAATGGTCGGTATTGCAATAGTTGCAAGCAAGTGGGACATGTTGACCAATATTGCAAACTTAACATGAGCCAAACAAAGTTTGCTAAAACCACCTCTATTCATTTTGATTCATGTTATATGCTTACCAAGGGTAGAGATGGTATCATGGCTAAGTATGTTGGTACACCCATTGTTGGCCCAAAGAAGAAGCCAATTTGGGTGCCAAAATCCTTGGTCACTAACTTTGGAGGACCCAAACAAGTATGGGTACCTAAGAAGAACTAATTTGTTTTATAGGTCAATTACAAGGCCGGGGAAAGGCATTGGGTGCTTGATAGTGGTGCACTCAACACATGACCGGGGATTCTAGAATGTTCAAATCAATCAACTCCAACACCAATAATGGCATTGATAGTATTACTTTTGGTGATAATGGCAAGGGCAAGGTCAAAGGGCTTGGTAAGATTGCAATATCCAAAGACTTGAGCATATCAAATGTCTTGCTAGTAGAGAGCTTGAATTTCAATTTGCCATCGGTAGCTCAATTGTGTGATCTTGGATTCAAGTCCATATTTGGAATAGATGATGTTGAGATCATTAGTGTAGATGGTTCAAACTTGATCTTCAAAGGCTTTATATATGAGAACCTCTACCTAGTTGATTTCAATACTAGTGAATCACAATTGTCTACTTGCTTGCTCACTAAATCAAGTATGGGTTGGTTATGGCATAGAAGACTTGGTCATGTTGGAATGAAACAATTGAATAGATTGATTAAGCATGACTTAGTAAGAGGCTTGAAAAATGTTGTATTTGAGAAGGACAAACTTTGTAGCTCTTGTCAAGTCGGCAAACAAGTTGGTAACACCCATCCTAAGAAGAGCATGATGAGCACTAGTAGAGCATTTGAGTTGTTGCACATGGACTTATTTGGACCAACAACATACACTAGTATCGGAGGCAACAAGTATGGATTTGTCATAGTTGATGATCTTACAAGATATACTTGGGTATTCTTTCTTAATGACAAGTGATACATTTGCCACATTTCAATCCTTTGTCAAGAGATGTCAAAATGAGTTTGAGACCACCATCAAGAAAGTGAGAAGTGACAATGGTAGTGAATTCAAGAACACAAGAGTTGATGAGCTATGTGATGAAATTGGAATCAAACATCAATTCTTGGCCAAGTACACTCCACAATCAGATGGCCTTGTTTAGAGGAAGAATAGAACATTTATTGATATGGCAAGGTCTATCCTTAGTGAGTACAATGTGAGTCATTCATTTTGGGTCGAAGCTATCAACACCACTTGCTACTCTAGCAACCGGTTGTATTGTCACCCAATGATGGAAAAGACACCATATGAGCTATTAAATGGAAGAAAGCCCAACATTGCATACTTTAGAGTGTTTGGTTGCAAATGCTATATCTTAAAGAAAGGCACAAGACTTGGAAAGTTTGACAAGAAATGTGATGAAGGGTTCTTACTTGGTTACTCAACCACAAGCAAAGCCTATAAAGTGTAGAATTCGGCTAGTGGTATACTTGAGAAGGTTCACGATGTTGAATTTGATGAAACCAATGGATCACAAGTTGAAAATGAGAATCTAGATGATGTGAGTGGATCTCAATTGTCAAATGCTATAAAGAACATGGATATTGGTGATATTAGGCCAAGACAAGTGATTGACATTGAAGATGACAAAGATCAAGTGCTCAACTCACCAAATGTGCAAGCTAGTGGTTCTCAAATGCAAGATCAACAAGTTTATAGTTCATCTCAACCAAGTGCAAGCTATTAAGTCCCCATCCTCTAACCAACCAACTATTGATGGCTCTTAACACTTGAATATAGCCATCAACTATTGCATGAAATGATAAGAAATAAATTATAAAGCATAGTTGTAGGGTTTAGTTCTAACGAGTTCCACGAGTTTTGGTGTTCTCACTTGTTTTGTAGGATATTCAAGTCTCACTATATAAAACTACCTCAAACAAGGAATTATACATCATTGCGAAGAGCTCGTCGAGCTGATCAAAATGGACCTAGCACTTGCTATATTTGGAGCCCCGATGAGAAAGATAGCAACACCGCAATGGAATTCAACTTGGGAACAATCTAGAACATACTAGAATCACCATCCACTATATATTTGAGGGATTAAATTGCTAGAATCTCATAGCTTTGGTAAATCTATATTTTCCAGGGACTATTCCAGAGAATCATAGAAGGTCTAGTTATCAGAATAATTATGGGAAGAATCTCGCGGGGAAATAGTTTCCTTTGTACTCAGGAAGGGTCCAGAAGGCAACAGAAGGAAGTGGGGCCCGAGACGTGGAGATGGGGTGCCGGGCGGCACACCCCCATGTGCAACCCTATCGTTGATCCCACCGGACTATAAATAGAGGGGTAGACCCCCTCTCCAGGGCATCTCATCTCATTATTCTTCTCTAGAGCACAAGCTAGGGTTTCAATTATAAGTAGAGAAGGAGAGAGGTCCCTTTAGTTGTCTAGATCTAGTTCTTCTAGTTCTAGCACATCTAGTTGTAATTAGAGGTGAGAGAGAGGAGGAGAGAGCTAGGAGGAGCCGGATCTATCGGATCTTCCTTAACATTGTACCTTTGCAACATCTGGTTCTGAGCAATCTCCAGGTTCTTCATTTATTATTTCTAAGTATCTTATTTTAGTTCTTTCTTTATTCTATTTACGGGATCTCCGCTCGTATTGAGTGCTCTGGTTTTCACGTGGAATTAGAGTAGTAAGCGATAGTGTAGACGTGGTGTCTAGACTAGAGTTTACCTGAGTTTGCGCCCAATCCCACAGATAGTTGTGGTAGCCCCAGAGGTGACAGCTCTGTAAGGCCTTTGTAGTCCACCATGTTCGGGTTAGTGTTTTGTAGAGCTTTTTGTAGCATCCCCCCGACTACCTTTATCCCAGTCTTTGTCGAGAGTCGGGAAGGTACTGTTGCTCCAAAGTAGGTAGAGTATCGTGGGCCTTTGATTAGATGGAACCCCTTAGAAAACTCTAAAATCTCTCTTTACCTAGTTATCATTATTTACCTAGTTATCATTCTCTACCCATTTATCTTACCTATTAAAATAATATATATATCTTCCCCAATAAAATATTCTATCTTATCTATCCTTGGATGTTCTTTGTTCTTAACAAGTTCACTTCGCGTTCCCCGTGGAAATCAATACCCTTGGAATACTCACGGGTGAAAGCTACAGCGGTATCCGTGCGCTTGCGGATTTATCTGTGTGCGTAAGAAATACCAACACCAACATTGCAAGAGATCACCCTATTGATCAAATTGTTGGTGACATAACAAGTGGTGTGCAAACAAGATCAAGATTGGCATCCTTTTGTGAACACTATTCATTTGTATCATCCATAGAGCCAACCAAGATTGAAGAGGCCTTACAAGATGTTGATTGGGTCAATGCAATGCATGAAGAGATCAATAATTTCACAAGAAATCAAGTTTGGGAGCTAGTTGAAAGACCCAAGAACTACAATGTGATTGGCACAAGATGGGTATTTAGAAACAAGCAAGATCAAGATGGTATAGTTGTGAGAAACAAAGCAAGATTGGTAGCTCAAGGTTACACTCAAGTTGAAGGTCTTGACTTTGGAGAAACTTATGCACCGGTTGCAAGATTTGAGGTAATTAGAATTCTATTAGCCTATGCATGTGCACACAACATCAAGATATACCAAATGAATGTGAAGAGTGCTTTCTTGAATGGATACATCAATGAGCTAGTATATGTTGAGCAACCTCCCGGTTTTGAAGATAACAAGAAGCCCAACCATGTGTACAAGTTGAGGAAGGCCTTGTATGGCTTGAAGCAAGCACCTAGAGCATGGTATGAAAGATCGAGGGACTTCCTTCTATCTAAAGGGTTCATCATGGGAAAGGTTGATACTACTCTCTTCACCAAGAAGCTTGGCAAGGATCTATTTTTTCTACAAATCTATGTTGATAATATCATATTTGGTTCAACCAATCAAGAATTTTGTGAAGAATTTAGAAAGATGATGGCAAATGAGTTTGAAATGCCAATGATTGGTGAACTTAGCTACTTCCTTGGACTTCAAATCAAGCAATTGAGGAATGGCACCTTTGTGAGTCAAGGCAAGTACATCAAATATATGATGAAGAAGTTTGGCTTAGAAGATTCAAAAGGCATTTGCACTCCAATGGACACTAATGGACACTTAGATAGTGATGCTAGAGGCAACATGGTGGATCAAAAGTTGTATCGGTCTATGATTGGAAGCTTACTCTATGTGACCGCTTCTAAGCCGGATGTCATGTTTAGTGTATGCATGTGTGCAAGGTTCCAAGCCTCTCCAAGAGAAAGTCACTTGAAGGCTACAAAGAGAATATTGGGGTACTTGAAGCATACACAAGATGTTGGATTGTGGTATCCCAAGGGGTCTAACTTTGAGTTGATTGGATATTCGGACTCTGACTATGCGGGATGCAAGATTGATAGAAAGAGCACATCGGGCACATGTCAATTGCTAGGCATGTCACTTGTATCTTGGTCATCAAAGAAGCAAAATAGTGTTGCACTCTCTACTACCGAAGCCAAATACATAAGTGCAGGTGGTTGTTGTGCTTAATTGCTTTGGATGAAAGCAACTTTGAATGACTTTGGAATCAAATTCAAGCAAGTGCCATTGCTATGTGACAATGAAAGTGCGGTGAAGCTCACAAACAATCCGGTTCAACATTAAAGAACCAAGCACATTGACATAAGGCACCATTTCATAAGGGATCATCAACAAAAGGGTGATATCACAATCACAAGTGTTGGCACCGATGATCAACTTTCCGATATATTCACCAATCCATTAGATGAAAAGAGATTTTGCAAGCTAAGGAATGAATTGAACATTCTTGATTTCTCAAATATGTGTTGATGCACCCCCATATATGACATGCCTCTCCTTCGAGCAAAGCAAGGTACAAGTTGGTTGACATGTCATTCATCCATTATTAGGACTTGTTAGTGCATCTAGACATCAACTCATTAGGCTCATTCATGAAAATCAAATGAATTTTATGCTTACATGGTACCACTATTGCTTCTTTGCTTAATATGATCTAGTGGTAGCATATGACATATTTGTGGGCTTGCAATCCTAGTGTTTGATCTAGAATATGAACTTCAATTGTTTAGCTCAGCATGGGCAAGATAACCATTCTAGGATGTGTGAACAAGCTTGTCCTTGGCTTAAACCGAGCTAAATAGATTGGGGCAAGTAATCTAGATTGAACCTTAACTAAGCTTCTCTCCAATAATCCTTAATTTGAGCACATCTTTTATGATAATAGATGACAAAGGGGGAGAAGTAAGTAGGATCACAAAGAAATATTTTGAAAAATATAAGTACACAAGTAGGGGGAGCAAGCCTATGAATCAAGTTGTTGCATTTCTATGTGCATTCATAAGTGCTTCCTTGCATATGTACCTCTTTTTTGAAAATATTGTTGCTTGTGTGGTGAATGCTAGAAACTTGATAAATATGATGCTTGAAGTACTAGCTTTCATAGGTTGTTTTTAAGATTTCAAGTGGTATTTCAAGTTTGCTTTCAATTGGTTTCTAGGAAATTCATTGTGCTAAGGATGGTATAAAATGGCACTCCAATTGGTATCACGCTTCAAAGGTCCATTCTTTTTACCATAGCATCATTTGGTAGCATTCACTCTCCCACAATTCTTATCCATGCCTATGTGATCAAATTGAACTAAACTTATAAATCACATATGTAGGGGGAGCTAATACTACCAAAGTTGAATTATTCATTCAATATATTTATTTATGAAAGGTTGTCATCAATTACCAAAAAAGGGGAGATTGAAAGCCCAAGTTTGGTTTTGGTTAATTGATGACATCCATGGACTAACCCTATTGCTTAAGTGTGATCTAGCTAGGGTGATCCAACACATGAGATGGAGCTTCATAGATGATCATGATGGATGATGGATCAAGTGCTCCATGGACAAAGAAAAGAAGAAAGAGAAAAACAAAAATGGGCTCAAGGCAAAGGTATCATAGGGCCATTTTTGGTTTAGTGATCAAGACACTATAGAGAGTGTGATCATATTTAGGATATACAGTCGTACTATCAAGAAGGGAAAATTCATGTCGATTGTGGTTATCATGTGCCACTAGGTCATTTGCATTGTGTTAACACTAGATTTTGGCACGCTTAGGAAGATGACAGGTAGGCGAGTGCGCAGTAAATTTGCAGAGACAGGTGTTTAGAGCATTCGGCAAATGTCCATGCAGTCGGCTAATTTCCAAAGATTTGGCAAGTGTCCGTGCACTCGGCTAATTTCCAAAGATTCGGCAAATGATTGTGCAGTCGGCTATTCGGAGGAAAGGCGGTTTTCCGTTGAAGAAGCGACAAAAGCGGCAAGCAAGAACCGATCGGGTAGCGAAGACCGCGACAATTAAGACAATGAAGACTCCGAAGGAAATTAAACTCAGGGATGTCATGTTTTTCCTTTGGTATTTTGTAACCGTGTCCTTTTAGGACTCATGTCATGACCAGGGTATAAATATAAACCCTTGGCCATTGTAAAAAAATTTCACAACCAAATCAATACAACCGTCTCCGTGCCAACTTCGAGTCTTATGTCATGTCGTCGAGTTCTTCGAGAGGAGTCATCGATCCGTCGAGCTCCGTAAGTCCCGACAACCTTGTTATCATGTCTAGTATCATGCGGTGGATTTAGACGTTGATGCAAGTAGTCTTGTTTGTTGTCAATGATCGTGCGGCGGATCCTTGCTTGACAATCAAGAAGTCTTCGCTTATGTTTCGTTTATGAGTAGATACTGTGCGGCAGGAGTTTGCTCGATATGCTTAGCAAAAGCAAGATAGTTATCGGCTCTATTAGATTTGGCAAGATCTAGTAGATTCACTAAGTTATCACGTGTTGCATGTTTTAGATATTTCATATATTTGTAACACTCTTTTGCCCAATCTAGATTGATACGGTTCGGCTCTATTCTTTCTTGCAGATCTATTTATGCTTTAACAGTTATTGCTTTCATGTTGTCTCTACAAATAGATCTTACTTTCATAATAGCCGAATTAGTCTAATCTAGATTGCTACGTGTTGCGGGTCCGTGCATGTTAACCACGTTTAAGCTTTGATAAAGTTAGGTATCGTGCGGCAGATACAAGCTTTAGAGTAGTTTGATCGTGTTTGCTTACATGTTCCTTCACCATGGATCCCAACTCGGTTGGATTGCTGAGCTTGGTTACGCTTTAACTCACAGTTAATTATGATTCGTCCAAACGTATTTTTCTCATGCATGCACGTTCGGCAATCAACGCTTTACGTACTTTATGTTTGTTTTAGCCGAATGATCTATAAGACTTGTTGGCAGGCAGCTTCTATAGCTGTATGTCGTCGTAAGTGGCTTCAGGGCCGTATATATGGAACTGTCTGGTCTCACCCAGCATGTTCCAGTTTTGTATCTAATGATTTTTATCCCTTGTTAGTTTCAGGTCAAACTGACTGGCACGTTTCCGGATTTCGAAACACCCAGGCACCCGATTGAAGCCACGCTTTCCGGCTTGCTGTGTGTGAGGCACAGTGCGCCACATTTTGTGTCAACACACTTTTTTGCACACCCAGTGGGACCACACATTTCAAGATGCCTGAATTCGAGAATAACCAGGTTCTGGACGTGACTATGGATGTGTTGCCAGAAGACTTAAAGAATACGGTCCAGCAAGCATGTGATGAGTTTCAACACAAATGCTTGATGTCTTTTTCAAAGAATAAAAGCAACAAGGTTTTTCAGAAGCAGTCGCTCCCAAGGACTCTCCTTCCACATCAGACTGATTACACCGAAGAGGAAGATGCTCGGAAGCTGACTGAAGTGGTTTATAAGGCCATGAGTGATACTATGAGAAATCATCATACGGCTTTCTTGAATACCTTTCGCACGATCATGGTCAGTACTTTCGGTCCATCTGCTGATAAGTACTTTGAGGAAGCTACTGGTCCAATGCAAGGACCGACATTATTCCATGTGCCAAAGCACCAGGATAAGACTGCTGAGGATAGCGGTGCGCTTGGCATGAACCAAGATGGAATGATTCCTCACCATAAACAACAACCTCCCATGACTTAAGGCCAGCTCGCGTTCAACATGTCGGGAAACGTCCCACAGTCGGCTTTCAAGGTGTCTCCAGCAGCGTACAGGTTGCAGAAGAATATGTATGGAGACAGATATCAAGAGTTTGCCGATTATAGTGCTATCGATGCTCTCCCGAATCCAGGGTATAAGAATTCAGCAGGGTTGCCTTTCGAAGGGCAAGCTCATGGAGCTCCAAATTCAAATATTGACCTTATCATGCATAGGATGGCAGACATGATGCAAAATCAATTTAGCTTGAAGCCAAAGAACCAGTCCTATGCATACAAGTCCCCTTACCCAGAGTGGTATAACCGAGTGGCACTCCCTCCAAGAGTTAAGCCTCCCACATATTTGACCAAGTTTTCTGGTCAGGATGATACTAGCACCATAGAACACATCAGTCGATACTTGATGCAGCTTGGAGAGGCGTCTGCAGATGAAGCTTGGAGGATTCGGTATTTTCTATTGTCTCTGACAGGGCCAGCTTTCACGTGGTTCACATCTCTGCCGGCAAATTCCATTGGTACATGGGCAGAATTAGAACGGAGGTTCCATGCGTATTTATTTACGAGTACTAATGAGAAGAAGCTAGTTGACCTTATGAGATTGAGGCAGAGGGCTAATGAAACACCCCAGGAGTATCTCCGCGGGTTCAGAGAGACCAAAAACCTCTACTATTCCTTGAATCTGCCAGATGACCAATTGCCAGGAATGGCAATAGCGGGCATGCAGCCGAATGTCAGGGAGAAGCTGTTCGGCATGGACTTTGATGACCTTGGTCAGTTGTCATAGCGATTGGCAATGATGAATAATCTGGCTCAAGGGTTCAGGAGAGATAACCGCTTCCAGAAGGGCGATGTGGCTAATGAGATGTATCAAAGCTTCCCGGAAGAAGCAGCAGAGTATGACGATGAAGATGAGATAGCCGCAGCCGAATTGGTCTAGGAAAAAGAGCCGACTCAGGTTAGTCAACGATGGTTGAGGCAGCAGAAGGGTACTTACGATTTTGATGTCTCTAAGTCAGACAAACTGTTCGAGTTGTTGTTAAGAGAGGGACGCATCAAATTGCTGGAAGGGCACCCCATGCTGCGCCCTGAAGGGGTAAAAGACAAGAAATTTTGTGGCTACCACAATACTAATTCTCATTCCATCAATGATTGCCGAGTGTTCAGAGTGCGAATCCAGAAGGCTATTTAGGAGGGGCATCTGAAGTTTGATGGCAAGATGAAAATTGATGCTAATCCTTTTGCACAGAACACGGTGCCTTTCTCTATGAACATGGTTGCCATAGAAGATCCCAAAGGCAAGGGAAAAATTAAGGTGTTGACCTCAGACAGAGCAAGAAGAGCTGGTGTTGTTGACCCTGATCGGCAGATTACGAATGAGGAGTTTTGGCAACGGGCTCAGTTCCAGAATAGCCAAACCGAGAGAGGGGAAGCTTCCAGACCCAGGGTTACAACATGGATTCTATTAAACAAATGGCGACGAGAGCGAGAGCAATATCAGAAGCAGAGGTATTACGAGGAATAGGAGTTCATGGAGGAACATCAGAGGTACGAGGAAGAGATGTACCGGAGAGAGCAAGAATACATGAGAGAGCAGGAGCAGTCTCATTGGGGATGCTCGTTCTTCAAACATTGTTGGAATGAAGGCCTGAGGCTGTCTGCTAGGAACAATTGCCCCAAATGCAGTGATCAATATTCAGGGTATAGGCAGTCCTGGGTCAACCGTCGTCCGATCCATGAAAGACTTGGAGCACAGTTTCCTGAGGACGATCCTTGTTTAAAAATAGGCAGCTCTGAGAATCAGCGAGGCAAGAGATTTGCCGATCAGGAGTGGGTCCATTATGAGGAAGGCTCTAAGGAGGAAGAGCAGCGTGAATATGTGTGGCAGAAGGGACAATGGTGCCCACCGGGGCTGAGGAAGAGCCAGAAGAGGAGAGTACAACGCTTGAGGAACAGGGAGCTGGCACAAACAGTTGCCGAAAAGAAACAGATATGGCGTCCTAAGAATAAACCCGACGAGCACAACCATTCGGCTGATGTATGCATGGCTTTCTTCCTTCCATCAGAGTTCATAACTCCCGAAGGCCAAGACATCCAAGAGGAGGTGTACTCAGATTTCGATGAGAGCGAATATCAGGATCTAATGGCCTAGCTTGTCCTGACTCAGCGGGCAGTTTTCGATAAGCCGGCCAAGCATCAACATTTGAAGCCGCTTTACTTGAAGGGATACATAAATGGCAAGCCTCTGACCAAGATGTTTGTTGATGCAGGGGCTGCCATCAATATTATGCCTTATACCACCTTTAGGATGCTCGGGATGACTAATGAGGAACTGTTGAAGACTGACATGGTGCTCAGGGACTTTGCTGGCAATCCTTCTGACACCCGAGGGGCTGTACATGTCGAGTTAATGATTGAGTCAAAAACTTTGATTACTACCTTCTTTGTCATTGATGGCCAGGGGCATATAGTCTGCTCTTAGGAAGGGATTGGATCCATGCTAACTGCTGCATACCTTCAACCATGCATCGGATTCTCATTCAGTGGATTGGAGATGATGTTGAGGTTGTTCATGCTGATGATTCGGTAAGTGTTGCTGCTACGGAGCCTACCTACTGGGAGTATGATGGTGTTGATTGCTTCTCTGGAAGAGTATGGGAGGAAGGTCCTGTGAACGTCTTCAATAAGGACCAACAGCCGATCCAAGCAGTCGGCTCTCAAAGCAATTTTTGATGGGGAACCCGATTGATGGCAACAAAGGAAAGTTGGGACGTGGATTTATGTCGGCCGATAAGCTAGAAGAGATAAATGTTGGTGATGATGTCAAGCCAAGGCCAATGTATATCAGTGCAAATTTAGACCCAGAGTATAGATTAAGGTTGATAGACCTTCTAAAAGAATTCAAGGATTGTTTTGCTTGGGATTACACGAAGATGCCCGGACTGGATCGATCTATTCTTGAGCATCGATTGCCGATTAAGCCCGGGTATCGTCCTTACAAACAACCTCCTCGAAAAATTTTCAAAGAGGAGGTACTGACCGATGTGAAAAAGGAAGTTGAAAGATTATTAGAAGCAAATTTCATTCGGCCATGCAGGTATGCAGAGTGGATTTCATGCATAGTTCTGGTGTACAAGAAAAATGGAAAGATGAGGGTCTGCATTGACTTTAGAAATCTCAATAAAGCCACTCCAATGGATGGTTACCCAATGCCAGTTGCCGATTTGCTTGTCGATGCAGTGGCTGGTTATGAAGTTATCAACTTTATGGATGGTAATGCTGGATATAACCAAATCTTTATGGCAATAGAGGATATTTCAAAGACAGTCTTCAGATGCCCTGGTCATATTGGTTTGTTTGAGTGGGTTGTCATGACTTTAGGTTTAAAGAATGCTGGTGCAACTTATCAAAGGGCCATGAACTACATTTTCCACGAGTTGATCGGCAAAATCGTGGAGATCTATATTGATGACGTGGTGGTCAAGTCTAGAAATCACAACAGACATTTAGCCGATTTAAGAAAGACTTTGGAGTGCACTAGGAAGCATGGTTTGAGGATGAACCCGAACAAGTGTGCCTTTGGAGTCTTGGCTGGTGAGTTTTTAGGATTTCTAGTCCATAAAGGAGGGATCGAAGTCGGTAAGAAGAGCATGGAGGCAATAGACAAAGTTATCCCTCCAACTAATCTCACAGAGTTGCAATCACTACTCGGCAAGATTAATTTTGTAAGAAGATTCATATCTAATTTATCAGAAAAAGTTTTGCCTTTCTCTCCGCTGTTAAAGCTTAAAAAGGATCAAGAGTTTGTATGGGGTGACGTACAACAGAAAGCTTTTGATGAGATCAAAGAGTACATGAAGGCGCCACCTGTGTTGGTACCTCCACAGCTTGATAAGCCTTTTAAGTTGTACGTGGCGGTCGATAACCTGACAATAGGATTGGCCCTTATGCAGGAGTTTGAAGGAAAGGAAAGAGTAATAGCTTACCTTAGTCGAAAACTGCTAGATCCAGAGACAAGGTATTCAGCTATGGAGAAGCTTTGGTTTTGTGTGTATTACTCATGTACCAAGTTTCGGCACTACTTGTTGAATGCCGAATGCGTGGTAGTTTCAGAGTTTGATGTAATAAAACATATGTTATTAATGCCAATTTTAAATGGAAGGATTGGCAAGTGGATCTTAGCCTTGTCGAAATTTGATTTAAGGTACGAATCGGCAAAAGCAGTAAAGGGTCAAATTATTGCCGATTTTGTTACCCAACATCGTAATCCTTCTGCTAGCATGATAAGTATTGCACCTTGGACTTTGTTTTTTGATAGTTCATCTTGTAGCAAAGGTGGTGGTGCTGGTATTCTCTTGATCTCTCCACGAGGGGTGATTTTAATGTATGTCATCCCTATTGAATTCTATGTTACTAACAATCAAGCGGAGTATAAAGTACTGCTTAGAGGACTTCAGCTTCTTGTTGAAATAAAGGCTATTGCTGTTGAGATCTTCGAAGATTCTGAGCTGGTAATTAACCAACTGATCGGCCAATATGAATGCAAGAGTGATATATTAAGAGAATATTATGAAGAATACCGAGAGCTTTTGAAGAGTTTCCAGGTAGCAACCTTGCATCATATCCCTAGGGGGCATAATGAAGAAGCGAATAAACTGGCTCAAGCTGCTTCGGGATACCGAGAAGATCAAGAGATTCATGCTTTGGATGAGAATCGGGTAGTTGATGACTGGAGAAACAAAATTGCCGATTACTTAAAGAATCCATCACAAAAGCTTTCCCGAAAGCTCAGATACAAAGCTCTCAAGTTTGTGCTCCTTGATGGCCAGTTGTACTATAAATCCATAGATGGGTACTCCTCAAATGTTTGAGTCATGAACAGGCCAGAAAGCTGATGTATGAAGTACATGAAGGGATGTGCGGTGCGCATCAATCGGCTTACCGAATGAAGTGGATAATTAGGAGAACCGGTTAATTTTAGCCAACCATGCTTGAAGATTGTTTTGAATATTACAAAGGGTGTCACGATTGTCAGAGATTCGGTAATATTCAGAGAGCTCCAGCATCAGCTATGAACCCGATTATCAAACCTTGGCCATTTAGAGGATGGGGCATAGATTTGATTGGTCAGATTCATCCTCCTTCTAGCAAAGGGCATAAGTTTGTGCTATTAGCTACAGATTATTTTACAAAGTGGGTTGAAGCTATCCCTTTGAAGAAGGTCACATCAGAAAACATGGTCAATTTTGTTAAGGAACATATAATTCACAGATTCGAGATTCCTCAAACTATAACAACAGATCAAGGAACTCAGTTCACTTCATCCGAATTTTGTGATTTTGCTGAAGAAATGGGGATCAAGTTATATAATTCTTCTCCTTATTATGCACAAGCTAATGGCCAGGCCGAAGCATCGAATAAGATCATGATCAAGATTATTCAGAAGAAGATTGATGAGAAGCCGAAGAAGTGGCATTCGGTTCTTAATGAAGTTTTATGGGTTTACCGAATGGCTTGTCATGGGTCTACTCAAGCGTCTCCCTATGAGTTGGTTTATGGGCATCATGTTGTGCTACCGTGGGAGTTGCAATCAGGTTCGAGACGAGTTACATTGCAAAACGATTTGAAGAAAGAAGATTATAAGGACCTAATGATGGATGAATTAGAGGATTTGCATTTAGTTCATCTCAAAGCATTGAAAAATATTGAGAAAAACAAATTACGTGTTGCCAAATATTATAACAAAAAGGTCAAAGAAAAGCAGTACGCAGAAGGAGATTTGGTCTGGAAGGCTATATTGTCGATTGGGACAAAAGATAAAGCATTAGGCAAATGGTCTCCAAATTGGGAAGGACCTTTTCGGATAGTAAGGTGTGCGCCTGGTAATGCGTATATTTTGAAAACTCTACTGGGAGAAGAGTTTACTAGAGCTATTAATGGAAGATTTCTTAAGAGATTTCATCCCAGTGTTGAGGTTGGTGCATAAATGGACTTAAGGAGCTTTGTGCACAAATAGCCGATGTAGAAGCATCGCCTTTAGCCGAAAAAATACTCTAAGAAACTTGGAGAATAGCCGACGCGGTATGTGTCGCCTTTGGAGCAAAAAATATAAACACAATCGGTTAAGAACAACGTCATACAGTTCAGAAAGCATTCTTCAGAGTTGCTGTTCTCAGAAAGATTCAAAAAGGAAAGATAGGTAGAAATCACAGATGATATTTCACAAAATAAGAAGTTTTTACATGAAATTCCTAGGTACAAACTACTCCTCAAACAACTTGTTGAGGACAGACTGGGCGTCTGTGGCTTGGGCGAGGACGGTTGCATGGTCCTCATAGCTCTCCAGGAGCTCATCGATGTTCTCGACGTCTTTCGAAGGTCCACCACCGAGGAAGCCGACTGGCATGAAGGAGAGATCTTCACGAGTCTGGGTGGACATTGCCGCCAACCCCAGAGCTACGTCGTGAATGGCGACTTGGTCGATACGGTCGTCCACATCATCAAGGCGTGCCTCGGCGGTTTCTCCCTGGGCGTTCACCTTGTTGGCGATCTTGTTTGCTGCAATCTTCAGGCGCTCAAACTCTGCAGAGAGCGCTGAACAAAAGGATACGAATCGGGTGAACATATGGAATCAGAAAGGGGGAAATCAAGTGAGATTTATTTTTTACTAACCGGTAATGGTGTCGCAGAGCTGCTTCTGTTGGTCCTCCCATTCAAGTTGGTCGATGCCGTATTGTTTAGAGATCTTCTCCAGTTCTCCTCGGGCCTCATTCCTTTCCTTGATAAAGATGACCGCCTCTCCATGAGTGTAAGGGGGATCCATGACACCCGAATCCAAATCCCAAGGATTGGAGTGGTAGGAGCATGAAGAGCCGGAGGAGCCGGATGATAGAGTCCCCGTTTGAGTTGATGTCGCCGAAGGGAAAGGAATGCTCTGGCTGGTGGAGATAACCCTTATCCTGATAAGTAAGAACAGAAATCAGAGCTAGAAAGATGAACAAGAAGTAGAACAACAAGGGGGCAAGGAGTCGATTCTCACCCACGTCACCGACAACGCCATGCGCGGCTTCCTTTGGCTTCTCCCTCGATAGGGCGCTTGCCACGGTCATCGCCTCCTGCCATTGCTACTGTGGAGGTTAGGTTTTCTCTGGATTGGTTTGAGCAAAGAAGGTGAAGAGACGGAGATGAGAATGCTTGACTGGAGTTAGAGGCTGAGAAAGGGGGTTTATTTATAAACCGAATGGAAGGTAATGGTGTATGTCTCGGAGTAGTGGGATGAGAATGTCAAACGACGAGCTAGGGTTTTTTCCCTCTCGGATGGGCCGTTACTGGACTGGGCCAGGTTCAGGTAAGTCAAGAGTCATTTGGCTACATCCCTGAACTAGAAGGATAAGAGCAATCGGCTATGACTCTGATTGGAAGACTAAAGGCAATCGGCTTTGTTCTAATCGGGGAAATAAAGGAGCCAATTATATTCTCATACAAACCAATGTATAAAGATGAAGAGTAAAAACATCCGATTATTCAGAGACAAAATGTGTCATGGTTAATCTATTACAAGCCCATGATTCTACTAGCTCAGAAGCTGGTTGATGGCATCTAAGGCCTCGGCTCTGATTCGGCTGACATTGTTCAACACTTTCTAGTCTTCATCTTCAGAGCTTTGGATGCTGAACAACTTTGCTTTGAGCTGTTGGTCTTCTTTGAGGACAGTTAATATCTTTGATGAAGTTGCCTCTATGGAATTTGGCAAATCTGTCATCTTGGCTTTGTGAAACTGAATTCTGACATTCAGTTCGGTTAACTGAGCCTCCAACCTGATTTTCTCATCCTCCATAACTTTCAGCTCAGGCTCCAAAGTTGCCAATGAATTCTTGGCAGCTTGAATTTGGGAATCCAAGACTCTAGCTTCTTGTTTCTTCAAGGATCTATTATTCTGCAGAACAGCTCTAGAGGCTATATTTTTATTTGCTCTCTTCACCACAACAAAATGATCATCAAGGTGGGCTGAAGATTCCAGAGGAGCTTTGAGATCAGATAGGAGGTCTTGGTTGATAAGCTCGAGAAGATCTCTTATCTGATCTGAGTCTTGGACCAGAGTGTTGATATCCTTGTTCAGCAGATTAGCTATATCTTTCAGCCGAGCTTGATTCTCCATTGATAGAGTTTGCTGAGAGGTAGCTTCTTCACCCTTCTCACCGATGTAATCCTCAACAGTGAAGGAGTAACTAGTAGTCGGTTTGATGGTATTCTTGAAAAAGGGGGAAGTGTTAGCCGACTGGATGAGTGTGCTAAAAGAATAGCTTAAGGCAAGATGTTACCTGCTGTGTTGATTGATCATCAAGATGGATTGTGTCCTGGTCTGGTTGAGGGCTTGATTGGATATCTAGAGATGGTGAACCTGGAACTAGACCAGAGGAAGGTTCTGCTGCTAGATTGTCTATAATTTCATCTATTTCCAATAATGCAGATGATAGAGTATAAGAACAGGAAGTAGATGTCATATAAAGTGAAAGAATGATTAGCCGAATGATGTTACCAATGTGCTCGGCGGTTTCATGGGCATCTGTACCTTTAGCTTCATGAGCTTTTGTATCTTCAATTTCATGAACCTCTACATCTTCGGTAGAGGCTTGAGGAGGAATATCCACCGTTGTTGAGACATTGACTGATCCTGGAGTTTCAACATGTGGCTGCAGTAGAGGTGATTGGTATGAAGACAGTCAGAGTTGTTGCCGAATGAGATTTATTGCCGAATAAAAGATGTTACCTGTTGTGTTGATTTATCATTAAGATGGGTTGTATCTTGGTCTGGTTGAGGGCTTGATTGGATATCCAGAGATGGTGAACCTACAGCTGGACCAGAGGAAGGTTCTTCTGCTAAATTTTCTATAATTTTATCTATTTCAAATAATGCAGATGATGAAGTATAAGAACAATAAGTAGATATCATATAAAGAGAAAAAAGTGATTAGCCGAATGATGTTACCAATGTGTTCAGTAGTGTCATGAGCATCTGTGCCTTCAGCTTCATGAGCTTCTGTATCTTCAGTTTCCTGAACCTCTACATTTTCAGTAGAATCTTGAGGAGGAATATCCATCGTTGTTGAAACATTGCCTAATCCTGGAATTTCAACATGTGGCTGCAGTAGAGATGATTGATATGAAGACAGTTAGAGTTGTTGCCAAATGAGATTTATTGTCGAGTAAAAGATTCATACCTTGGGAGACAGCTTGACTTTCTTGGACCTTGTCTTTCTGGCCACGTTAATATTCTCAAATGCTTTCCTTTTGCCTTCTCCTCCTGAAGATGTAGTGGCTAAAACTGCAGGGGTCTTTATGAAGGTTGCTAAAATTGGAGCATCAAAACCTAGGACAGGGTTGGGCCCAGCTAAGTAGTACTGGATTGCTTTGGTAGGAGGGATGGGCTCAAGATCCTGTGCATAACCAAATGTTAAAGTGAGAAGTAAATTCAAAAGCAAAGAATGATAAATACAATGAAATTACCTCACTATCAGAAGCAAATTGGGATTGCAGATCTTGGCATAAAGAGTGCACTGGTATGTTGAAGATGTGATTGTGCCATTCTTGCCACCAAGAAGCAAAAAGAGGATGAGCAGCATATACTAGCCCAAATGGAGAGGGTTCATATATTGGCAGTTCTCATCCAAGCTCAAAGACTTTTTTGGCTTCTATTTCATTTCTGATCAACTCCCTGAATCTTATGGTCGTTGAAAAGAAGGGTCTTGAGGGCAACTGTCCACATCCTAATTGTCTGGCTGCCATGTTTGGATAGTAAAATTCATAGGTAGATTGCACTAATCTCCCATGATAGAATTCGGCTGGCAAGACGCAGGGTTTGATGAAGGAGTTGAAAACCTCTGTGGACACCTTGTCAGAACAGCCAGATTCATAACTGAATTTGCAAGGGAGAGTTAAATTATCATTTTCTCTGTAAGGAAGCCAAAGCACATTATCAAAATCCTTAAAGAATAACTTGAAGAGGTGACCAACGTCCATGTCAATATGGATGGAAGATGCTGCTTCTCCATAGGTTTGACAACCCTTAACTCTTGCCATGCTGCCTTCAGCACAATTGACTGAAGGGAAGCTCAAGTTATGGAGGGGCATAGAGATTATTTGATGCATGTACAGTTGCATCCACATCTGGACAAACCACCAAGGGCCACTTACACAAGAGATCTCCCCACCTTGGTGCATCTGGGTAGTGATCTGATGCATCATGTGATAAACAGATCCTAAAAGATATTTACCCAGGGGGATCAGAGTGCCTGCAGCTAAGTCCTCAGCCATCATCATGTAATTTAAGGTTGGCTCATTGGATTTTCCACAGAAGATGAATCTGCACAGCCACATGTTCATAAAAGTCCTGCATTCCTTGTCAAGAACAGCACCAGATGTCTCCATGTAGGTCTGAATATACTTAACCCATCCACCTTCAGATTTGACAGCTTTCTGGCTGCTTTTGCTCTTGTACTTGAAGGGGTATACTGGCTGTGACACATTTAGGTCAGTCATCATGAATACATCGGCCAAAGTGAAAGTCATCATGCCATGGCCGAAAACAAAGGCATTGATAGCACCAGACCAAAAGTGAGAGGCTATTATTAGAAGGGATTCATTTCTGGGCATTTCTGACAGAGACAATTCCAAACAGTGGTTGATGTCTTGATCATCCCAGTAGCTACTACTCTTATCCAGCATCCTCCGGTACCAGTTTCGCCATCCGGCGATTGGGGGAAACGGCCAGGTCTTGAAGGTGTTTGACCATTGGTTTGGCGGGGTGACTCCAGACTTGAAGGAGATACTCGAGGTTTCCTTCTCAATAATCTCAATTGGGTCAGGATCTCCTATTGGACCAAGAAGGCAGGAATCAGGGTTTGCAGCATAGGGGATCAAAATCTGGTTCTTGTATTCCTTCAAAGAAATCAAGAAAAATAATGAATCGGGAAAGAAGCAAGAAAACCAATCAAGAATTGCCGAATGTGTGGAGGTGAATGAAACTTACTTATGGAATTTCATCCTGAGTCGCCATTGGGGATTCGAGGTGAATTCGAGAATGTGCTGGGGCTTGGATTTTTTGAGCGGCGGCTGCGGCGTTGAACAGTATTGACCTAGGAAGAAGGGGAAGTTTGTGGTCAATTTCAGAATAAAACAATTTTTATCCCGAAATTAAGGGGGCATGTGTTAACACTGGATTTTGGCACGCTTAGGAAGATGACAGGTAGGCCAGTGCGCAGTAAATTTGCAGAGACAGGTGTTCGGAGCATTCGGCAAATGTCCGTGCAGTCGGCTAATTTCCAAAGATTCGGCAAGTGTTCGTGCACTCGGCTAACTTCCAAAGATTCGGAAAATGATTGTGCGGTCGGCTATTCTGAGGAAGGGTGGTTTTCCGTTGAAGAAGCAACAAAAGCGGCAAGCAAGAACCGATCGGGTAGCGAAGACCGCGACAATTAAGGCAATGAAGACTCTGAAGGAAATTAATGTTAGGGATGTCATGTTTTTCCTTTGGTATTTTGTAACCATGTCCTTTTAGGACTCATGTCATGACCAGGGTATAAATATAAACCCTTGGCCATTGTAAAAAATGTTCACACCCAAATTATTACAACCGGCTCTGTGCCAACTTCGAGTCTTTTGTCGTGTCGTCGAGTTCTTCGAGAGGAGTCATCGATCCGTCAAACTCCGTAAGTCCTGACAACCTTGTTATCATGTCTAGTATCATGCGGTGGATTTAGACGTTGATACAGGTAGTCTTGTTTGTTGTCAATGATCGTGCGGCGGATCCTTGCTTGACAATCAAGAAGTCTTCACTTATGTTTCGTTTATGAGTAGATACCGTGCGGCAGGCGTTTGCTCGATATGCTTAGCAAAAGCAAGATAGTTATCGACTCTATTAGATTTGGCAAGATCTAGTAGATTCACTAAGTTATCACGTGTTGCATGTTTTAGATATTTCATATATTTGTAACACTCTTTTGCCCAATCTAGATTGATACGGTTCGGCTCTATTCTTTCTTGCAGATCTATTTATGCTTTAACAGTTATTGCTTTCATGTTGTCTCTACAAATAGATCTTACGTTCATAATAGTCGAATTAGTCTAATCTAGATTGCTACGTGTTGCGGGTTCGTGCATGTTAACCACATTTAAGCTTTGATAAAGTTAGGTATCGTGCGGCAGATACATGCTTTAGAGTAGTTTGATCGTGTTTGCTTACATGTTCCTTCACCATGGATCCCAACTCGGTTGGATTGCTCAGCTTGGTTACGCTTTAGCTCACAGTTAATTATGATTCGTCCAAACGTATTTTTCTCATGCATGCACGTTCGGCAATCAACGCTTTACGTACTTTATGTTTGTTTTAGCCGAATGATCTATAAGACTTGTTGGCAGGCAGCTTCTATAGTTGTATGTCGTCGTAAGTGGCTTCAGAGCCGTATATATGGAACTGTCTGGTCTCACCCAGCATGTTTCGGTTTTGTATCTAATGATTTTTATCCCTTGTTAGTTTCAGGTCAAACTGACTGGCACATTTCCGGATTTCGAAACACTCGGGCACCCGATTGAAGCCACGCTTTCCGGGTTGCTGTGTGTGAGGCACAGTGCACCATATTTTGTGTCAACACATTGCATATCTAAATGAACCTAAGTGAAAGAATTGAAATAAAATCCAACATAATTCAAAGTAAAAGCTAAAACATGTGCCAAGTGTTGTAACACTTAGTGTTAGCTCACATGAACATGGAGAAGAAGAGGCCGCTCGGTTTGGCAAGAATCAGAGGTCCGGATGATAGGGTTTGGACTGTCCAGACCAACGGCGACGTGTTTGGAAGCAAACCCTACCCCTCGGCTTCGACGAACAGGAGGTCCGAACACTAGTTAAGGTCCGGAGGTGTGCTCCGGACAACCGTTCGAAGTCCCGGAGCTCTCTGTTGTCTCTGGAAGACAGTCTGGACACAATGTTTTATCCGGACAGGCGATTCCGGACAAAGCGTCCGGAGTTCAGCAGCTCTCGGGTGGATTTGGTGTCATGTCCGGACACTCGGCGGTTTAGTCCGGAGTGACACTATTTCCCACGTCCGGAGACACGTGGCTGAACTAGGCGAAGGCACCAACAGGCAGATTCAAATGGTGAAGGGTCCGAACGCGTGGCCATTGGTCCGGATCCCAAGTTTCAAGCATCCGGAGCTCACGTCCGGACTTGAAGACAGAGGCTCGATTGCTCGGCCTATGAAGGGTCCGGACGCCACCAATGGTCTGGACTCCCTGTCTGTGCGCGTCCAAAGCTACGCAGGAAATCAAGATGAAGGGGCAAAATGACTAGTTGCTTTGTGGAGGCTATTTATATGTTTTGGCTAGCCCTTGGGGCTCTCTCTTGCAGCTCCCATTCATTCCCACTCTTTGTGCTTGCTTGAGATAGCCCCCAACTCATCTCCCTTTGCTTCTGTTGCATACTTGTGAGAGTTTGAGTGATCCAAGTGCTTTGATCATTACATTGCATCTTAGTGGCACTTGGTCATCGTCAGCGCTGTAGGATTTCTTGTTATTCTTGGTGTTTGCCAACACCTAGACGGCTTGGGCGATTTAGGAAGCTTCGGCACGACTGGTGATTGTTTGTGGCCGGCTTCGACGATTGTGAGAAAGCTTGTACCCACCTTAGCGGAGCGCCAAAGTGTAACTCTAGTGGATTGCTCGTGACATTGAGTTACTCTCATTTGGGTGGATTCTTGTGGCGCCCGAGTAGTAGGCTAGGCTTGTGATTGCCTATTAGCCACCGAATCACCAATTGAGTAGTCGACACAATGGGGACTAGCTTGGTGGCAACCAAGTGAACCTTGGGAGAAAAATCATTGTGTCATCTTGTCTCCTGGCTACTTATTGGTATTCATTGTGATTGGTTCTTCATATTAACATCCATCCATCACAAGGCTTCGGTATAATCACCTCTATCCTCCTTGTACTTACATTCTTCCTATCTTGTGTAGTTAGCTCTCTTGCTAGTTAGTTTACCTTGTTAGTTGTTCTTGCTAGCTTAAGTTGAGTATCTTAGGTTGTTCCTATTGCTTGATAGATACTCAATTGACTAGAATTGTTTGGATAGATGGCTTTGCACCCCTAGTAGAGCTAGAGCAAAAAGCTTCGCTTAAGTGTTATTCTAATCTTTGCTCTAGTGTTTTGTAGAATTTTTAATAGGCTATTCACCCCCCCTCTAGCCATCTAGGACCTTTTAGGGGTGTGACGGAAGGAATGTTGTGGCAGCAAAGGGTTCGGGTGTGGTTGCTGGGATGGAGGGTGAAAAACAAATCTAGGCGGATCAGTAGGAGGAGAAGAGGTGAAACACGTACCCTTAAATGGGACATGTGTCCAGGTCGTGATGACCCCACAGTTGAGCGTGCGACCACCAGGGTTGGAGAACCGAGAAGGCCGACATTGTGTGGCATTGTGTCAAAACTTGCGGTCACAGTTGGAGTCAAGCTTTTGGACTTGCAGCTTGATGTCATCCAAAATACCTTCCATATCGGGATGCCATGTTGCAAGCTCTGCAGTCGCCGCCTTGAGCGCCACCACACGGGCTTCGCGCTCATCCGTCATGTGGGCGACACAGAGTGCCAGATCGGTGATTCGATGTACTTTTCCTCGAGGGAGGAGAGGTGTTGTTTGTCTGCTGCAGCGACAGGATCAATGCGGATGGACTCCAAATCGGCGACACGTTGCTCCAGGCTCCAGCACGGTAGCGGTGGTGACGGCCGTAGTGGTAGCTACCATGTGAGTTTCCTCCAATGTGTCAAAACAGAAGTCGACGACGGTAGCCTGATTCATGGACACATAGTTGCTATTGGCAAAGTGGCGGTCGAGATCATCGAATCGTGTATTCATGGTGTCAAGGGTTGGGAGCAGAAGAATTGGAATTGAAGATCGACATCAAACGCAGGCTTAGAACCGATGAAGATTCACTACAACATAATTTTTTTTTGTGAAGCGTTTCCAAATTGGCCTTTGAGGCAGTTGCCCGTCTCAGTTTTTTCATGATTGAGCAGCTGGCCAAGCAACCGCCTCGGTTAATTCTTAACCGAGTCGAACATCTTAACGCAACCGCGTGCCTCGATAAATTATTATCCGAGGCAGACATTCTAACTCAACCGTGTCAATAAATCAAGTCTATCCCGCTAGCCCACACCAACCCACTACTATCTCCAATATATAAACACCAGATTATTGTCGTTCACTGATGTATCCACTCACGTGGTCGCGCCCCTCGCGGCATGCTTAGCGCCCTCGCGATTCCCTCTTTCTCTCACACTACACCACTCTCTCACTTCACTCTCTCTCTCTCCCTCCCTCCCTCCCTCCCTCTCCCTCACCCTTACCGAGTAGATCTGGAGGTCAGCAGCGCGGCCTCGTGGGTGCGGTGGCCTGGCCATTCGTCAGCGCAACCTCACGGGCGCGGTGGCTGGCCACGCCACACCTCCACAGCGGCGCCCCTCCTCCCCTACGCCCTCTTCCTCTCATACTGTCGGAGGTGCGGCTGGCCCTCTCCTCCTCCCTATTGCCGGATCCGGCGAGGATGAGCCCGGATTCAACAAGGAGGATCTCAGATTCAACGGTGCTTGTGCGGCGATAGCGGACCCGAGGATTGGCCCCTTTCAGCAGGTGCTCCGACAACAATGCGGGGCGTCTGGTGGAGTAGAGCGGTAGCCTATGTGTGGGCTCCTTGGGCTTATCCACAATTTTTTTAAAAAAATTAGAGTGAACTGCACAATGGTCCATAAACTTGCGTTGTGTTGTCATTCGATTCCTACTCACAAATCGACTGTTTAGGTCCTCAACTTTTTCATATATGTCATCTTGGTCACTAAACTTGTTTGGCTATGTCATGCCCATGTAAATCAAATATTTAGGTTCTCAAACTTGTTCATTTGTGTCATTCTGTTTCCTAAACTTGGTCTTAAGTCTCGTCTCGGTCCAAACATGGCAATCCAAAATTTGATATAAAAAATAGTTCGTAATGTGTTCATGTGAACTCGAATGAAGATAAAATTTATATCAAAATTATAGCCCTCGACATGATCTATAACTTTATATTTAAAAAGTTTTTAAATTAAAGTTGTTGATCCCAAAATACTATTGTAAGTTCATAGATTTTGAAATTTAAAAATTAAAATTATTAAATAATCTTAATATTGAAATGGTCTATATCAAACTTCCATTTCTCAATATGATCTACATCTTTGCAGTTAATTTTTTTATTTGAAACCATTTATTATCCGAAACTTAATTTTAAAAGTTTATAGATTTTAAAATACTTTTAATTAGACCATTTCAATACCCTAAGTTTTAATTTTAAAAAATCAAATACAAAGTTGTACTAGGGCTACAATTTTTATTTAAAGTTTGTCTTCGTTGGAGTTTATATAAAAAACTATGAATTATTTTTTATATCAAATTTTTTGATTGCCCTATTTAAACCCAAATGAGACTCAAAACAAGTTTAGTCACTGGGATGACACAACTAAATAAGCTTTGAGAAGTAAATGGTACATTTGTAAGTTAGGAACCTGGATGACATATATGAACATGTTTGAGGAACTAAATAGATTTGCGAGTTTAGAGACCGGATAACATAGCAGTGCAAGTTTAGGGATTGCTAGTGCACTTTACTCTCTTTTTTATTTGATTAACCGAGGCGGGCAATGCAACCAATTGCCTCTATTAATCTAGATTAAATGTGACCTTTTTATGGAGAGGCTTGAAATGCCCGCCTCAGTTAATTATTTTTTACCGCCTCAACTAAGTTTTATGTACTAGTGAATGCTTGATAAATGACATTTTGTTTACAAGTCCCCCCTAGTTGTTGGACCATGATGGGCCGAAGAAACAGGCGTTGGGCTTCCTGGGTTGGTGCACACCTGGGCTCGATGACCCGACCTGTTTTTTTATTAATCCATATGTAACTTATTATTCAATCCAACGACATACTAAAGTTTAGTCCCATAATCCAACCCTAAGAAACCAATGTGTCAAACAAAACAATTAGGAACAGTAGAGAGAAGGCTTTAAAGATCCCAACTAAATGAAACACGTTTTAGGGAAGGGCTTTTTACGGGTTGTTGGAGATATTATAAGGCGCATTTAGAGTTGGTTGTTATGTGTAGATTGACGAGTTGTTGGAGATATTACAAGACACATTTAAAGTTTGTTGTTATTTGATTTTAAGGATCCACACACAAGATATCTCTCTGCGTGTTCTAATTATCATCTCACATACACAGTACTAGTAGTAGTCTAGTACATGACTTCTTGCTTTAGACAAGAGCACTCTCTCTGATTAGTCACTCAATGTGAAATTCTCAAATTCTCCACATATGACTCCCTATGGCAACCAGACAATTTCTTGGATGCTATAGTATGGAGTACTCAGAAGTACAGTACTCACGTCAAAACAGTAGTAGTATTGAAAGGGAACAGGTACTATATACCCCCTGTATCTAATGCAAAGGGACAAAGACGACAGACGACAGGGAGGAGCAGGTAGCAAGTCAATGCAGTGATTATTGCGATGAGACTGACAGCACGGTGTATTTGTGTCTCTTTTTATTTGTGGCTGTGGAGCCGACTATAGTTGAGTGTCCGAAAAAATAGTTCTTGACTAATCGCCTGTTCGTTTGGCAGGATTATGCACTGTTCCGATAGAATTATTCACTGCTGGCTGATTTTTTGTGAGAAAAACACTGTTCCGGCTGGATTTAAGCCGGCTGAAAAGCCAAGCAAACAGGCTCTAAATTTCTAGTAAACAGTATTTATATTTATGATTCTTAATAAATATATTATAAAATATATTTCATAATTAATTTAATAATATTTATTTGATATCATAAATATTAATTTTTTATTTATAATTGGTTGAACTTAAGATAGTAAAACATTATGCTATGCTAGAATTATACGTTTTTTCGGGATGCAGAGTATACTAGTACCTCTCTAAAAATGCAACTACATGTTACATGTTAGCTAGTTTCTAGTGAATAGTATTCATATTTATACCTTTAAATCTACTTATTATAAATCTACTTAATCTAATTCTATTTATCATTTATCATAATTTTTTTATCTATAATTGATCAAATTTATAATATACTAAAATAATATTATGATAGAATTGTATTTTTTGAGAAGGAGGGAGTACTTGGAGAGTCAAAGGAGGGAATATAAAATAAAATATTAATGTTCATAGTATATACTACCTCCATCCCAAATTATAAGACCTTCCAAGAATCTTGGAGAGTCAAAGCATATCAAGTTTGACCGATAATTATAGAGAAAATTATAAAGAATTATGACATAAAATAAACATACTATGAAAGTTTAATCGATAACGAATCTAATGATACTTAGTTGACATTATAAATGTTGTTATATTGTCATATAAGTTTGGTCAAACTTGAGACACTTTGACTCTCTAAGATTCTTGGGATTTTTTATAATTTGGAATGGAGGGAGTAATAAATATCATTAGATAGATCGTCAAACCAATATATTTTCATAATAAATAGATTTGGAGATGCGAATGTTGATAATATTTTTTACAAATTTAATCAAACTTAAGAAAATTTAGTTGGCACAAATTTAAATTGAAAGGGAGGGACTACTATATTTTTGTTGCGGACTAGCAGTGCAACCATAGATCTTTATGCACTAAACCCCAAACTACTCCAACCAATTGTGCACTACTACTTAAAGTAGTTCTATGTTTTCATTTACTTCCTCGGTTCAGGAAAGAATGTAACTCTAACACAGTACTAAATTTAGTATCTTAAGTTTGACCAATTATAAATAAAAAATATTAATATTTATGATATCAAATAAATATAATTAGATTAATTACAAAAAGTATTTTCATAATCAATTGATTTAGAGCGATAAATGTGAATATTATTCATTGAAAATTTGGTTAAACATAAATTCCTTTAACCGACACGCAACTCGTAGTTGCATTTTTCCCGAACGGAAGTAGTACTAATTAGTGAGAGTGCAAACAGATCAAATACGGGATGAATATGCTGATATCACATTTATCTTTATATATTTGTTTTTATATTTTTTATTGGATTCAGATTTGAATACGGATAGTACTAGTTATATCAGATAGGATACGAATGGATATGGACATCATAGACATGTGATCTGAGTATTCGGATACAAATACGGTAATAGATGTTTAGATGTGAACTAATCTAAATGGATTTGGACTTGAAAATGGTTAGAAAATACGCATACCATTTGCACCCTATATTAGCCTTTTTTAATCAGTCCAGATCGATAGGCTAGTGACCTGAACGTGTTATCATACCTAAACCAGCTAGCATATCGACTGAACGGTGTAATATGTAGTATGTATGCAGATGGGAGTGGACTTCGAGAGAATATTTAATCTGTGCACGCTTTAGGTGCATGCCATATAAACAATGGGGGCTTCCGACTGAAGTCGGATCTTCTTGAGACATATTGCTAGTTTTTAATTGTTTATAATTTGCTATATAGTTGCAGATCAGATCCGAGACACCAAATTCAGAAGTATATGTTGGTCCAATTGCCAATTGTGATGGGCGATTGATAGGTGGGGTTTGAATATATATATATATATATATATATATATATATATATATATATATATATATATATATATATATATATATGCTTCAGATGCATATATACCATATTTATTTTTGTTTCGTTATTACTTTATTATGGCTCACCGGAGGGGAGCCGTGGAGAAGTGGCATTGAGTATGGCTGAAAAAGTGTCTTTTGGCTCATGAATCATGAAAGGGAGATGTACATACATTGAGATAAAATGTAGCGTGGATATTTCGTCCTGTCATTGAGATAAAATATAGGATGGTTATTTGTCCTGTCCATTTGGTATGGAAGCCTTTTTTTTTCATCCGGGAACACATCTGAATTCAGCTTTTATATTAATATAAGAAAAAGAAATTAACCTAGTTTATAAAAAAGTGGGCCTGAAAACCAACAACATGCAACCACTACTTACAGTCTACTACTACAACTCTAACAAGCAACGAAGCTCGTCAAGCACCAATTAAGATGCCACCTAATCCAAAAACAACTAGATAAACGAAGTCTATAGATGTTCTCCTTGACAACCACACCATACAAATTAAACACGGCTTCGAGTCATCACTGTCAAGCTCACTGCTGCCATACAATATGTAGACATTCTTCTCCTTCAACCATTGGTGAAAGCATCTATGCTCTTACGACATGTTTTGATGATTAACAACAATGTAAGATTATTATGTCTAATGTGTGTTTTGCATAGACAAATTAAGTTAGGTTATAGTAATGGTGATTGATTGAGGAATCAATGATTTTCATACTCCTAGCGATGGATATCGTTTCAGTTTTCGAAGAATAAATACAAAGCTAAAAAGACGATCTAGTTCTAAGTGTCGATTGGAGTTGAGAGAGACACTTAGGTTAGACTATGGCTCTATTTCTTCTTTAACCGTACTATTGACGGGGGTAAATGGGTAACTTGACTTAGGTGAGCCTAATGTTTTAGGTGTGGTGTACACTTGGTAAACCTAGCTCTAAGTAGCATAAGATTGGCCTAAGATTAGTTGGAACATTCGGAGTTGTTTGTGGTGCCGGATGCGTCCAATCAGTGCAAGGTGACTAGGTTATGGGGGACATTATTAATGTTTGGTTGAATAGGGGACATCTCCCTCCGTCTACAAATGGTGTGTTTGGTTTGTGTAATTATCCTAGGCTTCATGAGGTGGGGTATCATAAGTTCGTCCTTCGTTTTAATGATTTTTTATGCACATTCCGCGTACGTATATTTATTATTAGCTTGTGAAAGATGAGGTGGTGATGAATCAATCTATTTTAGTGCATAAACTACACAAAAAGTGAAGAATTTGCCGAAGGTAATCAACCTCGTTTCTCAAACCAATATATTTTGTTAAGAAACTTATTTGAAGTTATAAATGTTGTTAATATTGTCTATAAACCGAACTTAAAGAAATTTGACCATGAAATTGCACGCCGTCGTTTTGTACCAAAATTGCCTTGTGTGGTGGTTTTGCAGGCTGAGGATAAGCAAATGGATGACAGAAGCACAAGCTATCATCCAAGCGCGCATGGCAGCAAACAAAAGTGTCAGCTTGCTCTTGCTCACATGTTTGTGAGAACCACATGCATCTCCCTCGGCAAGGAACAAAAAAAAGGAGGTGACGTTTGGTGGGAGCTAGCAAGGCTATTGGACTGCGTTGGAAGATACTGTATTGTATTTTGTTTTCGATCAACGATGATAACTGCCCCCGTGGGCTAGGCTTTAGGTGGCAGTGTACATGTTCATCATTTCTTCCCTGTCTGTCGTAGCTAGGTTCCTAGCAGCAGCACGACAGTGGAGAAATCAAAGAAGGAATGCAATGGCTCCTCGTCCGTTGATCTTCCCAGGTAGTAGTAGTATCCAAAACTATCCTTCTGCCTCCAACTCTTCACGGAACTAATCATCCTCTTCTGCAGCAGATCCAAAGGAGCAATAAAGTTACTCTATCCGTACTGATGCTGAAACCATAGTGTTCCTAGATTTATTTTCATCGAAAGTGCGTGATTTTTCTTTCTAAATTCGTCATCGATCCGTTTGTTAATGTCCTGTTGTCTAACCTTCTCCTTTTTGTGGTCCCAGTGTCCAGCCGATTGCTCGCATCAACCTGTGACGGAGATCATCTCGGTTTCGACATGGAATCTCCGTGCTTCCAAAGAAGCCTGATCGATCTTATCAATCTCATTCTCCTCGCTGTTTACATCCTGAGCTTGGTGTTCTCTGCTTGCGCGATGAGATTGAGATTCAGGGTTCGCACAACGGACCTGCCGTGGCTGTGTTCTCTTACTTCTGTCTGCTGCGCCGTTCTTGGCATTGCGTGCATCTGCTCCGGCGCATGGGGCTCCTCCTCTTCGTCTTCCATGGCAGAGCTCTTCGTCAGAGGGGTGGTTTGGATTGTCGTCTCGGTTTCTTTGGTTGTTCGACCGACCAGGTTCTCCCGGGCTGTGGCCATGGCGTGGTGGGCAGTGCTTGCGGCAATGGCCACAGCGTACAGCGTGGAGAAGATCGTCAGGGGCAGCTCGATGGACGTGCTTGACATCGCGTCGTGGGTTGTCAGCTCGATGCTTCTTTTGTGCGCAGTAAATGTTTGCAGAAATCTCTCCTTCCCTGGCAGCAATGGTGGAGAGGAGGAGGAGGAGACCCAGCCGTTGCTGACGGCGGGAGGCGGGGAGCAGAGAAAGGCGGCGTTCGGGGATGCCGGGTACTTGAGCCGCCTGACCTTCACGTGGGTGGACCCGCTGCTCCGCCTCGGGTACTCTAAGCCGCTCGACCTCGGCGACATCCCGCCGCTGGACGCCGACGACGCCGCGGCTGAGGCGCGCCGGACTTTTCTGGAGGAATGGCTGCGGCGGAGGCAGACAAGGACAAGCAACCTGGTGTTCTGGTCGCTCGCCAAGTGCTACAAAAAAGAGCTCCTCCTGACGGCGCTGTACACGCTGCTGCGGACACTGTCCTTCGGCGCGGCGCCGGTGATCCTCTACTGCTTCGTGTCCTACTCGTACCAAGAGCGAGACCGAGAGCTCGCTACGGGAATCGCCCTCGTCTCCGGTCTGCTCTTGACGAAGGTCATCGAGTCGCTGTCGCAGAGGCACTGGTTCTTCGGTTCAAGGCGGCTGGGCATGCGCATGCGGTCGGCGCTCATGGCCGCCATCTTCGACAAACAGCTGAGGCTGTCCAACGAAGGGCGGACACGGCACTCCGCCGGTGAGGTCGCAAACTACATCGCCATCGACGCGTACCGGCTCGGCGAGTTCCCGTTCTGGCTGCACCTGGCGTGGTGCATGCCGGTGCAGCTGGTCCTCGCCATATCGATGCTCTTCTGGACCGTGGGCGCCGGAGCGCTGCCGGGCCTGGCCCCCGTCGCCGTCTGCGGCGTGCTCAACGTCCCTCTCGCCAGGATGCTGCAGCGGTACCAGTCACGGTTCATGAAGGCGCAGGACGAGCGGCAGTGCGCCACGGCGGAGGTGCTCAACGCCATCAAGATCGTCAAGCTGCAGTCGTGGGAGGAGAGGTTCAGGGACACGGTGCGGCGGTTGCGCGACGTCGAGGTCCGGTGGCTCGCTGAAACGCAGATCAAGAAAGCCTACGGCAGCGCTCTGTACTGGATGTCCCCGACCATCATCTCCGCCGTCATCTTCGCCGGGACGGCCGCGCTCCGGACCGCGCCGCTGGATGCTAGCGTCGTGTTCACCATCCTCGCCACCATGCGCGTCATGTCGGAGCCCATGAGGGTGCTGCCGGAGGTGATGTCCGTCATGATCCAAGTGAAGATTTCGCTGGATCGCATTGGTGAGTTCCTTGCCGAGGATGAGTTCCAGGACGACGTCGTGGACAGGAGCACATCCATGCCATTGTCATTGCCAGCCTCCGACATGAGCCCCCTCATCGTGCAATATGGTTTCTTCAGCTGGGAGCCTAGCAAGGCCATTGCAACTCTGAAAGGAATCAATGTCAGGGCAGTGCGGGGTGACAAGATTGCGGTCTGTGGGCCTGTCGGCGCAGGGAAATCGTCGTTGCTGTGCGCAATGCTTGGTGAGATACCAAGAATGTCCGGATCGGTATGTCAAGTAGTGCACATTTGTTAATGTTCTTTAAGTATCAAAATCAAGCATATATGATATGATATGAACTAACCTCCTTCCTAATTTATGTTCTTCAGGTATCAGTGTCTGGCTCAGTTGCCTATGTTTCACAGACGTCCTGGATCCAGAGTGGCACTGTACGCGATAATGTACTCTTTGGAAAGCCCATGAACACCGAAGATTATGAGAAGGCGATAAGGTGTTGCGCATTGGACAAGGACATTGAGAACTTTCCGCATGGGGACCTCACAGAGATTGGTCAGAGAGGCTTGAACATGAGTGGAGGACAGAAGCAAAGGATTCAGCTCGCGAGAGCGGTCTATAACGACGCCGACATTTACCTTCTCGATGATCCTTTCAGTGCCGTTGATGCACATACAGCTGCTACTCTTTTCAATGTAAGAATGCCTCTCAAAGATTACTGACTGTCACCATTTATTGATATATGCCTGAAGCTCCTCAATGTATGTAGGATTGTGTGATGGGAGCACTTAACAACAAGACTGTGATTCTTGTCACACATCAAGTGGAGTTCCTTTCCAAGGTTGACAAGATTCTGGTGAGTGAGTTTAATTGGCACTATAAGTTGAGTTAACTAACTTGAAACAATTACCTATCAGATCACTGCTTAAGCGTATCCTTCCACCCACCCAGGTCATCGAAAATGGGGAGATAACTCAGGAAGGAACCTATGAGGTGCTTCTGCAGTCTGGCACTGCATTTGAACAGCTTGTCAATGCTCACAGGGACTCAAAAACAACACTAGGTTCCCAGGATCGTGGCAAAGGAGGAGCAGAAGAACCAGGCACATTTCTTCAGAACCAAATGCGGATGATACAGCAGAACAGCGAAGCAGAAATACCTGATGCTAATCTCCTATCGGCCCAACTTACAGAAGAGGAGAAGAGGGAACTAGGAGAGGCTGGACTGAAACCATATAAGGACTATGTTTCAGTGTCCAAGGGCAGTTTTCTCCTCGTCCTGATAATACTCGCACAGTGTGCGTTCGTCATCCTGCAATGCCTGGCAACTTATTGGCTTGCAATTGCAATTCAAAGCCGTCAGTTTAGTGTCGGACTTGTGGTTGGAGTGTATGCAGTGATGACAGCTGCAAGCTGCCTCTTCGCCTATATTAGGAGCCTTCTTGCTGCTCACTTTGGCCTCAAAGCATCGAGGGAGTTCTTTTCAGGGTTCATGGATTCATTGTTCAGGGCCCCAATGCTGTTCTTCGATTCCACTCCAACTGGAAGGATCATGACCCGGGTAGGTAAATTATTTCGATTATATATATATCGATTATTACCTGTTGACATTTTAGGAAATGTATGTAATTACTGACTATGTTGTTCTTAACTGTGCAGGCTTCGTCTGATCTTAGCATCTTAGACTTTGACATCCCGTATACGATGAGCTTTGTCATCTCGGGCACAATTGAAGTGGCAGGAACCATAATTATCATGACCATGGTTACCTGGCAAGTAGTACTAGTGGTCGTTCCTGTTGTGATTGTTCTGTTATACATTCAGGTGAACACCATTTCTAAACTCAATTCCTTGCTCTGGCATGGTGACGCAAATGAAAATAATGGTAATGTTGCAGAGATACTACATTGCATCGGCGAGGGAGCTAGTAAGGATCAATGGAACTACAAAGGCGCCTGTCATGAACTTCGCGGCAGAGTCGATGCTGGGAGTGACCACCATAAGGGCCTTTGCAGCTACAAAGAGGTTTATTCAGAGAAATCTTCAGCTCATAGACACAGATGCGACATTGTTCTTCTACACCAATGCAGCACTGGAGTGGCTGCTCTTGCGTGTCGAAGCACTGCAAATCTTGGTCATCATCACATCATCCATTCTTCTTGTCTCACTACCGGAGGGAGCTGTTGCTCCAGGTACAGAATTTGTAGTTTCGCAGTTTTTTTTGTTAAGGAATATAGTTGATCAGTGTTCATGGTTTGAATTTTCTAACAATTTAATTATGCTCTTGCTATATATCGTAGGTTTCCTTGGTCTCTGTCTCTCATACGCATTGACGCTTTCTTCTGCTCAAGTGTTCTTAACAAGATTCTACTCAAATCTGGAAAATTTCATAATATCTGTGGAGAGGATCATGCAGTTCATGCATTTACCTGAAGAGCCTCCGGCTGTCATCCCTGATAGAAGGCCTCCTCCTTCATGGCCATCTGAAGGAAGAATTGATTTGGATAATTTGAGAGTAAGTGACTCAAAGCTCTAGAGTTTTTTTTTTCCTTTCAAATGATTCATCGATTTCCCAGATGTTCATACTCAATCATGTTTTTCAGGTCAAATACAGGCCAAATGCGCCTACGGTTCTGCGCGGAATCAGCTGCACATTTGCAGCAGGAAACAAGATTGGAGTTGTTGGCAGAACTGGGAGTGGGAAGACGACTCTTTTGAGCGCACTGTTCCGCCTTCTCGACCCATACAGCGGGCGAATACTCATTGATGATCTGGACATTTGCACCATTGGACTGAAGGATCTAAGGATGAAGCTCAGCATCATTCCCCAAGAGCCAACACTTTTCAGAGGCAGTGTAAGGAGTAATGTGGATCCTCTGGGTCTGCATTCCGATGAGGATATCTGGGAGGTCAGAAAAACTAAATCTGAGCTGCAGATTAGTACCTTCTGAAATGTTTATCGGATCAAGTATCCATCCTAGCATATACACCAATATAGCAACACTCTTGTATTGCCCACGGTGGTTAATCCTGATCCTAATGCACTAGTCTTCTGCAGGTTTTAGATAAGTGCCAACTGAAGAAAACAATCAGTGCCCATCCTGGACTACTTGAATCACCAGGTAACCATGACAGTGCCCTCTGAACCAATCAGATACAATTTTTGTCAGAGCTGCATAGCACATAAAGCTCTCTGATTGCTAATAATCCTGACATTTTCAGTGAGTGATGACGGCGAGAACTGGAGCGCAGGTCAACGGCAGCTCTTCTGTCTTGCTCGTGTTCTCCTGCGAAGGAACAAGATACTGGTCCTTGATGAGGCGACAGCATCCATCGACTCAGCCACCGACGCCATCCTGCAGAGGGTGATCAAGAAAGAATTTTCAGGGTGCACAGTCATCACCATAGCACACAGGGTTCCAACTGTCACAGACAGTGATATGGTCATGGTCCTTTCCTACGGTAAGCACTCCTAACCATGCTGGCTGAGATACAAATTCACTGACAATGTAGGGTGTTTCTGGAGTACGGCCAAGTTGATGTAATAAATTTCTGTCATATCTGCAGGCAAGATGATTGAGTACAACAGGCCATCAATTCTGATGGAAAATAAGAACTCTGCATTTTGTAAGCTTGTCGATGAGTACTGGTCCAACTATAACTGAAGTTGCAAGGAAACTGGACGAATTATAGTATAAATTCATGGCCACTGCAAGAAGACTATTCCTGTCGGCTATACATAGTTCATCTCTTCACATAAGGAGAATAATGACCACATTTTCTGTAGTTAGCAAATCAAAATAAGGTCTTGTATGCAATCCTTTGTAATCCAGAAACAGAAGGTGCAGTAGTGCAACACATGACAAAATTTTATCGTTATGAAAATTGAACATCTGAAACCTGAAGATGGATTCTTATTGTTTCTGTCAAACTACTTTGAGATTTACATTTGTGCTGAGACCTGACTACACAAACTAATTGAACAAAGACACATCCTAGTTATCTCACTACAGGGTCCCCTTACCAAATATTAAAAAAAAACTACAGGTCCCCCTTATGCCCTGTTTCTTGTGATGTACATTATATAGGTTATATCCAGCAGAAATGGCCAACTGCCATGTTATATAATTGACGAGTTGTGACCACCACTTCTGTGTCTTCGGGTTTCTAAGACAGGTAGTCCGTTTCCATTATGACTAAAAAGGCTTGGTTGCAACTTGCCAGTGTTAGAAATTGATAGCGACCCGAGTCTTTATCGGCTTCAGCTTCACACCCATACTCTCAGGAGATAGCAGCTCAGGCGATATACAGCATGGACTTAGTGGGCTCCGAGGGCTGCTGCTTAGCTGATACGGTCTATAAAGTCCATATCCCATAAGGAAGTACTCCATCGGCATCAGCATAGCATGAGGCTGCTCCTCGGTCACAAGGGAGCCACAGTCCTGCACCTGCAGTTAACTTGCAAAGTAATCTGAGTAACTGCTTTTATGTTCCAGATATGCTTCTATGAGGAGATGGCATAACGTACATCCAAATATTACCTCAACTAGTGCGCAGTATCTGCGGTCCAGTTTTGTGGTCATATGGATAGCATCCTCATGGAACTCTGAGTTCTCGCCGACAAAAATTAGCGTGCGGCATTGCAGCTTCTTTAACGAATTTGTTAAGTCATGCCTCCTGGTGGAGGGAAACCCAAATGAGCATCAAGATTCTAGAGATGAATTCTTTACCGAACTCATTAACAAACAAATGAATTATGAATAGCAACATACTCATTTATTGATTGAAGAAACCGCCAAATATTTTCACTCTGCTTCTCATCAAGTAACTGCATATAAAATAAATTATCTGTAAGCAACCACTAGTTGGCGATTGATATCTAAAGGAACGCGCGAAACCTATTGGTATTTATGATGCAACTAAGAGAATATCCAAGATGAAAAAAATAAGTGACTAACACTTTTACAGGCTTGCACTATGTCGGATTCAGGATACTGTGCATCCCCACGCAGTTTCTGCAGACTTATATCAGTACGTCAGTTAATGAAAACTATAAACTATTAGTCCCAAGAAAACAAGATGAGACTATTGAGATCTCAACCTACCTTGCTAAAGTACCGTTGAAGCAAGCACTCCTTGACCAGGCCTTGAGTCCCGTAATAGTAAAGCAAATTTAACAATACCTGTTGTATGAGTTGTTATTATTAATTAATTAATTAGCATTACTTGGACGAGAGAAACCAAATGGTAAATTGTTACTAATAGATGAAGTTACTTTATTATACAGCCATTCGCTCCATGATGGGGCCTTGCACAGAGGGGAAACCAGCATCAGTCCTATTACCCTCTCCCGATATTTCGTCTATTTAAGAGTGTGAAATCCTATTAGCACAACATAGGATAGTGTTTTTCCTATTAACTCACAAGTCTGGAGTCCAACTCTTAAAAGCACATACCGCAAAGAGAGTGAGAACATATGCACCAGCCGTGACACCAAGGCACATCACAGATCCTAAACTGAATGAAGTGCAGCTAAAATCAGACACATGTGGTCATGGAATGAATAGTTTTTGGACAAAAACTGTAGAATGAATGAAGCAGTTGTGCACTATTAGGACTAATGTCATGTTACAATAAAATACCTGAAGAAATCAAGCACATCTGCGACTTGATCAGCGAGATCATCAACAGATGGCACCGGCACATCTGATGATATCGGAGCAGCTCCCAACTGTAGAAGTCTTAACAATGGTCATGGCAAAGATCAAGTAAGGAACTCAAAACACAAACCCAGTGCATCGCATCACAAAGATTGAACAAGCATTACTGACCTCATGCCCCTGAGGATTGATGTGGTAGATGCAGAAATTGTGGAGCAGCAAAGACGCAGCTTCCGGGCAGAAGAACAATCCTTGGAAACAGGATAGATCTGTCCAAGCCAAATAGGAAACAGAAAGACATACACATGCTGATTGTGGATTCAGTCATAACAGTTATCAGTAAATTAGAAAATCTTTGACGCCACTTACAATTGAGAGCTATATCTGGGTATGTTATAAGTGCAGGCTTGTCCTCGTCTCCATACACGGCAACGGTTACAGCACCACATCTCGTCCTCACAAGATGCTCCTGGGGAAGTAAAAACACTCACTTTTTAGCAGCTATTTCAGCGGCACTGTTCACACGAAGCAAACAAAAATAAAAATAGAGCAACTTGGAAGTGGAACAAAGTTTGGCAAGGTTTGGATGATTCTGATAACAGATGGACATATGGACCAAATATAGGTAGCGATTTCAAGAAGAAACATTATAGAATTCCAACATGCTTACATAACTATGAAAATCAAATTAACAGTGCAGATTTTTGTGCTCCCGTGGTTGATAGTTAAGGAAGATGACAAAAACAGTAAACTTTGGGTAAAAAAACACCCAAAAGTGGAGAGAAAGCATTTGACGACGTGGCAGACAAAACCCCTCCAATATTATAAAAAATTGAGTTTGACCGAACCAATCATTTCTAAGCAGAAAGAAAGGAGTACACAGCACATAAGAAACCAAACACAGTTCAATTATGCCCTGCCCAAAACCATATAGCCAACTAATAATATAAACAAACAAACTAAAATCCGAAGGAACAAAAACAACCCAGATACAATTGCGGAAAGAGAGCCGCGCCCACAATTCTCATCACAACCTAAAGAGGGAAAAGGAGGTATCTCCAGTTGGAATGGAAAGGTGCAAGTCGTCGGACCTTGCCACCGAAGGAGATCCGCTCGACGTCCACCGACACGGACCCCGACCCGCTAGATTCCGCCATTGCTCCCTGCGCGACCTCCTAGTGCGAGGCCCCCTTCCCCGGCTCGGCTCCGCCACCGCGCGTGGGCGGCTATATATACGGCGCCGCAGGCTGCTGCTCGGTTGGTCATCTCCCTCCACCGACGAACTGGCGAGGGGTCAAACTCACCGGGTGGGTCGTCGTACCCCCTGCCGAACCCAGGCCCGACTGTTTCGGATTGGATTAGTTGCGGCCGCACTCGCTCGCGTCGCCGTCCCTCTGACCTATTGGCCCATCAGTCAGTAGTTTCTCTCCCGTACTTTCTTTTTTCTTTTTTTTTTCTTTTTTTTCTAAAAGAAGAATTATATTATATAATAACGGGTTACATCAATATTTTATAAACACTATAGATTATATTGATTTTCATCTAAATTATATCCATACTATGAAAAACTCTAAATCTCAAAACCGAATATTTTTATGTTTGGTATGGTATGGTATGGATGACCGTACAGGTACAATACTCGGCAACAGTAATAAACATGAGAACAAGTGTCCAAGGAACAACACACAATACTCGGCAACAGTAATAGACATGAGAATAAGTGTTAAGGAACAACGGTCAACATCCCCGTAAGTGGAGTTGAGAAACTTCTTTTTTCTTTTGTCTCCCTTCTTCTTTCTGCCACTGAAGAATGAGGAAGAGTGTCACGCGGTGGCGTAGGGCCAGTGTGTTGTCACGCGGTGATCTATATATATGTGGAAACCGTTTGGCTTACTCCTCAATAGTTTTGGCATATTCACTAAGAGCGAACTCTAAGAGTTCTCAAGAATTTCTTTCTAAGATTGTGAAGTTTTTGATTCGTCACAAATTAGTGGGGGAAATAAATAAGACTATCTCCAACCATTTTCAAAAGTTCACTTCTAAAATATAAAGATAATTTTATATCAGGATCCTATATGGTTTCTAAATTATCCTTACACTTTTTATATATTATTTCTCTATTATACATTTGCACTCAACGGAGCGCGCGACGTAGGCTAGCCCACGCAAGAGGCAACGAAGATGATGACGGTGTGGCTAGGGTTCTGGCAATGGCGGCGATCGTCCTCCCCAACTCCAGTAGGCATAGAAGAGAAGGGGCTCTAGGGAGACATGGCAGCTAGGCAGTTTGAGGCCCTGGTGCTGGTGGACACGGCCGGGCTAGGGAGGGTGGGGGCGCAATGGCCAGAGGGAGATGGTAAGAAGGTGGCGTCATGGCCATGCTAGTGTTTCGCCCAAGCGCGGCCGCAGCAATGTAGTGGTCGGCAGCAGGGGCAACGATGAGAGGATGAGCAGAGTTGTTGGCGGCAAAGGGTTGAGGCCGACGGTGAGGAAACCATGATCGGGGGCAACAAGGGAGGAAGCGAGGATGGGGAAAAAGGGCACATGGATGCGAGCCGGGGAGGAAGAATATGGCCGAAGGAAGAAGAAGACCTAGTGCTGGGGTCACGTGCTCCTAGGGAGCGCCTTGGGTCGCGGCTTAACGGCCTCCATATATTGAAAGTTTCAGCAACTTCATAGGGACTTTATGCAAAGAAACGATGAGTAATCATGTGACAAAAATCTGATCAAGAGGAATCTTGCCCTTTCTAGATTGGATCCTCTCACTTTACTTTGGTCATACATAAAGAAGAGAACTTGTCAATTGGTCAAGCGATTCCCAATTCTTCTTCATTTGCACTAGAGAAATAGCTGCCCAAAGGGGATCATTGAGCCAGTTATCGGTGGCTAAGAGTCTTTCCTTTTATAATTAGTACTATTACATCAATAAATTTATTTAGTGTTCTAAATATTGCTAATATTTTGTATAAAATTGGTCAAACTTAAGAAAATTTGACCAACATGTATCCTATAGTGTCATTTTTTGGATGGAGAGAGTATAATTTTTCAGCTGTTGCCGTCCTCTCAGGTCAGTAATACTCTCTCATTTCTAACATAAGATAAGTATAATTAAATTAATTATAAAATATATTTTTTAGTAAATCTAGTTGAAGACATAAATTTTATACTATTCATTATAATAAAGTTAAGTTGGTTTGATTTGAATTATACATACAAATCTCAAAATTATATATTTTTTCTTGAGAAAGACACTGTCAAGGGCCTCCACTCCTAGCTCTGTGGGACCTTGACTTCTTAGATTGTAGCTGGAACTGGGTAAGGGTGGCGCCAGGGTTTTTGCCTGGCTGCCGAGAGAATAGGTGAGATTGAAGACGAATTAGATGAGCAGATTAGAGGTTTAACTTCATACTTGTTCATTCATTCATAAAACCTGCTTACATATATATAGGAGATTAGCCGACATATATATACTTTCACACCACTCAACACTCGTTCACACTTCTAAGCACTCTTTCACACCACTTAACTGCTGAGGCCCTCTCACATACTGGCCTCTTCAGCAGCCTCCTGACCGACTATGGCCTTGCTAGATTGTCCCTCAGCCTTCTTCTCCCTGGACCTACGGCCATAATGCCGCCCCCACATGACATCTCTCCCGCCCTCGAGGAGCAGCTCGTCCTCGAGCTGGAATGATGGATAGCAATCCTGGAAGGAGTCGAGGTCTTCCCAAGTTGCTGACGCAGCAGGCTCTCCTTGCCAGTGAACGAGCACTTGGCGGACACCCCGGGCGAGGCGAGTGCGTGAGGCGCGTTCTAGAGTCGGCTAGATGGAGCCATGGTGGACCGGAGGTAGCGCTAGTGGAGAAGCCGGTGGAGCGTCGACGTACTTCTTGAGGAGGCCCACATGGAACACATCATGCAGACGAGCACGAGGGGGCAGCTCTAAGCGGTAAACGACGTTGTTGATCACTGCGCCGATGCGGTATGGACCGTAGAACCGAGGGCGAAGCTTGCCACAGCCAGTCCCCTGGAGCGAAGCCGGGGTACGGTGGCGGAGGCGAAGCCAAACCCAGTCGCCCACCTGGAAGGAGATGTCACGGTGGCCTTTGTCGTAGTGGCGTTTGTAGATAGCTTGGGCCAGCTCCAACCGTGCACACGCATCTTCCAGGAACTCATCGCGTGCAACCATGGTCTGGGCCACAGCAGCCACGCGTGTCTCCCCATGTTCGTAAGCCCGGATCGTTGGGGGATCGCGGCCATAGACCGGCTTGAATGGTGTAGTCTTGAGAGAAGATTGATAGGCGGTGTTGTAGATAAATTCCGCCCAAGGCAACCATCGCACCCACTACCGAGGTCTGTCGTCGGTGAAGCACCTCAGATACATGATGATGACTTTGTTGGCAGCCTCCGTTTGCCCATCAGATTGCGGATGGAAGGCGGTGGACATGCGAAGCTTGACGCTGGCGAGCCGCATGAGCTCCTTCCAGAAAAGTGATGTGAACACCACGTCGCGGTCTGAGACAATGGACTATGGAATGCCGTGCAACCGCACGATCTCGGTGAAGAAGCTTTGAGCCACCGACTTCGCCGAGTATGGGTGCGCTAGAGGAATGAAGTGGGCTGATTTGCTCAGGCGATCCACCACGGCGAGGATCACTGACTTGCCCCCGACGCCAGGAAGAGCTTCGACGAAATCCATCCCAATGTCAGCCCAGACCATAGTAGGAACAGGCAGAGGCAGAAGCAGCCCTGCGGGTGGAGGTGTTCGGACTTATAACGCTGGCATGTAGCACACGCCCTGATGAAATCCTGGACCGCCCGTCGCAAATTTGGGGAGTGGAAATCGCAACGCAAACGATGCAGAGTTCGCTGAACATCTTCGTGGCCGTCGTCGTGGATCGCAGTGAGGAGTTCTTGGAGTAGAGGCGCGTCTGGTGGTAGGTAAAGGCACCCCTGGTACTCTACCAGGCCGTCGACGAGGGACCAAGGGGCCCCACGCTGGCTGGCAGCGATCTCATCCTTGAGAGCACCCAGAGTCGGTTCCAGAGAGTGCGCCTGGCGGAGGCGATCGATGAAGTCGAAGCGTGGTCTGGAAATGGCGAGGATGGCGCCCACCTCTGTGTCTCGCCAAGACAGAGCGTCCGCCACGACGTTAGAGCTGCCCGCTTTGTACTCCACCGTGAAATCAAACCCCTGAAGTTTGTCGACCCAATGGTGTTGTGGGATCGTGGCCAAGCGTTGATCCAGTAAGTACTTAAGACTGAAATGATCCGTACGTACCAGAAAACGGCGGCCCCAAAGGTATGGTCGCCAGTGGTGGATGGCCATGACCAGGCCGATCAGTTCGCATTCATAGGCCGCCAGCGACTGATGGCGTGGCGCGGCTGGTCTGCTGAAGAACGCCACCGGGTGGCCGGCTTGGAGGAGGACGGCGCCGAAGCTGTGGTTGGAAGCGTCACATTCGACCACGAATTGTAGCCCGAAATCCGGCATGGACAGTACTGGTGCAGAAGTGATGGCAGTCTTGAGGGTCGAGAAGGACGCCTGAGCGGCGTCAGACCACTGGAAGCCTTCCTTCTTGAGTAGGGCCGTCAGGGGAGCGGTGATGGCGCCGAAGTTCTGCACGAACTTGCGGTAGTAACCCGCAAGCCCCAGAAAACCCCGCACGACGCGAGCCGAGGTGGGCAGTGGCCACTCCTCGATGGCCTGGACCTTCTCTGGGTCCATGACCACGCCATCGGCCGAGATGATGTGCCCCAAATAAGAAATCGAGCGGACGCCAAACTCGCATTTGGACCGTTTGATGAACAATTGATGTTGGTGAAGGAGCTCGAGGACGGCCCGGACGTGTTGGAGATGTGCGGCGAGGGAGTCGCTGTAAATCAAGATGTCATCGAAGAACACGAGGACGAAACAACGGAGGAATGGCCGCAACACGTCGTTCATCAGAGCTTGGAACATAGCTGGTGCATTGCATAGGCCGAACAGCATGACGAGGAACTCATACAGCCCGTCATGAGTCCTGAACGCCGTCTTTGCCACATCCGATGGGTTCATGCGAACTTGGTGGTACCCGGAACGGAGGTCCAACTTGGTGAAGTACCGGGCACCGTGGAGCTCGTCCAGAAGCTCGTCGACGACCGGAATGGGATAAGCGTCCTTCAATGTGATGGCGTTCAGGGCACGGTAATCCACACAGAATTGCCAAGAGCCGTCAGCTTTCTTGACCAGCAGCACCGGGGAGGAGAAAGCCGACGAACTGCGCTGGATGATTCCTTGGGCGAGCATGGTGGTGCACTGGCGTTCTAGCTCGTCTTTGTGGGAGGCGGGGTAGCGGTAAGAATGTACCTCTACTGGCGTGGAGCCCGGAAGCAAAGTGATGTTGTGGTCTTGAGAGCGTGGAGGTGGCATGCCCGATGGTGCCGCAAACACCGGGGCGAACTCCTCCAAGAGCGCTGGGAGCAGGTCAGTGGTGGTGCAGGCGTGAACGGACGGCCCCAAGGAGCCTGCCACCCCAGACCAGCTGATGCGGTGGTCGCCGTGCCAGAAGGACATGGTGAGAGCTCGGAAATCCCACAAGATTGGTCCCAACGTAGCCAACCATTCGGTGCCCAGGACGACGTCGTAGCCGGCGATCGGAAGGGCAAAGAAATCGGTGGTGAAGGGCCCGCCTTCAATGGAGTAGGGCATGGTGCAGTACATGCCGGGGCAGGGCACCCGATCCCCGTTCGCCACAGTCACCTTCATGCGCCCCTTTGGCTGGAGTTGGAGAGCGGAGCGCGTCGCTGCTTCTTCGGACATGAAATTGTGAGTGGATCCAAAGTCCATGAGGGCGAGCAGCACCACGCCGCCCATCTTCAGGCGGACTTGCATTGTCTCCGGCATACAGACGCCCGCCATGGCGAGGAGAGAGATGTGAGGATCATCTTCGGGCGCGGTGGTATCGTCGTCGTCATCCACCTCGGAGATCTCCAGGAGGAAGACCCGCTTGCACACTTTGTTGTGGCCGCGATCAAACCGCTCATCGCAGTTGAAACAGAGACCTAGCCGCCGGCGTGTTTCCATCTCTGACGGCGAGAGATGCTTCGGCTGACGGCCCGCGAGGTCAGTCGAAGCCTGAGGGTTGCTGAGCGGGGGTGCAGGCAGGGCCAGAGTCAGAGGGACGCCTTGTAGAAGCCCCCGAGCCGCAGGTTTGTACGACGATGACCCGGGAGCAGAGGTGCGCATGGGCACGGCGTAGTACTGCTCCCTGATGAGGGTCTGCGGATTTTGGACTTGGACGTCGATACTGAGCGGCGGCCCCAACCCGGCGGTGAACGCCTGGACCCACTGGCGCTCGTCGAGCAGCCCGACGCGTGGGAGCAGAGCTTCGAAGCGGTCTTGATACTCAGCCACCATCGCGGTTCGCTTGCATGGCATCAATTCGGCCATTGGATTAGAGCGGATCGGAGGTCCGTAGCGTAGGTTGAGAAGTTCAGAGAAACGCCGCCAGGAGGGTGTGCCTTCATCGGTCTGCACTTGCAAGTACCACATCTGTGCGCCGCCCTCCAAATTGTACGACGCCATCCATACTTGTTCCTCGGCTGCAATCCGCTGTTGATGGAAGTATGACTCACAGCAGTTGAGGAAAGCCAAAGGATCGGATTTGCCGCCGAACTTGGGAAAATCAAGTTTCTGAAACCGTGGGGGGCGATCACCGATGTTCTCGCCAAGACCCCACGGCCCAGAACTGCCCGAAGAGTGCGGCTGGGTGCTTTGCAGCGCGACGATCTGCTACTGCATCTCTTCCATGCTCTTGGTCATATTCTTGATCAGCCTGGCGATATCGGAATTGGATGGTTCGACCATGGATGGACTGGAGGAGGCAGTGGATTGGGTGGGTGAGGAAATGGCAGTGGCGGAAGAGGATCGGTGGCCGGAGGATCGTCGGAAACCTGATACCAGGTTGTCAAGGGCCTCCACTCCTAGCTCTGGGGGACCTTGACTTCTTAGATTGTAGCTGGAACTGGGTAAGGGTGGCGCCAGGGTTTTTGCCTGGCTGCCGAGAGAATAGGTGAGATTGAAGACGAATTAGATGAGGAGATTAGAGGTTTAACTTCATACTTGTTCATTCATTCATAAACCCGGCTTACATATATATAGGAGATTAGCCTCACACCACTCAACACTCGTTCACACTTCTAAGCACTCTTTCACACCACTTAACTGCTGAGGCCCTCTCACATACTGGCCTCTTCAGTAGCCTCCTGGCCGACTATGGCCTTGCTAGATTGTCCCTCGGCCTTCTTCTCCCTGGACCTGCGGCCATAATGCCGGCCCCACATGACAGACACTCAAAAAGTGTCTCATATCTGATATATCAAGGAAAAAATAGCTTGTACAAAAGGACGACATGACACAAATTTATCTCTAAAAAAATAAGAGTATATGTTGAAGATCAAAACGGTTTCCAACACATCATGTTTATCAAGAGACCATAATAAATATCAGATATTTCCAATTCATCATCGGCCATATGATTTATATAACATTATTTATAGGCCCTTATTTATAATGGAAACATACAATATATCAAACCAAGTCGGCCAAAAGTGTTTGCAAACACATTATCTAAATTTACTAGGTAGGGAGATGCAGATGATGTATATCTATAAAGCGTATTACAGGACCACTACTGGAAACTGGAATTTGGAATCTATAACTGGAAAAGTACATGAATGTCTTAGTCATTTCATTTCTCTTACGATCATATGCTACGATGGACTTTATAAAAGAAAACGGTGATGGGGATATAAACGTATGACACTTTCGTTGCTTTTGGATATACACGCCCAAGCCCCAAGGTATACGAATGTGGAGAAGCAGCGAGTCACTGCTCTGTGTTGCTGTTTGTGATGGTGTTCTGTTGGTCCTGACCTAACATGTCATGGATAACAGAAAGCCAAGCTGTTAGAACATCACATTTCCGAGTGGTGCTGGCAAAATTGCGACACTTTTGCACTATCTGAAAAAGGTCACAGTAAAGGCATCTTTTTTTCTCACCGTCTTGAGTGGTGCTACATCGACCAGATTATTGGGTTGGGTTGGTGTGCTGTTTGGGGTACAAGATAGGGTTCGGTTGTATGGTGTCAAATTCAACACGGTTTTTGCCTAACTACGATTTTTAATGGCATTCCCTAAGGTAGAGTATGTCAATATGGTGCATGAGCAAGTCTTCTTTAAAAGTTTTGTACAATATATTTTTTTTCATATATTTGTAAGGCCCTATTTGGCACGGCTTCTTTACCGGCTTAAGGAGCTATTTGGAACCGTTTTGTGTCAAATCTTAGATAAAACAATTGTCTTCACCTTGTCCTGGTGAACCCTGTATAGGGTTCTGTCAAAGCATGTTCCAAGGAGCTCTACATGCACGTGACGTGGAGCTATTTTTCGAACGGTTCCATGGAGCTCAAGCAAATAAAAACAGATTCACTAATGAATTAGAACCATGCCAATGGTGCCTAAATATTGTTCAAACTTGATAGGTTTTCTAAATGTCATGCAAAACCTTAATGGCTTTTGGATTGACACTTTTCTATTTTCCAACAATATGTTGTTTAAACTTTGGCCCTGTTTGGAGCCAAAATGGCTCTAGATCCTCCTTTTTCCACTGAAAAAATGCTCAAAACGGCTCTTCCACCTAGACTGTTTAGCAGGACTTCTACGGAAGAGCTTGAGCTGGAGCTGGAGCCAGAGCCAGAGAGGAAGCCTACTAATCAGGCCCTTTGTACAGAGATGGTTTGTGGCAACAAATGCTATGGAGCAAATACTTTAAAATTAAGACTCTAACACAGCTTACTAAAACGACTAGGGATTCTCATTTTTGGATGGGGTGAAGGGTATCAATTCTTAGCCGTAGAAAAATTTAAAACGAGCAATGAATTTTAAAGCAGGTTTTAGGAAGATGTCTAGTTGGGTAGGTATCCATTCAAAAAGGCAGTATCCTAATATCTATTATACTCTATACGCCGAAACTAGGCTATAGTTCCATGTACCTTTAGTACATCTCATATTAGAGCAAGTATAATGGCTGGCTGTAAGCAGCCTGAATACTGAGGTGGAGGAGAAAGGAGAGGAGAGAGAAGAAGCGGACTGTAAGTTTACAGCTGGCTCATGCACAAGAACCAAGAAACTGTGTGAGAGTGACAAATGAGTCATATATTAATGTTAAAGAGTTGACTACTATATAAATGAGTTGAGAGGTGAGCTGCAAGAATCCTTACGACCAACAGCAGGCTGTATTATTAGCCTTGCTCTTAATGTTTCATTTAGAAGGGCATCATTAGGGAATGAGCTAACAGAGTGGACTATTCCGATAAAGGTTCTTCGTTCAGTCTTTTGAGACCAAATGGTTCCTTCACAGTAAATTTGATGACAAACACCTCATCGAAATTTTAATTAAGTTTTCACATATTGTTTGACGCTTCGGTTGCCTTTAAAAACTGATTTTCTTTGGTGTCATAAAATGGTGTCATCCGAACCAAGATAACCTAACAAAAACAAATGGTAATGGAAACTGGGTTTCTGCATTTTCATGCAAGGAGGAAATAATACAACATTTGTTGACTGCATTTATGCTAAATTTCTTTGGCACGCGGTATACCTAGTTTTAGGTTTGCGACTACCCATTAATATGTTACTGACTTTTTCAATACATCACTACCGGAATCCGGCTCTCGGCTCTTTGTCGAGTGTTTTTTTAGGCAATCAACAAAGAGCTTCTTTGCCGAGTGTTTTTTACACTCGGCATTTGCCAAGTGTTTTTTTGGTCGAGTGTTTTTTAGCACTCGACAAAGAAGCTCTTTGCCAAGTGTTTTTTTTTTCACTTGGCAAAGAAAATTTGAAATCAAATTTGAAGCAATAAATTAATTTAAATGATAAAATTAACTATAAAGTTGTATAACTCATCAATACATACAATGTTTGTTTTGCTCATTTTTTCATATGACAAAGTAAAATTAAATTTGTTCACAAATCTTACATATCTCTCTTATAGTGTATGAAACTACAATAGAGATATATAAGATTTATGAATAATATTGGAATGACCATGTCATATGAATAGATGACCAAACAACCAAAATAAACTTTATAGATCTCGAAAAGTTATAAAAAATTATAGTTGACAACTTTTTAATTTGAAATCACCTTATCATGCAAAACTAGCTTTAAATTTCAAAATTTTTAAATTCAAACTTTATAAATGACCTTGGATGAAAAAACTTTCTATACAAAAAGTGTAGATCTTAAAAGGTTATAAAACTTTGTAGTTGATAATTTTGTAATTTAAATTCATCTAGGACCTCAAATAAGCAATTTACATATGATTTAATGTACTATATAGAGAACCAAAACTATATCTAAAATATGTGAGTGTGTAGTGCAGTAGTTAAAAGAGGTCCACGTGAGAGAGTCCCTCCCCCAATTACAAAAATAATAATTTCTATTTTTTTGGTGGTGTTTCCGGTTTGAACTTTACCGAGTGTGGGGCACTAGGCAAACTCTTTACCGAGTGCCCGATAAAAAACAATCAGCAAAAACAACTTTGTCGACCACTTTTTTTTACCGAGTAACCTACTTTTTTGGGGAGACAGCTTTGTCGACTTTTTTGGGGAGGGGGTGGATAGTCCGATCTTCTCTACTCCTCCAAAGCTTCCAAACTTGAATCTTGTTAATCAAACATTCCCAGGTATTACCTTGTACTCCCTGCATCCAGAAAAGTATAACTATTAAATTTGGACAAGTCAATCTAGCTTAATTTTAACTAAGTTTATAGCAAAAAGTGTTATCCATATTTGTGTTTTCAACTATGTTTACTATAAAATTATATTTCATAAATAATTAATAGTACTTATTTTGCGTAATAAATGTTAGTTCTTTTTTATATCATTTTAATCAAACTCCAAATCATTTTATTTCTAGGGAAATGAGAATTACTACATCTTTCTAGACTGAGAGAGCAAAATTACAATTGAGAAACGTGCGTAGCTTCTTGTTGACTTTTATGCAGCTTCATCGGATAAATATAAATATAAATGGTGGAAACAAGGACATTTGCAACGATGTGTGCCCATATCCAGAAACTGAATTTATGAGGCCAATTACTCCCTGTCCATGTAGAGCATAGTTAGCTAGGGTACCTGTTGAGATGCGTGCGCGTGAGGATGAGGGTCTCACACCTTGATGGTGTTGTCATATACTGCCGTCTTTAGAGACCACTTTTCGATGACATGAATGCACTGAAGGTCGAACATGGAAGCCCAAACCGCCGAGCAGTTACAATTGTTGTAGTTTGCCCTCTCATACACGCCTATTTAAGCCAGTCTTAGGCCGGTCTCAACGAGGTTTCATGAAGGGTTTCATGTACATTAAATGGTTTCATGAATGGTTTCATGTACATTAAATGAGGTGTCATATCAGTGGATTTGTACTTTTTGCATGAAACGATGACGAGAGAGGGGAAAGGTTTCATGGTGATGAAACTATACAGCGTTGTTTCAAAAACGTTCAAAACCATGTGAAATCCCCACTAAGAGCCTTTCTTAATTTTATGGGATGCATACAAAGTAAATGTATGGTGGAGATGAGAGAGAAAAGAAAGAGAAAGACAATGATAAATGCATGAAACTATGCATTGAAAAAGAGACTCATTTCATGTTAAGTTTCGTAAAACTAGGAAAGCAGGAGGTAAAACATTGCATTGAGACTAGCCTTGGTGGGAGTGTCATTAGAGTTTCATTTATATTAAATGTGCTGCCACATAGGCATTTTTTATGACATGGCAATGCATTTAAGAAGTGAGAGGAGAAATGAGTTTCATCTAGATAAAACTCTCTTGCACGAATATCAACTCTCTGTGAGTCATGAAATTAAATGCCTATGAAACTATAGAATGAAACTCTCCATTGAGAGTGGGTGTTTCATCCGAGTTTCATTTCATTTCAGCAGTATGGAAAAAAATGCAATGAAACTCACCACTGGGACTGGAACAACCTTCTTATGATCATTTACTACTTAGCTTTCCATCATAAGGTCAGTCTATATATGAGTTTCATTCGCATTAAATATGTTATTATATAGGTATTTTTGATGGCATGCCAGTGTATTTAAGAAGAGAAAGAAGGAATGAGATTTATCTAAATGAAACTCTCTTGCCACGGAAATTAACTCTTCATAAAATTAAATGCATATGAAACTATAGAATAAAATACTCCATTGAGAATGGATGTTTCATTTCATATGGCATGTCAGCTTTGGAAACAATGACTGATTTGTAACACCCTAGAATTTACAATTTATTAAATAGAGTTAAACATGATTTAATTAAGCATATGTGTGTGCATGCAATTGTATAAAGTATAAAAACAATTCTCTTTATAAAAATAAAAGCAACTATAAGATTAAATTCATGTTTGACCATACATGCTTATGCATTGGATTCATGTGTTGAGTAGGTTTGATCCAAAAATCAAAAATAAATTCAAATGCATTTGAAAATGATTTGGAAATAAAAGGAAAAAGGGGAAATTCCTCTTCTCTCTATTTTGGCGGAAGGCCCACTCCCCTTTCCCCAACCTAGCTTCATCGCATAGCCCAACTCCCCCCCTTCATTCTCTGCTTTGACTCGGTCTCAGCCTTCAGGACCAGTCAACACTTAAACAAATGTCGGGGATGGATCCAAACTCCATTTTTGATGATCCACATATGGTTGAAAAGCTAATTCCATAATCTAAGCAATGGATTTGGTTTGAGGTCCAAACTCTATCAGAGACAACAAGAATTGTCAAAACAAGTCATCGTCTAGAATCTTCCAAGGTGTTGTGTCACCGTCTTTTGTCTGTTGGGTCATGTATCATCTTAGAGTCTATTAGAGGGTGCGTCCACGTGGAAGAACGACCTTAAGACCATTATAATGAGTTGCTACCGTCTTTGTTAGGTTTCAGTTTTGCTTTAGATCAATATGTCATTGATAGTCGCCGTTTTCTGTTTTGCGAGACACCACTTGAGATCTTAATCATACATCTTAGTTTATCCCATCTTTTGAGATACATACTTTTGAGTTCTTGCTTTTGTTCTTCATTTTGTAGGCATGGATTAGCCTTCAAGTCAACCAGTTGGTGACATGGTTTATAACCAAAGAAGTCTTGGTGCTAAGATTGCAGGGTTTGGGTCTATTGAACTAAAGTCGGGTCGGTGTGTCGTGCTCCACCAAAACAAGAGTTATCTATCCCTAACAGAAGACTAGAAAACACGCCCCCATCATCAACCTCTGAATAGAAGGTGCTCTCTCCTTCCTCGCAACCACCCGAATCCCCTCCTCAATCCCTCTTTCCTTCCGACCACCCAGCCCGGGCTATTAAAGCCAATAGCCTATGCCCCTACTACCGCCCCTCTAAGCCCCATCTTGGCCTACGTTGTGCACTAACCTTGCGGCCTGAGGTCCCCAAACTGTTAACTCCACCGCGCTGAGCACCATCATGGTCATGTCCCTGCCAATAAGCGCACCGACATGGGCTTCGCACCGACACGATGAGGCTTCTCGTATAGCTTTCGCCCTCTCTTTTTCTCGTTTCCGTGTGAACGACCTCGCCATAGGTGCATCATCCAAACTGAGTCTGCTGCTGCTACTGCCGCCTCCAACCTATCCCTATCACCCTTTGGCCCCAGCCGAGTCTGCGATGTCGCGCTCTGCCTTCGTGTGCCTCTACTTTGGCCAACCAAGCCCTGTAGCGTGATCATCACTGCTATCCATGGTGCGGCGCCACATGCAATGCCACCCTAGCAACCAAATCCTCCGCATCCATCGACAGTCGTCCGATCTAATCTCAAAAGTCAAGATTAGATTGGCGAATCGATACGTCGCCCAGTCCACCATGGACCCATGAACGTGGTCCACGACCATGGCCCACCATTGATCAACGGGCTCACCCAATTCCCACACGCCATGTGGCCAGTCAATGAGGACGTAGGTCAGCCCTTGCCTTTTCATAGAAACCCCCTTGTCCTTTCCTCTAATCAACCCACAATCCTCCACAATTCTAAAGTAATTAGATCTAGGTCCTATTTTTAACATTTTAGCCCCTAATGCCGTTCGTTTTTATACCTGATGTCCAAACCTTTATAAAATGTACGTATTAATTATTTAAATTTGAAAAAAATCAAGTTCTATTTTACTACAAATTTGCCACTAACTTTGTTTTAATATTAAAATCTTTGTTTACCATTGTTTTGATCTGTTCAAGTCATGTTAGATTCGTTACGACATAAACTATACAATAGTAGCATTGTTGTTTATGTCAAGAGATCTGGAATTTCATGATTTAATTCCTAACCTAATTAATGTTTAAGCAAATGGATTTATAAATAAAAATATGATGAGTTTCACTTTAATTTTCTAATCCAAATATGAATTTGACTTAATTCAACTTGGGTATATCTCTGAAAAACCTTATGCACTCTTTTATATAGTTAAAATAAATGAAGCCCATGATCCTCTTTATAAAAGCAAATCTTCTAGTAGCCGTATCTTTCACATCGTAGCTCCAATTAGCGTGTTTTACGCGTCTATGTGATCATAGAAACACGTAGGTTGCTTTCAAATCATCTTTCACTTAATGATGTATTGTTATAATACAGTTATGTTGAATTTTATGCATGTTAATGTTTGGATGCTTGTTTGGTGTTGCATGTCTATGTCCAGTTGGTGAGTTTAGATGGTAAGCAAGAAGCCATCTTTTGGAGCTATGAGTCAATTAAAGAAGGATATGAGTTTAAGGCGAGTGTAGCATGGGATCTTTCTTGTTGTCCTATTCACCTTAATTTATCATATGCATGTGTACCTTCATACCCGCAGATGTTTATCTTAGATACTTGATATCCTATTTCCTTGCCACCTATGAAGTTATTGCATATGGGTAGTTGATGCTAATGCTCAGTTATTTATGATCATGAACGGTAACGTGATTAATAGAATATGCAACGAGAAATAAAAGGTGCTTTTTTCAGCAACATGATTCAAAAGGCGGGAGCACTTGGCTTTCTATATGATTCTCTCAGCCTCTCTAAAGATTTATTTATCGGCAAAATCTAGGACTTATAATGTAGCCACAAGCTACATGACTGTAGCTTACTTCTACTAGTTTGTGGTAGCTTGCCCGAAAAGGCACAAGAGGGGCTCTAGTTAGTTTTATCTCGGCCTACCAAGGGGTGCACTTTGATCCTTTTTGTTAGTCACCCCTTGGGGGATGGATCTTACTTCTTATTGAGGAAACCTTAGCGGGTTGCTACCGATTAGTGGAATCTATGTACCCTACTTCACTTCCTTGGTAGAGGTGATGACATATGGGGATTATGACTTGTGGGTAAAGATGTACAACCTCTGTAGAGTACTATAAAGTGATATATCAATCGTGATCATGGTCATGAGCGGCCTGAAAACACACACAGAATAAATGGTTACTTATCATGTTGTTTATTTATGACGACTTATGATGATACTATGATGATGTTATAATAAACCAATTGATCCTGATATATGATAAACTGGGTTTAACCAGGGCTTAAGTAAATCTTGATACAACTTAATGTTAAAATCTTGACCTACTAAAAGTGCTAAACAATGTAAGCTAGTGTCAATCTTTTGAGCTTCATAACCCGAAGTTATATTGCAGAGTATGATATGTGCTCGCGCTTGCTTATTTTTTAATATTTGGATAAAAATCCCGGATGGGTACTAGATTGCAAGAGTCTTAAGGAGTTAGGCTTGTGATCAACCATCTAGTTGTCCCTATGGAGTGGAGTCTTCACTCAAATATTGGAGTTGTCTTTCCGCCGTTTACTATCTAAGGTTATTCTTTGCTCTAATATATATGTTATGTAATAAGTATTATCTTTTGATATTACCCTTATTTGTGGCTATATGTGAGATTTGACTTTCTGGGATCATATGTAGTATGTATCTAGTTTTATCTTTAACGGTGCTTCATGAATCGCCACTAAGACTGACCTAAGAGGACTCTTAATACATATAGTAGTTTTTATACCACTAGACACCATGTTGAGAAACTATTGTCTCCAATGTAACATTTTTAGGAGTGACCTAATATAAAAAAGTTGTCCAATCCTAATCCTTTCTTTATGAAGGAGAATATAATTGGTGGAATATTAGATATATTGTATTGGGCCTCATAGGCTGATTATATAGGATATATATGATTAACACATGATGTGGCTAGACAATGTGGTACTATTCCTGTTTACTCTAATATCCCCCGCAGTCATAGTGGGAGCGCTACAGACGGTGAGACTAGAGAAGAAGCTAATAAGCTAACATCTATCACAGTCATAACAATCGATGCATTACGTATGTTGTGGTTGTAGAGGAAGCCGATGAGTCCTCATGCAAAGCGGTAGCCCTTTGTACCGATATCGAGATAGCTGAGTGTGAGGGCACAATAGCTATGGTCGGAGAAATCGTGCTGAAGATTGCTGGGGTCGATGTAATTGTGGTCGGGTTGCCGTGTCAATGGAGTTATAGGCGTAGGTGCACAAGGAGCGCCAGGGTGATGATGGAGACATGTCAAGACAGTCATCGTGAAAGGGAGTGATGCCAAAGTCGACATAGTTAGAGCGGTCGAAGGTGTAGACGAAAGGCAATGATGCAATCAAGGTAGATAGGGTGGGAACAGGAAGGTCAATGGCAAAGTCAATGGAATCAAGCCACCTGTGTGCCGAGACATTGGCTGGATTTGCCAGACCTAGCAGCTTGTTGGGGACAAAAGCACACGATGGTGTTGCCAATACCGAGCGTACAAGGGAGAGGGCCCCAACCATGGTGACATGACGTCATTGTGTTGGACAAACATAACCAATACGGTAGAGGACACATTGGAGAGCCGGGCTTAGCGACGACATGTGAGGTGGCTAGCGAGTAGGGCTCAGCGAAGACGCGAGGGGGCTTAGCGACAACGCTGGTAGTGGTAGCTCGACGACAAAGACCAAATCAGCTGGACGAAGATCTTGTGCAGAAGGATGACATGGCAAATATTACACAACATGAACGTTGATGCATAGGGGACGACGAAGTAGACACACGGGCAGTGATGCTGCGGCCCGACGAGGTGACACAGTAGCTAGCCTGTAGCTATGTTGCTTAGAGAAGATGCGCCCAGGAATTGGCGCAATGCTGACATGGTAGGCGCGAGGTTGACGGGCGGTGGGAGACTCAATCCCAATCTGCGACCGGACAAACCAAAAAGATACAGCAGTAGGATATCAAGTGTACCCAGCCCAATCGGGTCGAGCAAGGCACGGTGGGTAATGGTCGTGCATGGTCGAAGATATTGATGCAGATTGGGTCAACCAGCGTGACGAGATGGGTGAGCTCGGTGACAACATGATGTTCGTGAACTCGGATTCTTTGGCGCTATGCGTGGGAAGAGAAGGGGAGCATGGGATCCATCTGTGGCTGCTCGAAATGAGATGACCTCCGCCCAAAGCCACATCAACAACTCTCACTTCTCAATAACACTCTTGCCACATCAACAATATACCTATATAACAACATAATTAATACACATAGAAACTATATAGTGTCTAGAGCAAAATACACTTCGGGTCCTTCAACTTGGCTCAAGGTGTCATCTAGGCCTCTAAATTTTCAAAGTGATATATGTGGGTACCTAAACATAGCAAACGGTGTCATCTAGGTCTTTAAACTTTCAAGGTGTTTATCGCAAGTCCCTAAACTTGGCAAAGGATGTCATCTAGTTCCTTAAACTTAGTGGTCACCGTAGGTCCCTAAACTTGGCCAATAATATCATCTTGTTCAAAATGTGGTTTACAATTCTATAAGCTAGTATGACACGCTGACTATACATTAGACGTGAATCCAAGATGTGTCAATTAATCAATCATTATTTATATGAAACTCTAAATTATATAAAATAATTTACATCAAAAATAAAAATAAAATTGTAAAATAATTTACAACAACAAATATATTAGGTGTAAACTAAAATAGAAAAATGCTAAAAATTAATTTAATATTTATGTATCATTATTACAGAATTATTATTAAAATAATATTTAAAATTACCTATATTATTAAAATTAAAAGTAACTTTTAATAGAGAAAATACTATAGGTAACTTTTAGTATTATTTTAATACTATTAATGATACATAAATATTAAATTAATTTTAGTATTTTTTTCTATTTTAGTTTAAATCTAATATATTTATTGTTGTAAATTATTATAATAATTTAATTTATTTTTTTTGATGCAACTTATTTTATATAATTGATAATTTAATGATAAATATTATTATATAGTTAGTGTGTCATGCCAACTTAGAGTGGGTTAGATTGTGTTTGGATCAAGATGACACTTTCAGCCAAGTTTAGGATCTACGGTGACCACTTAAAAGTTTAGGGATCTAGATGACACCATTTACCAAGTTTAGAGATATGTGGTAAACACTTTAAAAGTTTCGGAACCTAGATATCACCATCTGCCGAGTTTAGATACGTACAAATATCATTTTGAAAATTTAGAGATCTAATGACACCTTGAGCCAAGCTGAGAGATCGAAGGTGTATTTTGCTCTAGTTTCTATATTGTGAGTTTTCTAGGAGGACATCCATTTGGAAATAAAACCAGAGTTTTGTATCTGTGAGTAGCCTAAAACAACATCTATTTCGAAAAGAAACCGGAGGGTGTGCGTAGCACAAATTGACTTAATTAAACTCAATCCTTTTCAATTGTATGTATGTACTCCCTCCCCTCCGTTTTAAATTATAATTCATTTGACTTTTTCAACTTCAAGTTTGACCACTGTCTTATTTAATTTTTTGTGCAAAACATCACTTCTTTTATTGTGGCTTGCTTATTTAATAAATGATCCACAAAAATAACTTAAATTTGACTGTGTTTGCACAAATTTTTGAATAAGACGAGTGATCAAACTTGAGGTAAAAAAAATCAAACAAATTATAATTTGAAATAGAGGGAGTACTATCGATTCCCTAATAATTTGAATGTGAACAGGACTCTGGTATGTATGAGAGAGAGAGAGTGAGTAGTATGGACACGACTTCTGGTAGACTGAAAAAAGGACTAGAGGTCTAGATCAGCTAGAGGAGCTGGCATCCTCTTTAGGGCCTGTTTAGAACGCAGGAATTTTACAGGAATTAGTTCATTTTCACAGGAAAAAGTACAGAAACATAAAAAAAATCTCGCATTCCAAACAGGCCCTTAGCCTACTACTCTCTTCATCTTAGATTATAAGATATTCTAAGGACACTCCCAATGCAAGACTCTATCATAGAGTCCAAGACTATTTATTATCACTTATTTATGATTTTTGCTGATGTAGCAGTATATTTATTGAAGAGAGATGATGAAAAAACAAAATTCTAAGTCTTATTTAGACTCCAAGTCCACAATATTCGAGGTAATAATTAGGTTTAGCATCTATGATAAAGTCTGCATTGTGAGTGCCCTAAGAATCATGAAGAGTCAAAGTTTCTTAAGTTTGACCAAATTATGATATCAACTAAGTATCATTAGAATCTTTATCAATTATGTTTTCAAAGTATGTCTATTTAATGTGATAAATCTTATAATTCTCTCTATAATTTTTGGTTAAATTCGAGATTGTTTGACTCTCTAAGATTTTTATTATAATTTGAGATGTGGAGGGAGTACTAGTAGTGGCTTGGCCGCTTTGACGTGCCACCAGTTGCCACAATAGAAAGACGACAATGGTTGACAATCGATCGTGAACCCAAAAAGAGCGACTCCATCTGCTCCCCCACCCCTGAAGCCTGGCAGCCAAACTCCGTTCAATTCAAGGACCATAGGAGCTAGCTGCTGGTAGGGGTTGCACGTGTAAGTCGTAACAAGTTGTTGGTTGGCTTGGTACTAGGCTACATGCGTCACCAAATTAAAGTTGTTGATCGATATGCATGTTTGTTGACGGTGACTCGGTTCCAGCCCCAATGCATGCATATGGCCTCAGCTGATCTTGCTTGTACGATAATATATAATCTCCCAATGCAAGTAAGGATTATTTCTGCTACGTACAATACAGGGCTGATTGGACTTGCGTAGCATATAGTATATCTTACAGCATACCTAATTTTAAATTGAGTACTGCTCCGGCTCAAAGCGGCCTATCTAACAAATTAATTCTATTTAATTATTTTCCGTGGGCAGCCTGGCCTGTCAAGCCCAGCCCGTGTCTAGTGTAACTTCCGGTCCTTGTTCTTCGGTGGTGGCTCTGTTTATTCGTTGACGAAGGAGAAGATGAGCATGGTCCACCCACGGTGCGATTCGGCTGTGCACGACGGGGGACACCCGGAGGTCGGAGCTGCTCTTGTAGCGGTATCCCCTGGTGTCTGAGAGGATGTGCATGGAGGCGATGAGCATGTCATAGGCCCAACTGGTCGATGCCGGTGCTGAAGCCCGGGAGACGCTGAACTTGACCCGCCTGCGTTCAGTACGATGAGGTAGAGACACATACATACTGACGACGACGTACATACAACATGCACATCTGCACCAGGTCCACACCGCGGCGGCCGCAATTGCCTCACCTTCATCACTTCGTGGACAAATCAAGAAGACAATTGCCTTGTGTGCGTGCGTACATGGATCAAGATGACCTCACGGTATGCCGGAGCTAGCTAGCAGCAATCGGCTTTGCATGCTGATGAGAAGCCGAGAAGGTGAAGGCCGGCCAATGACGCCGACAAGAGAGCTCGCGTGGGTCAAGATTGAATATGAGCTGGGCATGGATGGGCGGGCCAGGCCCATGCGGATACAAAGAGGAAAAATAATTTTGACAAAATAAAAGATAGGTTGCTTCGAGATTCGTGCAGTTTTAAAAAAGAGAAGTATTGGAGCAGTTGTCTTTTAAATTAGTCAATGCATTCAATTTTTAGGGTGCGCAATCTATTTCTAGCACACTTAATTCTAAATTAACCACGGTACACGGGTGCACAATTAACGCAATACAACACTGACATAGTTAGATACGGTTGATTTACAGGAAATAGTGGGATGTAAATACAACATACTTCGAGATCGGTACTAGCCTACATAAAGTTATATATAGCTAATATAACTAAACAGACTCAACTAACATTTTCTTAGTTAAAAAAGTAGTTATACAAACAACCAATCAAGTCCGACATACTATTGGCAAACACTCAAACTAAGTTTGGACTTGCGTGTGCATGCTTGGCAAACGTAACGAGAACTTGCATATTCTTCGATCATCCAGTGCTATCAGAACAGAACCTGTTTTCGTCGGCAACGGCGACTGCCTGTGCTGTAGCCTGTAGTACATCAGGGAGGCGCGTCATGAGTCAGATTAACTGACTGGCTGTCTGTTAGAGTTTTTGGGCTAAGGTCTAAATAATAATTTTAAATAAATCTCAAAGGTCCACTCACACATGCATGGTAAGGTGGGGGACTTTAGTCCCACATTGCCTATCTAAAAGGAGTGAGACCTCCTCAAAGAGGTGAGCTCACTTCTTCTAGTTGAGCAATGGATGAGGAGAGGAAAGGAAGAAACACGCGCTCGCCTCGCGGACGCGGGGTGGGGCTTCACCGGGCGCGGGGTGGGGCCGTGGTGGGGCCAATGGCGCGCACGCACGATCTTTGCGCGTGAATGGTCCGACAATTCCCCGTCCTGATCTTGCGGATGCGCGACTTACTTTTGCTACTCTAAATTTTTGCATGCATGGAGAAAATTGCGCCGACCAATTTTGACAAGCAATTAATCTCGTATTGTGGTAATTGCACTAATAGCAGGTCAATTACCGTAATGCTGTGATTGAGCGGCTAATTACTTTCCTTAGTCGCGACGCGTGTATAAGTAAAGGACGAGACGTCGTCCTCAGTACAAGATTCATCTCTTCCTGTCCACTACGCTGCGCTGTTGCCGTCTTCCCCATCCCGTCGCCGACGTGCCATCGGTGCCGGCAGAGCAGGCTCCGAAGCCGGCATCTCCTCGCGTCCCTGCACGGGGTAGGGGGCGTATCAGGTTTTTGGGAAGCGCCGTCGCGACTGCTCGCTGGACATCTACTTCCCTCTACGCCGCCGACGTCTTCTTCCTTCGACGCCGCCGACGTCTTCTTCCCTCACCGCCGATGTCTCGCATCACCGCCGACGCCGTCGAACCTCAGTGTAATGATGTTCCCTCTTTCTCCCTTTTTTGCTATTGTATTCACTTTGTTACTAGCACTTGAGATTATGAACTTGTCTTGGATCGTAGTGCTAGTAGCGGATCATATGTCCATGATATATGTTGTTGTTCCTTTTATTATTGTCGGAATTAATTTATGCATCGCTAAATTGCAATTATTTTCAACAATCCAAAAACCTGATAGACATTTAGCGATGAAGGGATATACTGATGCGATGAAACCAGAGAAGTTCACTGTTGTGAATTTCAAGATATGGCAGACGAGGGCGCAACTTTGGCTCTCGACTGTGGGCGTGTTTTGGTTCGTGAGTAATCCTCCAGCACTACCTCTCGGATCTGAGAAAGAGGTGCAGGAGTTTACTGCGGCTACGACGATTTTTGTCGGATGCGTTCTCAGCGTGCTCTCTGACCAGCTGTGTGATGTTTATATGAACATCAAAAGTGTTGTTGAACTGTGGAAAGCGCTTGAACACAAGTTCTCTGCCGCTGACGCTGGGCGTGAGCTGTATGTGATGGAGAAGTACCACGACTTTAAAATGGTTGAAAACCGTTCGGTCGTGGAACAGGCTCATGAGTTCCAACTTATTGTGAGGGAACTCGAACAGCTCGGACACCTCTTGCCTGATAAGTTTGTGGCTGGTGGCATCATTGCCAAATTACCTCCATCATGGAGGAATTTTGTCACAACTCTGAAACATAAAAGACAGACAATCTCCGTCAAAGATTTGTTAGCTGGTCTTGATGTTGAAGAGAAAGTTCAGGCAAAGGATGCTCCACCAAAAGCATCCGAATGGCAGTCCAGTGCTAATGTTATGCAGCTTGCTGGTAAGAACAAGCATAAGGCTGCTCAGACTACTCAATTCAAGAAGAAGAAGATGAACATGGATGAGATTGTGTGCTTTGTTTGTGGTGAAATTGGGCACTTTGCCAATAAGTGCAAGAACCGCAAGGGCAAGAAGAATCAGCAGGGGCAGAAATCTGCCAACATGACTATTGGGGATCCGAGTGGATCTGGGTACGGTAATTCTTTACCTAGTGTATTTTCTGTATGCCAATCTAATGATTGGAGGATAGATACAGGAGCCAATATTCACGTATGTACTGATATCTCTATGTTTTCATCTTACAAGGCAGCAGCAGGTTCATCTGTCATGATGGGGAACGGCTCGCATGCTTCTGTTCTTGGTGTTGGTTCGGTCGATCTGAAGTTCACTTCGGGAAAGATCGTGCGTCTCAAGAACATGCAGCATGTGCCCTCAATAAAGAAGAACATCGTTAGTGGATCCCTCTTGTGTCGAGATAGATTCAAACTGGTATTTGAGTCGAATAAAGTAGTCATTTCGAGATATAGCCAATTCATTGGCAAGGGTTATGACAGCGGAGGCTTGTTCCGCTTTTCGTTGTGAACCATGTGTGTGATTCGAACAATTCCGTGGCTGATATATGGCATTCACGTTTGTGTCACATTCATTTTGGTTGTATGTCGCGTCTATCCAATATGAATTTAATTCCGAATTTTTCTACTGTCAAAGGCTCAAAATGTTAAGCATGTTTGCAAGCTAAACAACTTCGTAAGCCACACAAGGCTGTAGACGAGAGGCGCACGACATTATTAGAGCTCATACATTCTGATATCTGTGAAATGAATGGTGTGTTAACAAAAGGTGGAAAAAGATATTTTATGACCTTGATTGATGATGCAACTAAATATTGCTATGTGTTTCTTCTAAAAACAAAAGATGAGGCGCTAGAATGTTATAAGACTTATAAAGCTGAGGTAGAGAATCGATTGGAAAAGAAAATAAAACGTGTTAGGTCTGATCGTGATGGGGAGTACTTTTCCAATGAGTTTGATCTTTTCTGTGCGGAGAATGGAATAATTCATGAACGGACACCTCCATATTCACCTCAATCTAATGGGGTTGCCGAAAGAAAGAACCGGACGTTAATGGACTTGGTGAATGCCATGTTAGGAACATCCGGTATGGCTAAGGCATGGTGGGGGAGCTGTGTTAACAGCATGTCATGTTCTAAATAGAGTTCCTACTAAAAAATAATGATGTGACTCCATATGAAGGATGGAAAGGAAGGAAACCTTCACTTCATTACTTGCGTACGTGGGGCTGTTTGGCCATGGTTAGCGTACCAATTAATAAGAAATGCAAGCTCGGACCGAAAATAGTTGATTGTATCTTTTTGGGATATGCGTACCACAACACAGCATATAAGTTCTTAGTGATAAAATCTGAAGCGCCTGATGTTGCAGTTGATTCACTTTTGGAGTCACGGGATGTTACATTTTTGAGAATATATTCCCGATGAAAGTTGCTTATTCTTTACCAAGCTCGTCGAATGAGTTTATTCCTGAACCCACGCCCACTCTCACTTTTGAGCCAATAATGAACTCACAGGATATTGAAGTGGATGACAGTGTTGTAGCTCTGAGAAGGAGCAAGAGACAAAGGGCTGCAAAATCCTTTGGTGAAGACTCCACTGTTTATCTCGTGGATGATACTCCCACGACCATTGCAGAAGCCTATGCATCACCCGATGCGGAATATTGGAAGGATGCGGTCCGAAGTGAAATGGACTCCATCACTGCAAATGGCACATGGGAAGTAATAAGTAGACCAGTGGGTTGCAAGTCAATTAGCTGTAAATGGGTATTTAAGAAGAAGCTTAGGTCTGACGGTACTATTGAAAAGTATAAGGCAAGGCTTGTGGCTAAAGGTTATACGCAAAAAGAAGGCGAGGACTTCTTTGATACCTACTCACCTGTTGCCAGACTAACTACAATCTGAGTGCTATTAACCTTGGCTGCCTCTCATGGTCTTCTTGTCCATCAGATGGATGTGAAGACAGCTTTCCTTAATGCAGAGTTAGAAGAGGAAATTTATATGGATCAGCCTGATGGATTTATAACACAAGTACAAGAGGGCAAGGTGTGTAGGTTACTCAAATCCTTATATGGCTTAAAGCAAGCACCCAAGCAGTGGCATGAAAAGTTTGATAAAACTCTGACCTCTGCTGGGTTTGCAGTAAATGAAGCTGACACTTGCGTGTACTATCGCTATGGTGGGGGCAAAGGAGTAATCCTGTGTTTGTATGTTGACGACATACTGATTTTTGGGACAAGTATCGAAGAGATTAATGATGTAAAATTATTTTTTATCCCAAAATTTTGACATGAAAGATTTGGGGGAAGTGGATGTGATCCTTAACATCAAACTCCATAAGGGTGAGAATGGAATTACTCTTTTGCAATCTCATTATGTGAAAAAGGTTTTGAACCGTTTTGGTTATATGGATAGCAAACCTTCTCCAACACCATATGATCCTAGCTTAATACTTCGAAAGAATAAGAGGCTAGGAAAGGATCATCTGAGATACTCCCAAATTATTGGCTCATTAATGTATTTAGCTAGCGCAACCCGCCCTGACATCTCATTTGTTGTAAGCAAGTTGAGTAGATTTTCCTCTAACCCAGGAACTGATCATTGGCGTGGTATTGATCGTGTAATGCGCTATCTAAAAGGCACAATGAGTTATGCAATTCACTATTCAGGGTACCCAGGGGTACTTGAAGGATATAATGATTCGAATTGGATTACAGAAGCTGATGAGTTGAAGGCCACCAATGGGTACATATTCACTTTGGGTGGTGGTGCTGTCTCTTGGAGGTCTTGTAAGCAGACAATACTTACAAAATCCACAATGGAGGCAGACCTTACGGCTCTGGATATAGCCTCTACTAAGGCTGAATGGCTAAGAGAAATGTTGATGGACTTACCTATGGTTGAGAAACCAATTCCTGTTATTCTCATAAATTGTGACAACCAAACGGTGATGACGAAGGTGAAGAGTAGTCAGGATAATGCGAAGTCCAGTAAACATGTAAAACGTAGACTGAAGTCTGTCAGGAAATTAAGGAGCTCCGGAGTAATAGCTGTGGACTACATTCAGACAACTGTTGGTATTTCTTAACGCAAACAGATAAATCCGCAAGCGCACGGATAACGCTATAGCTTTCACCCGTGAGTATTACAAGGGTATCGATTTCCACGGGGAACGCGAAGTGTACTAGAGAATAACTAAGAACATCCAAGGATAGATAAGATATTATTTTGGTGGTAGATAAGATAAATGGGTAGAGAATGATAACTAGGTAAAGAATGGTAAAGAATGATAACTAGGGGAAGAGAGATTTTAGAGTTTTCTAAGGGCGATATCTAATCAAAGGTCCATGATACTCTACTTACTTTGGAGCAACAGTACCTTCCCGACTCTCGACAAAGACTGGGAAAAAGGTAGTCGGGAGAGGCTGCCAAAAGCTCTACGAAAACGCCAACCCAAACGTGGTGGACTACAAAGGCCTTACAGAGCTGTCACCCCTAGGGCTACCACAACTATCCGTAGGATTGGGTGCAAACTCAGGTAAACTCTAGTCTAAACACCACGTCTACACTATCGATTACTACTCTAGTCCCGTACGAAAACTAGAGCACTCAATACGAGCGAAGATCCCGTAAGTAGAATAAAGTAAAACTGAAATAAGATACTTAGAAATAATAAATGAAGAACCTGGAGATTGCTCCGAACCAGATGCTGCAAAGGTACAATGTTGAGGAAGATCCGACAGATCCGGCTCCTCATAGCTCTCTCCTCCTCTCTCTCACCTCTAATTACAACTAGATGAACTAGAACTAGAAGAACTAGATCTAGACAACTCGAGGGACCTCTCTCCTTCTCTACATCTAATTGAAACCCTAGCTTTTGCTCTGGAGAAGAATAATGAGATGAGATGATCCTTAGGGGGGTCAGGGGCCTTCCTTATATAGCCTCCCTAATTCTAGTTATGGGTTTCATTTAAGTCCTTTTTCTTGTTTAGTTGGCGGTTAAAATTGGTACTTAAGGACCGTCAACAACAACTAACAACCTGGCAGATCCCTTTACTAAGGGACTATCACGTACTGTGATTGACAATGCATCGAAGGAGATGGGGCTGAGACCCATGTGAGTTAACCTCAGTAGTAACCCAACCTATGTGATCGGAGATCCCGTGAATTAGGATCTGGGAAAAACAAGCTGATGGTTGACGGGAGAGTACAATTTTCCCTTAACCCACTCCGTTGGAGATGCAACACTCTCATTTCTGTAAGGTAGGTTGACTTTGTCTTAATGTGTTCTGAGGCTTTATAGCAAGATACTGTCCTACAGAGTATTCTTGTAAGAACACACCTATGTGAGCCCAACTGTTAGTCGCAGTTTATAAGAATTGGGTAGTCTTTAAGAAGCTCATAAAGTGAGTTTAGAGTATGACTTATACGCTCCACTCGCGGGGTTGCAACCTAGTATCAGTCAAGACTTCAAGTGAAGCTCATTCACACCAAACTGTCAATTCAAGGCCTGGTCCATTGAGCAGTTGTGGATGAGTCTATCTTGTTGTTCTAGGTGGATGTTCAACCTTAACCGGTCTCCACTGAATAGCTGGTATATTAACAGTATTGTGGTACAGGGAGTATGAATCGCGTGCCCTTGGGATCTAGTGGGGATTGTTAGAGTTTTTGGGCTAAGGCCCAAATAATAATTTCAAATAAATCCCAAAGGCCCACTCACACATGCATGACGTGATGAAAGACTTTAGTCCCACATTGCCTATCTAGAAGGAGTGAGACCTCCTTAAAGAGGCGAGCTCACTTCTTCTAGTTGAGCGATGGATGAGGAGAGGAAAGGAAGAAACGCGCTCGCTCTCCTCGCCGAGCGGGGCGGGGACAATGGGCGTGCATACACGACATGCGCGTGAATGGTCCGGCAATTTCCCGTCCCGATCTTGCGGGTGCGCGACTTTCTTTTGCTACTCTAAATTTTTGCATGCATGGAGAAAATTGCGCTGGCCAATTTTGGCAATCAATTAATCTCGTATTATGGTAATTGCACTAATGGCAGGTCAATTACCGTAATGCTGTGATTGAGCGGTTAATTGCTTTCCTTAGTCGTGATGCGTGTATAAGTAAAGGACGAGACGTCGTCCTCAGTACAAGATTCATCTCTTTCTGTCCACTACGCTGCGCTGCTACCGTCTTCCCCATCCCGTCGCCGACGTGCCATCGGTGCCGGGAGAGCAGGCTCCGAAGTCGGCGTCTTCTCGCGTCCCTCACAAGGTAGGGGACGTATCAGGTTTTTGAGAAGCGCCGTCGCGACTGCTCGCTGGACCGTCTACTTCCCTCTACGCCGCCGACGTCTTTTTCCTTCGACGCCGTCGATGTCTTCTTCCCTCGCCGCCAACGTCTCGCATCACCGCCGACGCCGTCAAACCCCCACTGTAATGATGTTCCCTCTCTCCCTTTTTCGCTACTGTATTCACTTTGTTACTAGCACTTGAGATTATGAACTTGTCTTGGATCGTAGTGCTAGTAGCGGATCATATATCCATGATATATGTTGCTGTTCCTTTTATTATTGTCGGAATTAATTTATGCATCGCTAAATTGTAATTATTTCCAGCACTGTCAGTTAGCTGGCTACCCTGTCCAGCCATGCAGGTTCGTCAACGTTGTTTGGTACATGGCCAACATGTTGCTCGATATATAGTCGATACGGACCTGCCACAAGCCTGCTGCCCATATGCAGTCCTGCTCGTCGTGTGGATTGTTCAGACGGAAACAAGCCGACCGGCTTTTATTTGTGCCTGGACTAGTCCTACGCGGCGGATCGGAGTATATGCATGTATTGTGCTAATACATCGATTTTTTAATTTGGTCGCCGTGATTGGCGTCGGTTAAACTATGCCTAACTTAATTCACAAAGTCAACCAATTCTGACACGTGGTTTTTGTACTATACGCCTGCTACCAGACCAGGTGTATACCTAGGGGGTGTTTGTTTGTCTGAGGTCTAAAGTTTAGACCCGTCACATCGAATACTTAGACACTAATTTAAAGTATTAAATATAGACTAATTATAAAACCCATTACGCAGATTGAAGCTAATTTACGAGGTGAATCTATTAAGTCTAATTAATCCATGATTTAACAATGTTGTGCTACAGTAAACATTTGCTAATGATGGATTAATTAGGCTTAATAGTTTCGTCTCGCTAATTAGTTTACTCCCATGTAATTAGTTTTATAATTAACTCATGTTTAGTCCTCCTCATTGTCATCTAAACGTTTGATGTGACACGGTCTAAACTTTAGTCTCCGGATCCAGACACTCCCCTAAAAGAAACGTGGTCTGTGTCGGTTCATATAAATCATGTTTGGCAGTTGGTTTTTGCGGTAAGCTAATGTATTTTTATTGTGAGAGAAAAACGTATCATTGACTAACACTACTAAAATGGTAGATTTTTTTTAGTAGTTTTAATTAGTAGTAAAATACTACTTACTAGTCATGATACATGAAAATTCCCATTATGAGACATTTAGTAGAGTTTATAGTATATTTTGAATGTCAAAACATTAAGAGAATTTCACCTTACTAGAAGAAGTTTTAGTTTTAGTAATGTAATAGTCCGGATTGATAAGTTCAAACAAACATAGCTGATAACTAAGGAAAAAACAAATGCGAAAAGAACAAAATTGTATCTATCGATCGAGTATCATCTTCTCCAAACCAATATAATGTAGTAGGAGGGGCCTCTCTATCTGCACCAAAACTGGACGTTATGGTTCTGGATCCAGGTGATGTACTGGCATTTGTCATTATAGCGTGCCCCAACATATACGCTGCGAGACGTCATGCTCTAGCTAGTGTCGATGTGCCGTGTGCTGTATGATGATCAATCTGTTCGTTTCACCGTTTTGGTAGTCGATAAGCCAGCTGATGTTATTTTTAGCTGTTTTTTGTGAGACAAAAATATAATTTTTATGGTTGATAAGTCAAACGAACAGGACAGATGAAACGATGGAATGGAACCGTACGTGCATGGGCATATATATATAGATGACACTGATGCATGCACCTGTATGTCCAAGATAGTGATCGATGGATCGTCCAGGACTCATTGCTCTCATTTTTCTTTCTTCTTCCCTTTTTTTCAAATCTTAAGAAAAATTTGGGATTCTTGCTTGGCCTATGCTCTCATCAAGTCATCATGCATCTTTCTTGTGAACTGTCGGTGAGACTACTAAGAGCAAGGAAATAGGCCACGCCAAACAGTTTCGTACGATGGCCGCATGAGTGTAACCTAGATGGGCCCAAATGAGTGGGCTGGCTGTGTTTATTAGGTTGCTGCAGTTTTATAGACTATTAGTGTGTGTAGAACAAGAATGTTTTACAACCCTTCCAATCCTACTTGTACCAGTCGCAATCGGGTTCAATAATAAGTATTAGAGCATCTTCAAGAGACTCTCTATATTCTACCTAATTAATATGAATAGAGATTTTATTGAAAAAATACAATCCAATAGTTTTTCTAAATGGTTATGCAAATATAGCTATCTTCTATTCTGGATTTTTCGCTAGCCAAATATAGAAGACAAGAATGACTCTCTAGACTGCATATGAGATATAGAAAAGCTGTTAGAAAGTATAAAAATATAGAAAACAATTTTTACTAAAATGACTCTCTAAATGGTGATTTAAAGAGTATATCTTACAAAGTCTCTTGGAGATGCTCTTACCTGAACAACTACATTAGTGTGCTTTTGGCCGAGCTCTACACAACTTCCATATTTTTTCAGCCAAACGGTCTTAGCACCAGGGACTCCACCGCTGATCTGCTCCACAAAAATAGTGGGTCTGCCACTAGATCCATGAATTTCATGGAAGCTCCACCAAATCCAATTTTGTGGAGTTTTGCAAAATTACTCGCCACTACCACTCTTAAGTGAAAAATTGCGGTTAGCTCTTTTTTTCTTCTCTTTCTCCCGTCATCACAAGTTTCTTCTCCCTCCTGCTACAAGTCTAAAGTCTTCTTCACCAAAGCCAACCACCGTGCCCTCGTGTGGCCCTCTCCTAGCTACCGCTGTGCTCACCCGTGCCACCCCTTCCCGTGCACTAGCCCCCTGTGCCTGACCCTGGAGAGCCGCGCACTACTACAAAAAATCTTTTGGGGGCGCTTTGAAATAGCCGTCAGAGGCAGTTGAGCCGGCAGTCCGCCTTCATTAATTGAGGCTGGCTACCGGCCCAGCAACCACCTCTGTTAATATCTTAACGGAGGCGGGCTTCATAGCATAACCGACTCGGTTAATGTTTATTTAACCGAGGCGCCTAAGTTATGACACCCGCTTCCGTTAATCAGTTAACCAAGGCGGTCATCATAACTTAACTGCCTCCATTAAATGCATTAACAAAGGCACTCACGTTATAACGACCGCCTCGGTTAACTAATTAACGGAGATGTTTTCTTAACTTAACGGCCTCGGTTAAACAAACATTGACCGAGGTGGTCGGATTATGAAGCCCGCCCCGGTTAAGTTTGTACCTATATATAAAGTAACCCATCTCTTCTTCCCCGCGGCTCCACCTCTATTTTTTTGGGTTTTGAACTCAAAATCCAAAAATTGACCATTTTAGGTGAAGGGAGGCACCGCATTAGGTTGATTTCTTACTCTCCAGCTCTCATACTCTCTCTTTTACATGATTTAGGTGTTTTTTCTCTATATCTAGATCTAGATGGAGGAAAAAGAAAAAACTAGTTATAGAACTACCGGGGATGTTTTTCCATATTTTTTTCTAAAACCATACTAGTAACTATGACATATAATTTATATATGTTGTTATTTTAGATGTATTTATACAATTCAACTATAATTTTTTACACATCTATAATGATAAGAATCAGCCATCGCTCCTGCACAGTTGCGCTCGCCATGGGCTATTCTAGTTCTAGCGCTCGTGGGCCGAGTCGTGGGATGCGCCCGCTAATGCAGCATCCATCTGAGCATTCGGATCGAAAGATTTTTTTGGTTTTAACTCTGGAAAAAATTAAATTTTCCTCGCTAAACTTTGTCGTGCGTTCGTTTTTTCTCCTCAAACTACAAAAATAAAAAATATTTCCTTCTCCAACTTTGAAAACCGTTCATTTTACTTTCCTGATCGGTTTAAATTGGTAGTTTTGTCTTTTTCTTTTAAATTTATTTTTGACTGAATTTTGAGAAATCATAGTAAATCAATAGAAAAATCATAAAATGAAAATCTAATTTTGTTGGACTTCATATGGAAAGATCTTTACAGAATATATAACTTGTTATGTTTTAGTACAAAGTTTTTGTTGTAGCTCTAGATCTATGCTTTTCTGTAATTAGTTAAAACAATTCAGAGGTGCAGTTTATATGGTCCAATTGTGGTGAAATTTTTATAATAGGGAAATTATTGTATGCTTGAATTGTAGGAAAAATTTCATACTCATTGGATCATGTATATATGTTATACATTTATTTAGGTTTAACCTAAATAAATCTATAACTTTCTAGGTTTAACCTAAATAAATCTAAAACTAAGTTATACATGATCCAATTAGTATGAAATTATTACTACAATTCAAGAATACAAAATTAGCTCACCATAAAATTTCACCACAATTGGACCTTAGAAATCGTGCCTCTGAGTTATTCCAATTAATTACAGAAAAATATAGATCTAAAACTAAGTTATACATGATCCAATTAGTATGAAATTATTACTACAATTCAAGAATACAAAATTAGCTCACCATAAAATTTCACCACAATTGGACCTTATAAATCGTGCCTCTGAGTTATTCCAATTAATTACAGAAAAATATAGATCTAGAGCTACAACAAAATTTTATACTAAACCATACCATATTATATATTTATTGTATTGATCTACTCATGTAAAGTCTAACAAAATTAGATTTTTTATTTTTATGATTTTTTTTGGATTTACTATTATTTTTAAAAGATTTAGCCAAAATAAATAAAAAAGAAAAAGACAAAACCATGGTTGATGTAGCGAAACCACCATTCAAAACCGATCAGGGACATAAAAACAAACGGTTTTTAAAGTTAGAGGAGGAAAGATACATTGGATTTTTTTTCTTTAAACTCCTGGTGCCTGAATTCCTGTAGAAACTCAAAATATAGTAAAGACCCAGCAGAATTCTATCCCCAAGGCAGCACGCAGCACCTAATCAGACGAACAGTTTCTAAAAAGAAACCCAACGAACAACTCCAGCCCAGCCCAATAATTTCATTGCCAGCACCCAGGCCCTAAAGCGGTAAAGCCTAACCTTCACTTTCACAATGGTTCATTTTTTCATAATATAATTTTTCTTTCGTCGTAAAAAAAATTATTCATTTTTTTCTCTCGATATCTTCTTCACCACCATACCTCTCTATCTACCTCATTTTTTACTATTTGATCCTTTTTTAAAAAAATATTCACATTTAGACCCGTGGGTAACTTAAACACATCTTTGGACCCTTTTCTCAGCACCACGACCCATGACGTCGAGGTAACACGTCTCGGCGCCATAAGTGTTGGAGGCCACCTGATGATGTGGCCAGAGCTCCGAGCTCGACACCGTGAATCACGGCGCCGAGCTCTGATTTCACCCTTAGTTCTAAATTAACATAACTTAGACTCCCTAAAAATCGCTATGATTCACGGCGCCAAGCTATGGAGGTCTAAATTAACATGACTTGAACCCCCATAATTTACCATGATTTGGACATGTTAAATTCGCTAATTTTTACCTGAGACTTGACATATGTGATTTTAAACTTGAGACTTGTTTTGTTGTCGTCTTCTTGCAGAATACTCAAACTCTTAGTAAAGTATCAAATTGAGTTGTTATGTAAATTCCAAACATGTCAATTCACTAGTGCCGATGATAGACTTAGAAAGACTTTGGAGGGACAAAACTGCACTATATTAAAAATTATGATCACTATTTGGCCATGTTAAAAACTGGTTTAGGTTTAGGTCAAAATACAAAGTTTGTTGTACTCAACTCAACTAAAACTTTTATCAAAGGTCAGAATTCATATATAGGAAAGAGAGTATAGTTTTACCCTACTCAAAACAGTATCGTAACAAAGGGTGTTAACTATTGATCCAACACTTAGGTAAATGAGTTTGTTTGTTGTTTGGTCTACCAAGTGGTGGGCTTACACATGCAACCTACACCTAAGTTTGTGATTACCATAGTCAAGTCATAGCACAAATTTTAGAGAGTCTAAATCATGTTAATTTACAGTTAAAAGTGGAATGCCATGTGAACGCCACGTCGTCAGGCGGCCTCCAACCTCGGCGCCATGACCTATGGCGCCAAGACATGTTACCTCGGCACCATGGGTCGTGGCACTAAAAAAGGGTCCAAAAATGAGTTTAAGTTGCCCAGGGTCCAAACGTGAATATTTTTCAGAAAAAAGATCAAATAGTAAAAAATGAGGCTCTATCTGCCTGTGTTCTTCACTTGCCCCCATCATTACTCGCATCACGCACTTATTTTGAACCTAGTTAAAGTTAAGATTTATTGACTCCTTGAAATGTAAAATGAAGACTTATTTTAAGATGGAGATAAGTACATGCTGACATTTAAGCCGTGTAGCTTGAAATGACATTTCACAAATGTGAATCCCACTCTGCCACTTCTATTTCAATATTAGAAATTTTTTGGTCACCTTTGCAATTACCAAAAATTTAGCTAAAATTTCGTTGAATTTTGTTAGAGATACATGAAGTATATTTTTTCTAATTTTTGAGATCCAAACAAAATCTTAGCATGATTACTATACATCTATTGGGCACCCCTCCGTCCCATAATAAAAAAAGATTATTGGGTACTAACCTTAGAATCACTGTCATTTGCTCTTTTATTCATACATCCCTAGACTCATCAATAAGCACTGGGAATTTTCTACCTCGAATCTTATCCATAGTGACAGCTGTGACTTCCTCTGCACAAGCTTTTGCAATATCCTTTTGTATATCAGGAGATATCATCTGACAATTTTTAGAACCTTTGTCATATGCGTTCTTCACTATATCTACCTTATGTTTATACCAATCAACCATCTCTCTGAATGTACCCTTGTTGAGGGAAGTAGAACTCTCATCATCTCCACGAAAAGGTTGCCCTTGCATTATGAGAAATCTTGCAACATCTAAAGAGGATGTCAAACGAATCTCATATCGTTTTTCTTCCTCCGTGCTTACCTCAACTATTCTTCGACCCACACTTGTCCTTTGGTTCATAAAGTCATCACACTCCAGTCTAGCCTCTGTATGAGTCTTGGAAGCATTGTGCTTATGAAAAGTATCCTTAGCATTCTTTCAATTCACATAACCTTGATGTGCAAAGACAGAACTCTCAAATTTTTCAAGAAAAGATAATAATATAAACAATAAGCAACATCCTTGGACTCACTATACTCTAGCCAATCAAATTCATGAAACCAAGTCTTTTGAAATGATCTCCATTCACCAACCATACATTTACGAGAAAATGAAAATTCATGAGGTTGGGTTGGACCACTCAAAACATATGCTCTCTTTAATTAGTCTCTTATTGTGGGTTCATAAGAATCAATTGGTTTGCTTTGTCCAGGGTTAGCAATTAGATTTGAATGACTAAACTCTTCCCTCGGTTTTTTGGTTGATTTGTATTCTGATTACTATGTGGAGTTAAGCCGCTGCCACTTGTACTTGGAAAATAGTTGATCAAAGTTCTTTTCGACATACTGAAGATCTAAAAATTGAAATTGTATCATAAACACATTCACGCATCATGGACTGTCATTCTGAATATTACATATTTACAGTAAAAAAAAGAAATTACCTGCACGGCTGCACGCAGCACGCAGAACGCAGCAAGCCACGGGACTCGGACTCGGAGGATGCTGCTTGCTTGCCGGCTGGGCTTGGGCGCTGCTTGCTGCTTGCTGGCCGGGCTGCTTGCAAGCGGCCTCAAAGTCAGAGGTCGTCGTCGGCTCATCGCTGACTGCGAGGCGCCACGGCGCCTGGCGCGGACGCACGACACGGGTGGCGAGGACTCGGAGTCGAAGGTCGCTGACGGCGCGGGCGGCAGGGACTCGACTTGGAAGATGCCGCGACGGCGCGGGTGGCGAGGAGTTGAGTCGGACGGCGCTGGTCTCGACTCTGAACTCTCGATAGTCCTATAGGGTTTCTTTACTCTTTTGTGATTTGGGCTTGGCTTGTTGGCCTTTAGCAATTGATAGGTAGTATGATGTTGGCCCAATAAAAAATATGCTTGGGCCTTTATTTCTAATCATCCGGCAGCCCTCCCTAATCCATTGTAATTTAACATAACAATTAAGGCAGGGCTAAGTCAGTAGGCCGGGCTGGAGCCCTGCTTGCCCGGCTGGTAGCTTCGTCGCTGAATGCGGAAGCTAATTATGAGTGCATGCAAATGATAACCGCCAAATCCAGGAGATGTCCTCTGAGAATGATAAGGGGATGAGGGTACATGTGTTTTGCCAACATCCTTAATCCGTTTGAAAAAAATTAAAACTTAATCGTTATAGGATTGAGGGAGTATAAGAATATGTAACATAAATAAGAATATGTAACCTAAATAATAAATAATAGAAAGCAGGTTCTGAGAAATAATCGTGTTGTAGGTGTAAACTACTGGACTACATAATAGAGAAACGAAAGCATTTTGATTTCGTAAAAATACCCAAAACCAATATGATGAGACGTGATTCTCAATATTTCGTTTGGTTCAACATAACTCCCGATTTGGTTGGAAAGCGACACACCGATCTAACTTCAGATCATAAAGATTCGAACCCTGCAATCTTAGGACCAGATCTCTTCTGATTATCAACCGTGTCACAATTCTATTGACCTCACCGAGAACGCTAATCCCTACTACGAATCAAAGGACACAAGAAAGAACAAAATAACACGCAACTTAAGTATAGTGGCAATTGCATACAGTGGCGGAGCTTGAGGTCGAATACAGGGGAGGCCATTTTGTCAAATCTAGACCAAAGACCAACATTTATATCTCTTTTTTTCTAGAACAATGCAATTATAGGATAATGACAAATAAGCTAGTAAAAAAATTCTCGAACAAGTAACGAAAGATCTCAATCGATACAAATTATCACTCAATTAGCCACTTCTAGACAACATGGTATACAATTCTAAAGTGTTTATAGAAAAAAAGATAGAAACAAAATCAAATGCCTCTCACAACGGTACAGAGACGATTGTGGTTGCATAGGTGTTGTTGGCTTGTTAGGGCACCATCTGGGGCAGGCCGGCCGACCACAGAGGTGCTGACGAGCTCGTCAACCGGGAAGACAGTCGGTGCCACCGAGGACTCCAGCTCGGGGCATCCATGGCTCCAATGCTACGGCCTTCGTTGCTTCAACCTTCACTTTCGGCTCGTAGATAATTTTATTCCCTGTTTGTTACATGTTGACTGATGTCAGGTCAGGTCCCAGGGACGATAGTGCAAGCTTGTATGGGGCCCAGGCACCTAGCCTCATCTAGTGGGCTAAATTAGCTAGGCCCTGTTTGGAACGCGAGAATGTTTCCCTCTTCATATGTTTTTCCTATGAAAATGAACTGATTCCTGTAAAACTCCTGCGTAATTTCTATGAAGTTCCTGTTGGGGACATTACCTCGGCATATCCTCAGGGACCTTATGGGTCTACCGACTAGACAATGGCCCAGCTCGCGAGGCTCTGCAACACGCGACCAGCCCGTCGTGCTCACCAGGGGCTCCGAGGAAGTCTTACTCGCCAAGAAATATCTTAGTAGATAGGCTCGGATCCCTTGCCTTAAGGGACCGATCGTAATCTGTTAGGATACGGAAACTGTAACCCTGCTCCCCGGCTATATAAGGCGGGCAGGGACCTCCCCTCAAAAGCAATCTCTTAGATCTCATCTACACCTCGTGTAACCTAATACTCATATCAATCCAGCCACCAAAACATAGGACGTAGGGTATTACGGCGATTTTTCCGGCCTGAACTGTATAAATCGTTGTGTCTATGCTCTCTGTGTTACGCTTGATCGCCGTCGCCACACCTCCGCCTATAATCTACTACAGTAGGGTACCCCCTAGGTAGACTGTGACGCATATTTCGTCGACAGTTGGCGCGCCAGGTAGGGGGTGTGTGCATCGACTCCATGGCTCATCAAGCGATCACCTTCCCAGATTCGATGGTCCTCCCGGCGACCGGCACCGTGCTCCAGATCGGATCGATATCCTGGAGCATCGGATCTACACCACGCGGGGCAGACGCGCCCCCACCCGCACGTCGTCCCGCCACGCCAAAGCACCACCCGCGAAAGAAGGTCAGCATCGACGATCTGGTTGACGCCATCGATTGCTCCAACGCCGACATCATCGACTGCATCGACCTCGTGCAGACGGCACGACACCGACTTTCCGGCCATCACGGCCGCCACCGAACCCCAGCAAAGACGATGACTGTGACGACTAGGGGCATTCACCCTCCCTCGACGATGCCCCATGGGCTCAGTAATCAGGCGGCAATCTTCCAATGCCAGGTGGTCCGATCGATCTTTGACCAGATCCCGGCGGCCCGCGTCGTGAACACTGTCGTCATCTCCGCAATGCCTAGCGACCCCAAGCAGGCGGTGTCCCTCGATGGCACGATCTCATCGGGCTCGACCACCGCCACGAGGACCGAAATCGCCGACTGCTCCGGATCGACGAGCAGCTTCTCGGAGTTTCCTCCAGGCTTCGGAGGAATGATTTTTCAAGTCTCCACCAACAGCGTATCCCACGACAACGAGACAGACGCCGAGCGCATCGTGAGAGAACAGCACAACGCCGAACGCGCGCAGAGGCGCGACCTAGAACGCCGCGAGCAGGAGAGGCGCGACCAGGAGCATCGCGAGCAGGAACGTCTTGCACGGGAACAGCGCGGACAATAGCAAGCGAATCGCAATCGCCCGCCACGACGCAACCTCCAGCACGACTTCGACCAGGTGGGTGACGTCCCTGTGTACCCAACCCCCAGCGCCAACCTGGCGGTAGCCACTTGCGAGCTGTCCAAGCTCCCCGCCACACCTGAGATCGAGAAAATAGAAGCCCACATCATGGCGGCCGCGGTCCAGGTCAACAAAGCGGGTCCCCCACCTGAATTCTCTGGCCAGTCCCATGGCAGTAACCACCCCCGAAGCCCTCCGAGGGAGCACCGACGAAGATCCCCACGATACGACGATGAAGAGTATGACAATCCCCGACACACAACTGTACACCGGCGCCGGCGCCCCGAGCCATAGGGGGACTGCGCCCTTTCTCCGCTCGTGTGCGCGCCATCTGGTGGCCCCAGAATTTCGGAGTAACATCGGTGGAGAAATACGACGACAAGGCAAACCCAGAACAATGGGCGTCCACGTACGAGATCACCGTGTACGCCGCCGGAGGAAACCGAGACTTGATGGCCAATCATTTGCCAGTGATGTTGTCGACTTCCACCAACAGCTGGCTCCAGAAGATCCCAGAAGGCACCATCGATGCCTGGGAGGAACTCAAGGAAATCCTTATCAAGACATACAAGGCTACATCCGTCCAGCCAGGGACATGCTATGACTTGGAGAACGTCCGTCAGAAGAGCAACGAAAGTCTCCGGGAATACATAAGGCGCTTCTCCGACAAACGGCTGAGTATAGCAGAGATCTCCAATACCGAAGCCATCACCATCTTCTCCAACGGCCTGCGGACGGACGACCTCCGAAACAAGTTGGCCCGGAAGAGCATAACAATGATATAAGAACTGATGACAATCGTGAATCCTTACGCCAACCAAGATGACGCCACCCGCAGCAGGGAGAACAGGCGGCGCCATTCTTGTTCCCTGGAGCGCGCAAGGGATAGCGACCGCCGACTAGATTACAACAACGAAAGAAGGCCCAACGACCACCAGGATTATCGATTGGGTAACTCCGAACGCTATCAGCAAAGGTACGACTACAGGCGAGACAACCGCTACGTCGCCAACACGAACGCCCACCCAAGGAAGAATTACGACGCCAGCTACGAGAAGATCCTCGACGGCCCGTGGCCCATACATAAAAACTCCAAGCACTCCATGCGTGAGTGTGATCTCCTTGAGTCAACTATGCGGGGAAGAGGTGACAAAAGACCAAAGAAGGATGACGCCGACAAAGGCAAAGATCAAGAACCACCAGCGCCGGAGTTCCGAACAGCCTCAAGGACGTACTCCATCTTCGGAGGTAGTGTGGTCGTCGAAGAGGAGAGACGACGCCGCTAAGTCCGTAAAGACGTCTACTCAGTCGCCGCCATAGGAGACGATACGACCAATACTCGCTATCTCGATTGGTCAGAACAACATATCAGCTTCTCCGGGGAAGATGAGTGGACGGACTATAGATACCCTGGTCGTTTCCCACTCATTATTTATCCAACCATTGCCACATGTCGCTTCAGGAAGGTGCTGGTCGACGGTGGCAGTGCCCTCAACATCATCTTCGCCGATACGTTCTGCCAGCTCGACTACTCGAAGAAAGACCTCCTCCTAGCGAACTTCCCCTTCTGGGGAATCATCCTAGATAAGGCCTCCATACCGGTAGGGCAAATCACCCTCCCTATGCAGTTCGGCGACCAGGACCACTTCAGGGTCGAAAACATCAACTTTATCGTCACCGACTTCGAGACAGCCTACCACGGAATACTCGGCCATCCGACACTCGCCAAGCTGATGGTAGTCCCGCACTACACCTACATGGTGTTGAAGATCCCGACGCCACAGGGCATCCTCAGTCTCCGTACCAACCTGAAGATCGCGTACGAGTGCGAGCAACAGACAATCAACGCCGTCGAGAAGCCCCGTGTCCAGGACACATACAACTCCGACACCAGCGACAAGCCCACCGCAAAGAAGCAGAAGGAAGAAGAACCAGCAACAACTACCGCTGACCTCTCCCACGATTATATATAGAGACCCTCAGCCCTAAGCGGCGTAAGAAGATCTACAAGTGTAAAAATAGTCCAATAAAGCTTGTACTATGTACCCCTCCATTAATAAATAAAGGTGTCGTATTTTCCAATATTACGACCAAATGACTCAACTACTATAAAAACGCCCACGGTGTTCGACGACCTCTCCAAAACACTCCCATAGTGTTCGACGACCTCTCCAAAACGCGATAAGGCGTTTTCTCCAAACAGCCTGGCCAAAACCAGAAAGCACTCGAAGCTGGCCTACCGATGAGTCATAGCGAATAGAAGTAGCTACCCTAAACGCTATGACTACATCGTCAGGCCTCCCAAGTGGTATTTCCCCAGAAGCCGGGCGATATCACTCGGGTCGGGAGCCATGAGGCTATGTGCCCAGAATCTGTACACGACCTCCATACGGTCGACGGCTCTACAAGCAGCATGGCTTTTCACCCAATGTCTGCAGGAACGGTCTCCACTGGCCCTAGTCACGCCACGATCGAGCCTCTCGGAAAAGGGCCCTGTCTCTGGCATCTCCCTATGCGTGCACGAGTTGCTCGCCCTCTGCGCCGCGGGTTGTCAGCAGTGTGCCTCCTTGGGAGTCCTTGTGTATCCTACGCATGCAGTGGCGCTAGCCCTACGATACGAACCATTTGAGACCCAAGGCCGAACGATTCATCGCTATGGCTCACGACTTAGCAGGCACGACAGGACATACAAGTGGAACAAAAGCTCACTGCCCCGGATATATTACAGCTTTGTAGTTTTCACTTACACGTATGAATACTTGTATCCAAGATACAAACTACCGTTGTCATGCAGCAAACAAAATAGACCACGACAATAATCTTGAATGTCAAAAGAGAAAGGGAAACACTTCGGATAAGTCGTTCAACAATTACAACCTCATCCTACCAATACGATAGGCGACCGTGTCGCTAATGTTCCTAGTCTAGAGCTTGAATTCATGACGAATTCGACATTGCCGGCTACAGTACATAATGATCCCAGACATGTTGTTACCTGGCAGGCCAAAACGTCGACACTCCTCCCAGATGCAGATATGAGGATCACCAGTGACTAACGCCGACATGTCTTCCGGGGAGCGAATCCCTTACCGTCGCCAAATAACGTGAAGATCATCACGGGACTGGGAGCAAAGACGACTTAAGCCATGATTACCCCACCGACCATCCATCAGGGAACCTCCGCTGAGTCAATCGATGATGCCGAGCGCCTCCGGGTTCGCCGGATCCGCATAATACAGCATCATGGCTCTGAAGTACATCGTGACGTCATCTCCAGCTGCCACCGCCCTGCGAATAAGCGCCTACCCAGAAGAATCTCCCCCCACACCATCAACCTTTCTACACCATGAAAGAACAAAGCTTCTCGATGATCGACCTCGAGGAAGCGCTGCTCGAAGGCAGACTCCAGCAAACGGCGGTAAGGTTGACAATAGTCCTGAATCCGCCAAAGAGATAAGAGTCGAACCATCGTAGCATCGTCACAAACCCTCTGAAAAACACGACAGACTTGACAAAGATTCAGGTAATCCAAGACGCTATCGCCATTGTAGATGACACGAAGCAAGATCTGGAAGAGGGGGTCCTCCGGCAGGGCCAACAGGGCAGCAGGCGCCATGGCAAGGCCTAGAAACTATACAGGGCGGCTGGGAGTTGCTCTGGTTAACCAAAATATATAGTGCAGCATCGCTGACTCTTCATATGCGCCAACTCTTCGTATCCTAGATGTATTCCATGGGATGCAGAGACGCGACCCTTCCCGTTCTGCCAAAGATGAAAGCCGCCTACCCTTCCCGTTGATGCAGAGACACGCAGCGCTTTGACTTCCAAGGCTTCTCGAAAACTGCAACGACATTAGCACTACGGTTTGTCTTACATGGGCCGCTAAACGTAGCCCTACCGGCCCAATTATATTGTAACAGAAGCTCTTTCCAGTTTTCCATTTAATCAAGGTTGATAATTTCCCAAAATATTCGCAGTCCCGGGGACTGCATGTTTTAATTTTTTCTCAAGAATTTTATTGCAGGTAAAGTACTTATGCCATAGTAAAGCTGGTCGGCAAACCTCACTGATCACTAGAAGCTTCAACCCTTTTTCGGTGCCATCAATCAAGCACCACAGACGGGCGAGAAATGGGTAACAGAAGCTCCAAACAAGATCATGGTTGGAAGATAAAAGAGCTACACTACAATGCGGAAGATGTCGCCGCCACCAAATCCCCCTTTATACCAAGTAGTGCGGCGCCTCGCCTTCCAAGGTTTTTGGGAAACATCGACGGTCAGATACAGAATTGCCACGCCGCCCACCGTCCGCGCCGAAACACGGGCCGCTAACTGCACGGCCAATCCGGCCCACTTACTCCTTTTTTATTCTCATTTCATATTTATTCCTAAATAAACTCCTTAATCCATGGTTACTGATTTCATGCGCTCCACTAACACCACAGTCTCGGGGACTGGCTATACAATTTTGTCATGAATTTTCTTGCAGCTACAGTACTTCCGTAACAGTAAAACTGGTCGGCAAACTTCACCGCTAATCAGAAGTTTCAACCCTCGAGGACTTCGTCAAGCAGAAGCCATGAACCAGGTACCTGGTCGCAATCCCCGACCAGACTCGGGGACTTCGTCAAAATCGTGCAACGCTCGGGGACTACGACCACGACACAGAAGGGCAGAAAAGCAGCAGTAAATACTCGGGGACTGTAAACAAAACAAAGCAATATGATCCTGATACAAGAACCTGTTAGCTCCTTACATCAGGCTCGGGACTACGGGTATTCGCAGTCGTTTTTACAAAACTTATGTTTTGGTCTTTTATAATTTTTATCTTTTATAAAGCTTGGCACCACGTGCATACTTCACCTGCTACCAAGCACGGAGACTAAGTGGGTACATTCACCTAGCGGTGAATGTACTGATTTTCTTCTCGACAAAGCTATGCTATTTTTTGTGTGGTTTTTGCAGAGCCTAAGTGGGTACACTTCACTAGGAAAGGACTTTTCAAAAGTTTTTCTTCTTCAGCACGTCACATCCTTCTGACAAGCAATTGCAGCATCCGACAAGGCAACCTGATCGCACATCAAGCTACGACGCTCTCGACCAGCTCTACCTGGTCAGGAGACTTCTCCAAGCAGTATCTCGATCAACCAGCCTGGTCGGTACTCTGCAACGATGACTTCATGTGATGGCGACCAGCTGAACACCTCCAAGGACAATGTTGCGGGCTCACCAGAAGAATACAACGTGCTCGGGGACTTGTTGGGGATATTAGCTCGGCATATCCCTAGGGACCTTATGGGCCTACCGACCAGAAGACGGCCCAGCTCGCGAGCCCCTGCAGCACGCGACCAGCCCGTCGTGCTCGCCAGGGACTCCGAGGAAGTCTTGCTCGCCAAGAAAGATTCTAGTAGATAGACTCGGATCTCTTGCCTTAAGGGACCGATCGTAATCTGTTAGGATATGTAAATTGTAACCCTGCTCCCCGGCTATATAAGGCGAGCAGGGACCCCCCTCAAAAGCAATCTCTTATATCTCATCTACACATCGTGTAACCTAATACTCATATCAATCCAGCCACCAAAACATAGGACGTAGGGTATTACGGTGATTTGTCGGTCTGAACCTGTATAAATCGTCGTGTCTATGCTCTCTGTGTTACACTTGATCGCCGTTGTCACACCTCCGCCTACAATCTACTACCGTAGGGTACCCCCTAGGTAGACTGCGACGCATATTTCGTCGACAGTTCCTACTTTCTAAACAGGCCCTAGCGAACTCACATGACTACATGAACACATCAACTAATCAGCGTATAGCTGTATATCCTCATTCTTTTGCCAGGCAAGGGGGCAGGAGCCCTCTATAGCCAATGCATGGCTCCGCCGGTGATTGCACATATATGATTAAGATCTCGAATATAAGGTTTCACAAACCGGTAATGGTGATTGTTCAATAACATATTGATCAAAATCAAAATCTAAATCTAAACCCTAACATAGGCTGAGCATACTAAATATATAGGCTAAGGGGTTTCCATGAACCCCTATGCACGTCCACGAGGTGTTCCAACATGTTACAGGACTCAACGGCCCAAAAGATGGTAACATAGCATCTTGACAAATTATGGACGTCAACTTGTTGCAACAATTTCCTTTAATTCTGAAAGAATTTTAATGTGAGACTAGTTCCATTGGTTTCTTTATCAAATTACCTTTCTATTCATATGTTTTTTTGTCAGAAATAGAGTATGCATGCAACGTCAGTGTCTGATTTACTATAGACTACTTCTAGAGCCCGAGATGAACTCGAACGTTATATGGATTGGGCCTCCAACTTGGTTTGGACGCCCTCGCTGATCTCCTAAGATGGTGGCCAAGGGAGAGGACATTCAAGGGCTTTCTCGGTGTGTTCTCCATCTTCATGGGTTGTGGTTCAACATGGGCCAAGGTCTGAAGTGTAAATAATTAGCTCATGACGATGACATAGCTTCTGGAAGAAACAACATGTCTCGATGATTTGAAATCTTATCAAGCAAGCTTTCAATCAAGGCCTCATTAACATTAATCACACTCTGAATGGATAAGTTATGGCCTTCACAACGAAGCATTGTCAGGCTACCGATGAACCATATGTTGGACTTTAATAAGCTTTCACTTAGAGACACATTTGTACCTACAAGCAAATAGTGACATGCATATATGGAACCAAGTGAATGATACCAAAACTCACTATGCAAATGTAAGAACTAGCTCACCTTATAATCAATGATCGTTCCGAAGGTGTTATGTCCTTATCACAACCAAACAAAATGTAACATGAAATTAAAATTGCAGCTTCACCAGGTATGAATGATCCATATGACTATCCATTATAACAATTGAACTTGCGAATCCAATTTAACAAAATCTAAGAAACCTAAAAAATGGAAAATAGGAAAAACATCAAATTCATGACATTTAAAAGAAGAAATCTGTAGGGGATCATCCGAGCCTTGTGCATGCATGTCCTAATACCAAGTTGCCTCCAAAATGTCAGTTAAATCATAGCCAAATCCAAAGAACAAAAAAAATCCAATAGCAGTTCCAAAAATTTCCAAAATAACAAATTTCTTATTTGTAAAGACGACAATAAGATGAGCACAAATTTGAACCTTGGATTATTTAAGGATGTGTGATCACAAGAAACTTCCAACACTAATTAAAACTAAGATGTCAACAATTTCAATAACAAGAGCTTCTTCCTCTCATCTCTTCTCTAACCCTAGTATCCTATGGCAATCAAGATAGACACCAAGGATGGCCGACACAACCAGCCACCAAATAGATGCCTATTGAAAGGTCAAAGTGCCCATGTATGAAGTACAAAGCCCCAATACCCCATGTGCTTCATGATATTGCTTTTTTATGTATAACGAACAAATACGATATGTTCACTACCTCGCTTTACCATGATGCAAGCTTCGCAATGATGTCATGCATCCTCCCACTCATCACTTCGATTTGGTGGCCCCAACCACCAAACCATCTATTTCGTTGACTATTGGGACCAATCAGGGAAACCTTCCAGCATACGCTGCAAAGTATGACCCATGATGTCGAGGCTTGTTCAACCTCTGCCAAGGTCGTGGCTTTGCCTTCCTCCTTAACTTACCAACATAATCTTCACCATTTCTAACATAGACGTATATGCTACCTCTGTCAAGCGCTCAACGCCATGCTCCTCATCCTTAACTTGGTCGATGATGTATTTATTCACTCTTCATTGTGTACTTAGTCCATTGGTCCCAAGTCTCCTCTCCCACCTTTCATCGTTTTTCTATCGGAACAAACCTTGGTTGACCTTCACACTTGTAACACTCCAAAATTTGCATGTTTTTGAAAATGTTAAATTGATTTATTTAAGCTTTCACTGCTATGCATTTAATATAATTAAACTATATAGGTTTTGGAGAATTAAAAATGTCATGTAGAAACATGACTGAGCATTCATGCTGGAGCATTTTGATTTCTGTGTTGAGTGGTTTTGAAAAGTATTCAAATTCGTTTTTCAAAATGTTTTTGGAAATTCTTTTGAAAATCAATTTTGGAAAAATTGAAAAGTCTTTTCTTTTTCTCTCTTTCTGGCCCATTCCTCTTTTGGCCGCAGGCCTTGCTCTCTCCCTCCTTGGCCCAACACCCCTGTCGCTGGCCCAGTCCGACTGCAAGGCCCAGTCCGGGAGCGCCCTTTGCCCTTGTGCCACTGACCTCCCTGGCCCACGTGTCATCCTTCCCCTTCCCCCTTCCTTTTCTCCCTATGCCGCTGACCTCCCTGGCCCGCGTGACAGTCTCCTCTCCCCTTTCCTCTTGCCGAACCAGAGCAGGGGACGAACACCTCCCCCGAATCCCTGTCAATCCCGTTCCTTCCGGGATTTCTTGCTCCTTTGATCAACCCAACACCCATATAAGCCGTCCCGCACACCTTCCCGTCCCTGGTTCCCATCTAATCGGCATCTACGCCTCGCAACCGAGCCAGCAGAGCCGTCGTCGCGAGCTCGAAGCTTCGCCGCTACCATTGCTTCCGGCCCGAGCTCCCTCGTCAGCCGCAGGGCCTCTTCTCTCTTCGGAACACGGTACGAGACCTTGCGAGCCCTCCCCTCCATTCAATTGCACCTGTCGTGACTCGCATCACCTTGCCGACGTGCACAGCGGATCGGAAGCCGCCTCGACGCGTCACCAAGCGCCTCTGTTACCCCTGCAGGCCGTTCTCTTCCTCCAAATCAAGGTATTGGGACTCCGTGATCCCTACCCCACGCTCAATTTGGCCTCTGAGTGTTCACCTCGGCTCACCATTGTTCGCAGGGAGTCCGCACCCGCTCTGTCGCGTCGTCAGCCGCCCCTGTCCCTCGCCTGCACGCGTGAAACACCCAGGTGAACTCGCCCTTCCTTCCTCGTCCTCCCGATACCTTTGGTTCGTGTTTTGGTGGACCGTAGCGCCGTATCCAGTTGCGCCGCCGACCTCCTCGCCGGCATCCATGGCGAGCCGCCGCACCTGCTCTGTGTCGGCCGACGCCTCTGTTCTTCCCCTCTCCTTTCTAATCGTGACCATCCACCGTCGATCGGACGATCCAGATCCAAGGATACCCCTTCGGCCACTCTCTATTCCCTTCTTTCTAATCTCGGCCCTTTAATCCGAGATCGACGATCGTGGATCGCCGATACCCCTTCGCTCTGCCGATTTGCAAAAGAGCCCCTTATTGTTTTTAAGTATCAACCCGCCGTCCATGGAGCCATACCTGAATACGCTTTTGCCACTGGAAAGCGTAAACTCTATTGGATTTATTATAATTCGGTTTAAAAAGGAAAATCCTTATTTACGGTTTTGCCATTCTATTTCAAATGTCTATAACTCTTTTATTTTAATTCCTTTTTGACCCGTTCAAATTGAGTTAGGTTCGTAATAAAATTCTCTTTATGTTAATACCTTTGTTAGTTAGATTTGGAAAAGTTTAATTTCGTGTTTAGATTTAATTTATTACCTTTGTATAGGAAAACCCGTTTATTTCTTAACTTCATCGATTTAGCTCCGTTTTTCGTGAACGAAACATCGTTGTGATCGTAGTGATACGTAGAATAGTTTTATAAACTTTTCATCTTATTTTATTACTGTTGGTGTACTGTTCTAATCATAGTTTTGTTTGCTTCGTGTATGATTGCCCGTTTATTCAATGGTGTTGATTGTTGATCGGAATAGACGTTGAGCAACCCGTTGAAGAACCGGAGTTTTTCTTTGGTCAAGACCCGCAGGATCAGCAAGAGTTTTTCGAAGAAGGCAAGTATAACATGGGATGATCCTTGTTGTCCTATTCATGATTAATATAACTCATATGCATGATTCCTTGTTTTATCATAGATTGATCCTAGTGATTGTTATCCTGAGAACCTTGACACCTATGATTTGATCCACCATATATGATTAGCATTGCTAGGGCTCATATCAGATGTACATGATCTTAATTGTTAATGACTATATGCAATAATGGTAAAACTCGCTTTTAGCAACATTTGATTATAGGAGCTTATCTGTCGGCAAAATCTGGGATATACAGTACAACCACAAGGGCTATATGGCTCTGGCTTTAGCTCAGTATGGGGACCTTTTCTAGCTTGTCAGTGGTTACCTTTATGGAGAAAATAGGAGCATGCCAAGACGGGTATAGTGTGGTTCCTAATCTATGGGTATAGCCGCAAAGGAGTGTGACCGTAGACAGGTTGGCTCTACATCCCCCTGCCACGAACCTTGCGGCCCTGACTTGTTAGACGAACCCTTGAAAGATTTCATAGTGTACCCTGCCCGCTCACCTTGGCAGTGTTTTGGGAGTTGCAAACCCGGGCAAATGGCCAATCACGACTCATGGGTAAAGTTGTACACCTCTGATCAGAGTTAAAAACTATCATGATAGCCGTGCTCACGGACACGAGCGGCTCGGAAAACTCACAGAATTATTGGGTTCTTATTTCTATGTGGCTTATGCAAGTGTTATTTATTTATTGTATATCATTGTCATTTACTTTATGATCATGGATATTTGAGCTTATGCAAATTACCTTGGCAATTGTTGATATTAATATGAATTTGATCTACTTAAAATGCTCACCGCTATGAACCATGCATTCCCTTTTGAGCTTCATGAACCCCGTGTTATATTTGTTGAGTACGTATGTGCTCACCCTTGCATTCACACAACACAGATGAAGATTGGGTTGATGGTTACCGCAATGAGTACTAGACTTGGAGTCAACCAGTCAACCAGTCCCTTTGGAGCTTCCGCAGATATCTTTGTTTAGTTAGAGTTATTTGTTTCAGACTATGTAATGGATATTTATTCGCTATGTAATAGGCACTGTGATGGTACTTTCTATAATTTGTCAACTCATGTGTGCGACTATTCCTGGGTGCACATGAGCCTTTTATGCACTTGTTTTTGTTCTTAAAAATGGGTGTGACAACACTTTGTCACCAACCACCGTATTTCATCCATCACCTACACTCACAAGCAGAGAGACACATCACATGACATGTCTTTCCACATAACTCATCACAACACTGCCCATTAGATATTAGCATAATTAAGCATATATAAATTAAGAACATAGTGAGTGAAAGCATCTAGGTCCTAGAAGTTTTGGTGATTAACGAAAATGCAAGATTATTATGACTAATATGTGTTCTGTAGAGGCAAATTGAGTTAGGTCATGATAATGGTGATTGATTGGGCAACCAATGGATTTCATGCCCCTTGGCGATGGTTATCATTTTGATTTTCAAAGGGAGGCGACAAGACTTAGAATGATATAGGTCTAAGTATAATTGAAGTTGGGAGACACTTAGATAGGGTCTTTGTTTTTACCTTTGACCATACTATTGAGGGGGGCTTGAATGGGTAGCTTGACTTCGGTAAGTCTAATATGGTAGGTTTGTGCGTACTTGTCTAACATAGCCCTAAGCAGTCCTAGGTTGGCCCTAAGATCAGTTAAACAACTTTCGTTTTTGATGAAATTCAATTCGAAGTTGTTTGAGGGGTTTAGTGAGCACCGGACGCGTCCGGTGAGTGCAAAGCGGGGTAAGCCACCGGACTCACTCCCCTTGAGTCACCAGACGCACTGGTGAACTCAGTTTGCTCTTGAGAGAGCACCAGACGTTGCGCCGGACACTGGGTCCCCTCTAGGATGGCTTCCGGTGAGATGTATCCTGCCGTTTTCAGTAAGGGTCCAAAGAGGTCCAAAAGCCACCGGACGCATCCAGTGGGTATTCACCGGATGCTCACTCAGTGAGTTTTCAGAGAGTGCAGAGAGGCACCGGACGCATCCGGTGCATAGGCACCGGAGCGTCCGATGCTCAGCTCTTTTGAACAGGAATTAGCCATTGGCTAGGCACAAGACGCGTGAGTTACGTGTGTTTGCTTCGCCAAATGACATCCTATTTGCGTCACATGTGGTGCTCTTGCTCTGTAATTGGAAACGTGGAACATATAGCCATGTTACTTGTTCCAGGAACATCATCCACGTCCTCGATTCAGCAACATTTATGTTCTTACATTATACTCCTTTTGTACCCGTTTTACTTGATGTTGTGGGCGACTCGTAAGATTTCGCGAAGATTGACGTCTTATGGCCGTGGAGTAAGGGGATTCGAACCCTGCACATCAGTCTCGAGTCACTATAGCATCACCAATACAGCTACGAAACTTTACGGTCTATGATACTTCCACAGCGCAGATAGGAAAAAAAAACCCTTTAATTAATGACTTCTTAGTAATAAACACAATAATGCCTTAAACGACCGAGGGAGTAAGATATAACACCTCAGATTCCCGTTCCCTTACCGGAGCGTACGTGGCTGCTGCGGTTCTGTCTCTGCCTTCCGGCGTTACGGCCACGGCCACCGACCATGAGTCTTATTTTACGGCCACGGCCACGGCCACGGCCACTGTCTCTGTACAAGATGGCTCCCACTCCGCGTGGTTTCGGTTGGTCGGTTAATCTCGTCGCCTCTGTCTGCGCGCGTCGGTCCATATGCAAAGGCAGGGCGAAGATCTCCCCCGTGTTTCATGCAGAGATACAGAAGGTAGTTTGCGTCGGTTCCAGCCGAAATGATCTATCATTCATGCCTCCGCCCGCTCCTTTCTGCGATCCCCAACCCCTCTTCTCATTATAAAGCCGAGCTCACCGCCTCCTATTCCCCTTGTCGGAGCTCCGTTGCTTGATTGCTTCGTGCATCTTTCTTTTGCCGAGCTCCGGCCATTATTCCCTTAATTTGCTCCATGTCCAAGCCCGCCCTGTTCTTCGCTGGTACGTACAACACGTACGATTGCATGAAATTCAAGTGCTGCTGTTTCTTGTTTCCAATCTGCCATGCCATGCATCTCTTCTCTCGTGACATTACATTACATTCCCCGTTCAAGATTGATCGATCATCTTCGACATTTTCTGACGCCAAATTCCACGGCCCCTCGAGCCGCGCGCACTGCAGATCCGTGGCGCCATCGGCGAATCTGACCCGAAGCGGGCGCGGTGGCGAGCCGCGAGTGGTGTAGCCAAACCACCACTCGCCGCTCGCACCAATGGCACCCCCGGATCAGGGCTCCGGTGCCACGCCCACGCCCACGCCCGAGGCGGCAGCAGCCGCGCTGAAGGGACGGCGGAGATGTCGTGCACCTGCGGCCGCGAGGAGCCCATGCACCAGCACCAGCACAACCACGAGCGCAATCTCTCCAGGAACACCTCCTTCTCGTCCCCCGCCGCGTCGCCGGCGCTCTCGTACGCGTCGTCGTCGACCAACTACCTCCCGGCGTCCAACAAGCTGTCGTGCGAGAGCATCCCCTACGCCGGAGGCCACGCCGACCTCGCCAACCTCTCGTCCTTCTCCTCCACGTCGTCCTACGAGAGCTTCTTCCACATCGAGGCGGAGGCGCTCGACGACTCCGACATCATCGGCAACGCGGCCATGGCGGCGGCGGACAACATCGAGTTCCTGGACTTCGAGCCCTGCTCGACGCGGCCTCCGGCGGTCCAGACGATGATGCCGCCGCCGCCACAGCAGCAGGGCAGGCAGAGAGCCGAGGGCGCCGCCGCCGCCGCCTACGACCCGAAGAGGCTCCCGTCGTCCATGTTCCGGACGCGGTCGACGAACCCCGCCGAATGGAGCGCCACCTCCAACGAGTCGCTCTTCAGCATCCAGCTCAGCAGCAACGCCGCCGACCTCACGGCTCGATACGCCGACTTCTACAACGACGCCGCCGCGGCCGGGTTCCCCCAGTTCCCGTCCCTGGGGCGCGACGCGTCTCTCAGGCCGCTGACGTCATCGTCGGAGCGCTCAGGGGGCTGTGCGTCAGGCACGACTGCGCTAGGTGCGGTAGCGGCAGCAAGACCAGGAAGTCCGTCAGGTTCGCCGCCACCGAGAGCGTCTCCGCAGAGGGCAAGCGCTCTGTCGTCGTCTCCACGTACGTTCCTGACCCAACAGCAGCCCAACCGATCGTTCGTCGCCGTTGTTCTGACGAGGGGAAGTTTGATATGATTATGCAGGCTTGCGGTTGAGGTGGAGGAGACGGCGGCGTCGGCGGCAAGCAAGGCCCCGGCAGCAGGGTGGTGCGAGTTGGGGTGCTGTTTGGGATCGTCGTCGCCGACAGCGTGGTGGCCTCGCTGCTGCGGATGCAACGGATGCGGCTGCCATTGCAAATGGTGGTTTTGAATTTGGCGGGAATTGAAGGGATGATGACTCTCTGCGCGCCCGTTGTACGTTGAACTGAACTTTTTGTGCTGATGACAGGGGACAGGGTGTGCTGTGTAAATATATGAGTAGGCATAGTGGCGGATTGACAAGAGTTCATAAAATGGCCGTCCATGCAAAAACACCAGTACTTTTTTTTTTTTTTTGCAAACACGCCCATAAACACCCGTACATTCATCTATATGGACTTACGCACAAAACCCTTACTCATCTAGTTCTATGACCTTGTTTAGATGCTTTCAAAATTTCAAAATTTAACAAGTGAACAAACAAAAAAGAAAGAAAAGAAACGTAATGTAACCTAACTATGGACACATAGTCTTCCTTAGAGACTGCAAGGCAGGCGCACGAGGCTGATGAGAGCTCGGTCCACCGCCATGGCCTTACCCACCTTGGTTGACCACGAGACCCAGTGGTAGGGAGGGGCCGGGTCGCAGACTCTTTCCCCACAGGTCAGGGGCAGAGTTGGGACAGACCGGATTCGTGAGGATCCACTCTACGCTGAGCAGGAGTTGGTAGACTTTTTTGAACAACTATGGGCAATCCACTCCCCACCACCTCAGCACAAGGTTAGGGCTTCCCGTTGCTATTCGTGGCAGCGGCGGACAACTTATTTTGGATCCGCAAGAAGCTGGTTGAGACTAGGAGTTTCACTCTAGAGGATTGTTCCCCGTGAAGAAGTCGGGTAAAATTAGTGGGCCGATGATCTGCATCAATTTCGCGAAGGAGATATGGGCACGAGGTGCGAAGCGGGAGACATTTGCTGAAGTGCTCAAAGGGAAGATGGAGGAAGGAGGAAGATGGGTTTGGTAGCCAGACCAGAGGCCTCGACCTACACCTCCGCCATGGCCATGGCAACCACCTCCAAATCCTCAAAGGTATCAACAACCCCAACCCCCAATCCAATCTCAGTTCCAGGGAGGACGAGACCTAGGGAGATTCCGCAATCATCATCAAAAGTAGGGTGTGTCGCGTCCTCAACAGAGAGCCCCTCTGAATGCTCCCCTTCCACCTCATCAGTGTGGAGGACAAGGAAGGGGACAAGACAACCTGCCATCAGAGGAGTTTCCTTTTGTCATAGACCCAAGGTATCACAAATTGACTTGCTACAATTGTGGGGAGTCGGGACATTTTGTTGGGAATTGCACTAGGCCAAAAATTTGTTTCATATGTGGTATTGTTGGACATCACATAAATATTTGTCCTAAATGGAAGATGGATCATCCTATGGCTGCATATTTAGGAAGTGCTAGTCAAGGTCTTGGATTTTATCACTTAGAAATTCCAGATGTAGAATCAACGCAATGGTTAAACTTAACAAACTGTGGAGTGGTGCATGTCATCTCTGGTAACATTTCCTTGGCAGAATTGGAAGGTGGATTGTCTATCATATATTGCAAGGAATGGCCTTGGCAAATCAGAGAGCTAGAAGAAGGAAAGATTTTGGTCAGATTCCCCCCAACATGAGAAAGTGGTTGATATTAAAAAAACACCCTTCTTTTAATCTGAGAAAGGCTAGAGTTCAGGTCGAGGTCTTGGAATGGCTTGGGGATATTGAAGCTTATGATGAATTACATGATACATGGATTATGATGACAAGTATACCTCCAAAGTGGTGTCACTGGAAGGTTTTTGCGCAAATTGCTTCTAGCTTTGGGTTAATGACTGACGTGGATTGGTCCACCTTATTCAAATATTTTTATGAAACTATAAGAGTCAAAGTATCTGTGAAGGATGTTAGCAAGATTCCCAATGCAAGATTATATGAGATGAACAAGAAACTATATCGAGTATCCTTTGAGATTGAGTTTGAGGAAGATAAGGCTGATGGAAAGGAATACAATAATGACGACGATGATGATAATGATGGTGATGATGACAATAAGGAAAATGAGAATGATGCTGAGAAAATGCAAGAAAATAGAGGTTCAGAAAGAAAAACAATTAGGGGGTAGTCATCCATGAAGACACCCACATAGAAGATACGACACAACACCTCTGGATAAAAGACTGTGTCTAATGCAATGGTTGATATGATAGCAAAAGTCAGGAGATGGATCAAGAAAATCATCTTAAGCTGGCTATGAAGATTTCTGCTAATGAATGTTTGGTTCCTTGGGGGTGGGAGTATGGGGAAAATTCCAGAACCTCTACAATTGATGAAATGGACAATGTGGTACCAGGAGAGCATTTGTATGCTACTGAATCAAATGTTCCATTTATTGATAAAGGAACACGCTTCATTTAGAGAAGTAAGAGGGAGATGTCTGGCTTAGTGATAACACAGAGACCAGCAGAGCAGCTACAAAAGATGTCAGATATTACTCTGAATGTGAGCTTGGATCACAAGGACAATATGGATGTTCAGAAGGTTTTGAGTGAGAGTTCCGATTCTTTAGAGCTCACTCTTGAGTGCTTACAGAAACGAAATTCAGACTGACAGATAGTTGGCAACAAATACAAAGGTACTTTTGAGGAAGAATCTAGACACTCTAGATGGGAAGAATTTAGAAAGTTTGCTACTAAAGATTTGAGTACTGAAGAATGCTCTGTGCTGTTAAAGAGAATGGAGTTAGAAGAATGTGATGATGAAGTAGATTTGCTTGATAATGAAGACATGATGACTCTGGAAGAATCAGGAATAATACCAGAAAATACTTTTGAAGAAGATGAACACAAAGAATAAATTATTGAGAAAACTTAGAAGAGGAAACCAGGCTGGGGACTTTCTCAAAGATTTCCAAGACCTAGGCGAGCTCCTGATAATGGGAGGGATATTATGCAGAAGGCTTAGGATTTTCAGAAGAGGAAAAAAATCTGGAAATAGGTACTAGCCATCCCCCTTCTTTTGCTTTTGCAAGAAATAGTTCTTTATGTGATAAGGCTAACACTGTTGGTATTGAGTTGGGTATTAATACCAAGGCTATAGATGAAACTATTAATGGTTTAAAACAAAAGAGTTGGATAACCTAAAAAGTTTTGTTGAAGATAATCCTGAGATTAGTCTTCCTGTGAATCTAAATGATGTCATAGAGATTATAGACTTTCCACCTTTAAATAATAGTATAGTTTCTCCTGTTAGAGAAGGAAAGGAATATACTAACTTATCTTGGGTTCAAATTGTCTCTAAAGGCAAAGAACAAAATAAATTGAATATTGATAAAAATGATAGGTGCATTTTGGAATGTGAGAGACCTTAATAAAGAAGGTCGCCTGCAATGTATAACTGATTTTTTCAATGATAATATATTAGATTTTGTTGGTTTTCAGGAAACTAAGAAGGATAGTTTTTCAGATTCTTTCTTGAATTATATACAAAAAGACTTTCACCGGAAGGCTTTGCTAGCTGTGGGTACTGATGGTGGTGTCCTAGTTGGGGTTAACAATAATAATTTTGAGGTTTTATCCTGGCAGATTGGTTCAAGTAGTGTAACTGCAATGATTAGAAACTATCAAGATAACTTGGTTTGGAGATTGGTAGTTGTCTATGGTTCCCCTTATGAGGAAGGTAAAATGGATTTCTTATAGGAGTTAGAAGGCCTCCTAGCTAAGTGGGAAGGACCTACTATTTTTTTGGGGAGATTTTAATACGATTTCCAATATAAAATAGAAAAGCAATGGTATTGTTAATCATAAATGGAATGATCATTTTAAAGAGTGGATAAATAAATATGGTTTGGTGGAACTTAAAAATACTTCTAGATCGTTTACTTGGACAAATAATCAAGAGACTCCTATTATGGCTACTCTTGATAAGATTTTATGTACCACTAATTTTGAACAAAAGTTTCCTTTAGCTTTTGTTACTGTTAAATCTAGATCTACTAGTGATCATGTGCCTCTTATTTTGAATCTAGGAATTAGAGAAGTTAAAAAGCATGGGATTTTTAGATTTGAAAAATGGTGGCTAGATCAGCCAGACTTTAAAGAGCTGATTGGTAAATCCTAGGCAACTCCTTGTGCTTTTATTGACCCATTAGATATGTGGTAGTTCAAAATTAGGTTGTTGAGGAAAAGAATTCAAGGTTGGGCTATTAACATTAATGTTGGCCTAAAGAGACTTAAGAAAGAGCTTCTTGAGGAGTTTGATATTTTAGACAATCAATTAGAAAAAAGAAACTTAAGCCTAGCAGAGAGAAAAAGAATGAAGGATATAACCGAAGAATTAGAATCTATTTGGAGGATAGAAGAGATAGAGAAGTTAAAGAGGGAGATAAAAATATTGCTTATTTTATGGCAGTAGCTAACCAAAGAACTAGGAAGAAAAGAATTGATGGTTTGGAAGGGCCTGATGGTTGGATAGATGATAACAAAGGTATGCTTGAGCATGCTGACATGTTGTACATTTTTATAAAGGGAAAATTGGTTGTGTAGCATTGAAACATTACGACCTTCGTAAAATACCACTGAAAGAGTTTGGCCCCATAAAATACCACTGAAAGTTAACACCGTCAACCGAGACTACCATTCCGTCAGTTTTTATCGTCAAGTCAGTCACGGCCGGCACAGCAGGCGGTCGAGGAGCCACAGCTCGTGTGGAGCAGCCGTGGTAGCCGGCAGAGGGCGCCGTCTCCATGTGAGGAGGACCCAGTGAAGCCCAACGCAGCCTGTGCGGGGAGTTGCTGGGGGCGGACTCCGCGTCGGGGAAGGTGAAGGCGGAGAAGGCACCAACATGGTCGTGCCCTTAAGCGGCAGCACCTCCATCAGTACAACGGCCAGCAGCCTGCGACAGATGGCATAGGAAGCGCGGACTCCGGACGGAGTGGCTCATGACAAACGGCAAAGGCAGGGTGGTCTCCCGGCGTGCATGGGGCAAGGGCGTTCTCCTGTGCCTCCCGTGGAGGTAGCGTGCAAAGGTTTTTCTGCCTGTCCTCTCGTGCGTGCGTTCTCTTCCGGTAGAGGTGCTCCCAGACTATCTCCTATACGTGCGTCCCTGCTTGAGCTGGCCGGCGAGGCCCTGCGGGAGCTGCTGCACGTGGTGCAGGGCACCTAGTTCTGCTGCTCCACTGCCGAGCGCCTGCACCGGAGCGTCGAGCCACTGCTGCCGCTCGTCCAGGGCCTCTGGCCACACACCCAGTGCTCCGTGGGGGAGCTCGGCGAGTGTAACAGAACCGTCCGAATTATAAGAGATCAAGTACTAAAGTAGCCGAATTAACCGCCACTTAAGAGCACTTGAGCCCATATAATCCCGATAATCCGCGAAATCTTGAAGGATTTCAAACATTTCCACAATACAGCCAAGATCGAGATAGCTCAGTAGCACCATTCACACGATATAAAGTTCAACATAATAAAATGGTATCGGAGTGCGAAGACTCAATAGTTATTACAGACCATAGTTCAAATTGAAGGAGTAGCGGAAGTCTTTGAAACACGACAAATCTCCAAAGTAGTTCTTAATAAAGTGTCAGACTAAAGGATATATCCCGCAACAACAAAAGAGGAGTCTGAAAGTGACCAAACCCATGGTCTAGAAGTCATCCCCAACAGGATAGAGATAGTTAACACAATAACCATGCAGGAGCTGACCATCTACAAAACAACATGGGATAAAACCCTGAGTACAAAAAGGTACTCAACGAGACTTACCCGCCATAAACGAAAATAAGGACTCCAAGGAGAATGAAGGCTTATGGTGGTTTAGCTGACTCTTTTTGCGGAAAAGCATGCGACTAACCTTTCAAGTTTTAGTAAAGATATAGCAGCAAGCTTCTAGTAATATTACCTGTCATCTACATTAGCCACTATTCTATGCCAAGCATGTTGGATTTAAGCAAACAAGAGATTCCATCATCATTCGGCTTTCCATAAACCGGATCACCAATATTAGTTTCATAGTTGTGTAAATGTTGTCATCACCCTAGTCAAGTGCTCTCTGACCAGGAGCGATGACGATTCAAATCGGATTCCTATTCAGCTGAGGGGATATTCCCTACAAAAACCACACTCACGAGCGTAGTGAGCTACAGGTCACCGAAGACGCTACTCGGGTAATGTCGCGGGATGAACAGGGAGCACTGACACCCAGGGGCCGCTCGAAAGCCAGCACGTGTGAAGGTCTTAGATCGCGCCCCTGTGTCCGAACCCCGCCTCGCACCAGCACGATGCGTCGCAATCCAAACCCGGCCTGAGTAGTGTACCGGCTTCACGGTCGGAACGACTTATGCTTCCAGTTAAGTGTAGGGTATGCGTTCAACATGACTAGAGGGACGACAACACGAACAGTCCTTAGTTGACACGGTCGAGTCACCCCCATCCAAAGTATAGGGAGTTCCCCACCGATCTTAGTTCCATTACCCATTCCGGCTATCGTTCCAAGATAACCCATAACATGTGATGAGGATATATCCTATGTCTCGCGGGTAATGAAATCACCCGACTTCTACCGAACTAAGCCAACTAAGCATGACCGCCACGATCGAACTTTAGGTAACAAGGTAAAGGTATAGATAGGATAACAAGGTAATATGCATCAACGGTTGCACTCAACTCCTATACTTAATGCATCAACAAAGTGCGAATAATAAATGTTAGACTTTTACAAACCGGGAGAATGCTCCGGGGCTTGCCTTACTCAAAGATGCTGGCGACGTGGTTCGGGCACTCCTGCAGTTGGTCCTCCTCACCAGGATCCTCGAGCTGCACCTCCTGAGTGGCTAGCTCTTGCTCCGGGGTCATGTTCTCCGGGTTCTCGTCCTGCGATCCTGTATGATGCGATACGAGCATAGCATATGATGCGAATAGGTACATGATGATATGTATGCGAAGTGCTTCATGTATAACTTAGTAAATTTCCATCCACTTAACACTTAAGCAAGCAAGGTTAACTTTAGTAGCCCCTTCTAATATGGTAAGATAACATCAAAAATTAAGTTGTACTATGAAAAGCATCAAACAATTCAGCCTGCATTTTTCTTCAATACTAATAAATACAAGGATAGCTCAGAAAAATTACCAGATATATATCTTGCATGAAACAATTATTAAAATTCATTAAAGTAGTTGTTTATCACATTTTCAACCCTACACAAATTTGCTACACAGAACATAGGGTAGTTCATATTTTTCTTAGATAGATCTCTGTTACAGAAACTTAACCAAACAAGTTTCACATTTTTTAGAGCTATATTTTAAGTATTATGCATTTCTCAAGTTTCAGCCATTAACAAGATTAAATAAATCTACACAGAAAACTTGTACAATAAATCATGTAAAATACACCAAACTGCAGATCTGAACAATAGAAACCTAACAAAACTAGTTTGACATTTTTAGGATTTTTCTACGAATTGATATGCATTTTACAAGATTCAAACGAATTAAAGGAAATCAATTTCTTTTCTGTTTTTAACCTAAAACGCTACACGCACCCGAAACGTGCACACACACAACGCACACTGCGACCGACGGGTGGGGCCTCGGGGCCACGCGTTAGGCGCACACACACAGGCGCACACAGGCGCACCCGGCGGCGGCGCTGCTTGTCGCCGGCGAGGTCTCCGGCGATGGGGTCACCTTTGCCGGCTTCGCCTTCGCAAGGCGGAGCCAATGGCGGCCTCGGATAGGCGTGTGGGGGCTCGCAGCGAGCTCCTCGCCGGCCTTGGCGGCACGGCGGCGGCGCGACTCTGGCCGCGCTACCGAGCGGTTAGCGACGGTTGAGCCTCGCGGGTGCTCCGCGGAGCTAGGCGAGCTACGAGCAGAGTAATAGGGGGAGCAGACGGCGCGGAACGGCGGGGCGGCGCCGAGCCCGACGGCCGCGGCTTGGCACGAGCGGTTCCGGTCGCTCGGCGGCTTACTGTGGCGGACGAGTGGCGTCGCGAAGACGGGGTGGCGTGGTGCAGCTGGCGAGCGCGCGGAGGTCGAAGGCGCGGAGCTGAGCTACGGGAACGGCGCGGCGGTCGGCGCTGGAGGCGACGGCGGCGCGCGTGGGAGAGAGGAAGAGAGAGTGAGAGAGCGAGGGCGAGAGGGGGATAGAGGGGAGGTAGAGGCTCTGATCGGGACGGCCACCGCCCCGGCTAGCCGTACATCGGCGGCTGCGTGGCGCGCGATGCCTGATGGCGCGCGGCCGGTCGGTGCGTTTGCGCGGCGCGGGCGGGAACGGCGCGGGCGCGTGGCGCGCGGGCGCAGCGTGGGAGCGTGGGCAGGCCGGCTTCGGCTGGCGGGCCGAAAGGGTGGCGCCGACCCATTAAGCCAGGTAAACCCTTTTCCATTTTTTTCAATTTTATTTTTCCAAAATTGTTTCAAACCACATTTTGACCAATTTCAAAAGTTTTTCAAGTTTTGGTGAAAATACCAATATTGCTCAGAAAATTAAACTGCACACAATTGCTTTAAACATCTATGTCAAATTTGGTTTACTTTTTAAACTAGAAATTCAAACCCAATTTAAGGCCTAAAGAAACATTAATTTAAATATTACTAAAGTCAATTTAAATTTCAGGAAATTAAACTTATTCTTCCATCACAATTAAAGCATTAAACTTTAAGTTGCAATTAGCAGGATGGTTCAAGGTTAAACATATTAAACAAACAAAGATCATAGCAAAAGGGATTAAACACATGAAATAATGATGCTATGCATGAATGCTTTATGGGGTGAATGCTTAGGTTTAATTAAGAATGGTTTAATGATGCTTAACACTTGAGGTGTTACAACCCTTCCCCCCTTAAAGAAATCTCGTCCCGAGATTTGAGTTACGAACCATTCATCATAGAAGTCTTTGTAAGCCCTCTTTAGATACTCTGTTGTTTCCCAAGTAGCATCTTTCTCATCGTGGTGATCCCACTGAACCTTGTAGGTTCTCACCACTCGTTTTCTTGTCTCCCGATCTTTTGTGTCCAAAACTTTTATCGGTTGTTCCTTGTAGGTCAAGCTTGGCTTAAGCGTGACTCCGGGACTCCGTAGTTCTTCCTCTGGTACCCTTAAGCACCTTTTAAGTTGAGACACATGGAATACAGGGAAGATCAATCTCATGCTTTCTGGTAACCGCAACTCATATGCAACTAGACCTTTCTTTTCAATGATATAAAAAGGACCAACATAACGAGGAGATAACTTCTTTTTGCTCCCAAAACGCTTTACCCTCTTCATAGGACTGACCTTGAGGTAAACATAGTCCCCAACTGCGAACTCAAGAGGTCTTCTCCGCTTATTTGCGTAACTTTTCTGCCTCGATTGCGCTACAACCATATGTTGTTGAATTGTTTTGATTTTGCTTTCTGCTTCACTTACAAAATCAGTACCATAAAACCTTCTCTCACCATGTTCAACCCAATTTAAGGGTGTTCTGCACTTGCGACCATACAATGCCTCAAAAGGTGCCATTTTGATACTCTATTGATAGCTATTATTATATGCGAACACTGCCAGTGGTAACCATGATTCCCACGAACCTTTGGAAGACAACACACAAGCCCTCAACATATCCTCCAAAGTTTGGTTTAATCATTTTGTTTGTCCAGAAGTTTGCGGGTGATAAGCCATGCTATGGATTAACTTTGTTCCCAAACTTTCTTGCATACGTTCCCAAAAGTGAGCTGTAAACTGCGGACCTCTATCGGACACGATAGTCTTAGGTATACCATGCAACTTGACGATTTCAGATAAGTATTTCTCTGCACAATCTGGAGCTCGGTCTGCACTATGAGCGGGTAAAAAGTGAGCTGATTTTGTTAAGAGATCCACAATCACCCAAATTGCATCGTGACCCTTCTTGGTTAGGGGTAGACCGGTGATAAAATCCATACTTATGTCATCCCATTTCCAATCTGTCACAGATAACGGATTCAACAAACCTGCTGGTCTCATGTGGATAGCTTTGACTCTACAACAGGTGTCACATCTAGCCACATAAGCTGCCACTTCCTTTTTCATCTTAGTCCACCAAAAGTGACTTCTCAAGTCATGGTACATCTTACTACTTCCAGGTGGATCGATAACTTGGATTTATGTGCCTCGTCCATTATCAGCTTACGAAGGCCATGGTCTTTAGGCACGACGAGACGATCATTAAACCACAACACTCCTAGCTCATCAATCCGAAAGTGTGGAATTTCTTCCTTTTTAATTCTTTCCCTTAGGTAGAAAAGACCCTTGTCCGTTTTCTGTTTCTCGATAATCTGATCTCTCAAGAGACATTTAACTTCTATGTTCATCATCACTTCTGGGTGGATTAACTTGTTTTCACTTGTTACAAAGCCTTGAAGCACACGACAATATGACTTTTTGCTTAAGGCATCTGCGACAACATTTGCCTTGCCTGGATGGTAGTGTATTTGTAAATCATAATCCTTTATCAACTCCAACCATCTCCTCTACCTCATGTTCAAGTCTGATTGAGTAAAGATGTACTTTAAGCTTTTATGATCAATGTACATGTTGCACAGATTTCCAAGAAGATAATGACGCCATATCTTTAAGGCATGTACCACTACTGCTAGCTCAAGGTCATGAGTTGGATAGTTGACTTCATGTTTCTTCAACTGACGTGAAGCATACACTACTACAAAAACTATTAACCATGGCGGTTAAAAATGATTAACCGTGGTGGTTTTTCCAACCTCCACGGATCAAAGGTCACGGTTAATAGTGCCTTTAACCGTGGCGGTTGTAAGTGACCGCCATGGTTAATCAGACCAAAAAATAAAAAAGCCCAGATCCAGGCCCAGTTGGGCCCAGATCTGCCGCCAACGACCTCGCCGTACCAGGATCTGCCGCTGCGAGGTCGCACCGCCCTTGTGCGGCCTACGCTGCCCTTGCGCGGCCGCCTTCCTTGAGCGGCCCGCGCCGCTCGTCGGGCCACCGTCGTCGCCCTCCAGGTGGATGGGAAGGGGCCTCCGTCGGGCCGCCGTCGTCGCCGTCTAGGTGGTCGGGCCGCCGTCGCCCGCCGGTGGTGGAGGGGAGGGGGGCCTCCGTCGCCCCCGGTGGGGTACGTAGGGAGGGGGTCGTGGCCGCCGGTGGGGAAAAGGAGGGGGGCGGGGCCGTCGGTGGGGGAGAGGAGGGGGCGAGGGGGGCCGACGGGGGGGGGGGGGGGGGGGGGAGGGGCGCCGCCGGGTGGGGGTTGGGGAGGGGGAGGGGCGCTGCGTCGTTGGATACTTGGGTGAGGCACGCATCGGGTGAGGGAGAGGAGAGGAGGGATAATGAAGTGGGCTTTAGGGTTTCAGATTGTCTTTATATATCGGACATGCTAGTGGGCTGGTGTGGGCTATTGGACTGGGCCTGATTTACTGAGACGGTTGCGTTAAAATGCCCGCCACCGTTAATGGATTTTGCGAGGTGGTTGTATGTAACCGCCTCGGTTAATAAAATGTGACCGCCACGGTTAATCGAAGTATTAACCGTGGCGGTTTATCATTTTAACCACCACGGTTAAGATTTCCTAAGTGCTATGCAAAAGAAATTTTTGTAGTTGTGATAAGCGATGACCTTACCATTCTGCATCAAGACACACCCCAAACCGTTCTTGGAAGCATCGCAAAACACATCAAAAGGTTCCTCTATATTAGGTTGCGCTAGGACAGGGGCAGTGGTCAACAACTTCCGCAAGGTACGAAAAGCTGTCTCACACTCCTCGGTCCAAGCGAACTTCTTGTCCTTCTGTAACAAGGTTGCCATGGGTTTGGCTATCTTAGAGAAGTCCGGAATAAATCGTCGATAGTAACCTGCCAGACCCAGAAAACTGCGGATCTCGCCAACCGTGGTTGGCGCCTTCTACTCCATAACTTCCTTTACCTTGCTCGGGTCAACTGATATGCCTTTTTCTGAAAGAATATGACCAAGGAAGGGGACTTCCTTTAGCCAAAACTCACACTTACTGAACTTGGCATACAAGGTGTGATCTCTCAACCTCTGCAAAACCACTCGAAGATGTTTCTCATGGTCCTGCTCATTTTTCGAATATACTAGAATGTCATATATGAAGACGATAACAAACTTGTCTAGTTCTGGCATAAACACTGAATTCATTAACTGCATGAAGTGTGCTTGGGCATTGGTCAACCCAAAAGACATGACCAGATACTCAAACAACCCATATATGGTGGAGAAAGCTATTTACGGGATATCCTTTAGCCTCATCTTTATCTGATGATAGCCTAACCTTAAGTCGATCTTAGAGAACACTCTTGCTTTGGCCAACTGGTCAAAGAGGATGTCAATCCTGGGCAAGGGATACTTATTCTTTACCGTTACGACATTGAGAGGTTTGTAGTCCACGCACATCCGTAAGGAATTATCCCTCTTTTTCTTTATGAAAAGTGTTGGACAACCCCATTCCGAGGTACTGGGTTGAATTAAACCTTTCTTTAAGAGATCTTGCAGTTGTTTCTTTAGTTCTGCTAACTCATTAGGTGGCATCTGATACGGTCTCCTTGATATCGGTGTTGTGTCGGGCACGAGCTCTATGGCGAACTCAACATCCCTATCAGGGGGAAGACCCGGTAACTCTTTAGGAAACACATCTGGGAACTCACATACTACAGGTATGTCTTGCAGAGAAGTGACATGTGTAGCACAAGTGTTGACGATAATTACACCATGTTTTTACACCTTCAAAAACGTCAACAAAGGACCATTTCGGGAACCGAACAAGCAAAGAAGAAATGATTTGGTTCAAATAACTTGGTTCCACATGTATATGTCCTTTATTTGAATGCAGGCACAAAACGTCATAATTTGGGGCTCAACATGACATATTTCCAAGTATGACAAATGTGCAAAGCCAATACACCATCATGATGGACATTACCTCTAGAAGCCACCTGCTAAAGATGAGCTTGTTTGGACACAAAAGACGTTCGGCCGACCGTACTTTGGGCCCAATCTTGGACAGCAGAATCCACACCTATCAAGGAGGTCCCACACCGAAGGGGAGGCCCATGACTCTCTATAGGGGGTCGGTCGACCACCCTAAGGGGCCACCAAGGCCTCCCATGTGTCCATGATCCAAGCACATCCTCTAGAGTGAAGATCCACCCTTGGATCTCCTCTGTGCTTCTTCTCGACGGCTCTAGATCAAAGCACGAGGATACATGGGCCCACAAACTATCTCGGAACAATACCAAACTTCGCCAAGGTGCCAATGACATGTGGGCCATGCTCCACACGAAAGATGGCCAATACTTGCGGTCGGCCGACCATGGGTATGGACCCACAGGCCACCCACATGCCCCTTGTGTTGTGGGGACACCTCCTGGGGGAAAGTGGCAGGGCCCACCTGCCATTGGGAGGTCGGCCGACCGTGGCCAGGTGCCCAAAAGGTGCATCGACCTCCCCACTGACTTCCTGCATGCCTCCATGCACCCACTTGATCTCCCTCATTGATCTAAGTCGGTTCTAATGACGGTTTGATCCTACGGTGGATGATGGAAGTGACGTGGATCGCTGACGTGGCACTAGGCTCTCCCTCTAGCTATAAATAGACCCCTAGAGCTTCCTATTCATTTCATGCCTCATTGGAGAAACACTACTCCTTAGTCTCTTAGCGGAGATCTTCAGTAGTGCTATGCTATTTGGAGGAGAGTCGGGCCTGTCTGGCATCTTCTCCAGAGTTTTTCCTCGGCGGATGCGAGTCTCTTGTAAGTCCAGCACTTGTAAGTGATACATTCGAGTTCTTTATAGTATTTGATATTCTACTTCTGGTATAGTTGTTATACATCTTTTCGTTCTTGTTCATCGGTTTACTTTAAGTAGAGTGCTTTAATCTTATGCAAGGGTTAAAGTAGTAAGAATAGTGTACATGTGGTGTCTAGACTAGATCTTACCTTTGTAAACCGCTTATCGAGCGGATTGTTTGTGGATGCTAGTAGAAGGTGACAGCTCTATCTAGCCTTTGTATTCCACCACGCGTGTCAGATAAGTTCTTAAAAGGTAGGGCTTCAATACAACATGATGGAGCGGTCTGGTTAGAGTTTTGCCCTCTTTCTGATCTATCCCATCGCCTCCTGCAAGAGAAGGGCTGATAAAACCAGTATAACCAGCTATACCTTGTTAGATATCTTTGCTATATCGAACCTCTCAACCCAGTTATCATAGTCTCCCTTGATCCATCATAGGACATATCCATATTCCTAGTTAACTCACTACTCGTTCCCTGTGGAAAAAACGATACTTGGAATACTCCCGGTGAAGTGCTACAACGGTATAATCTGTGCGCTTGCGGATTTATCCAATAGTCATAAGAAATACCAACAAGCATTTCTGGCGCCGTTGCCGGGGAACGATAGTTGTTTTAACTAGAACCCTTTGGTCCTATTACCCTTGTTTTATCTTTCTTTTCATTTTTTTATCCTTATCACACCATGAACGAATCATCCATCTCTCATTTTGCTTTTCCAAAGGGCCATAGTTTGGAACCACCACCATCATCACATCCCATTCTTTCACCTAGCTATGAGTTTCGCCCTAGCTTCATAGCCAAAGTTCGGGAACAATCTTTCTCTGGGGATGAAGATGAAAATCCTTACACTCACCTACGTGACTTTGAACAATTGTGTTCATGTTTCAACATCCAAGGGATGAGGCGAGGTACCCTTAAGTGGAATCTATTTCTGTTTTCTTTGACGGGAATAGCCAAACGATGGTACCTTCGCAATGTAGATAGTGTAAACGGAGAATGGGAAGGATTACAATCCAAATTCTGCCTAGCTTTCTTCCCTATCTCCCGTGTTATTCGTCTTCGAATAGAGGTCCTAACCTTTAAACAAAAGGAGAAAGAACCTCTAGGTGTGGCACGGGCCCGTCTTTTAGAGCTATCATCATCTGACCCTGATCTTGCTATAACCAAGCCAACATTGTTACAACACTTTTATGGCGGTCTTAGCAAAGATTCTGCACAAATTCTCGATATGACTTCTAGGGGAGCCTTCCTGTGTTTACCCGTTAGTGAAGGGAAGAGTCTTCTCATGAAGATTCTTGAAAACACCCCCTACACTAACGTTTATGATGAAGGACCCATAGAAGAAGAAAAACCAGTCCCTAGAAAGGAAATCTCGATAACCGAATCACCACTTCTATCCAAAGATTCTGCCATTGATCCTGAACCACAAATACCTCAAATCTCGAAGGAAGAAGAAATCCAACACATAAAATATTCCTTCGAGTTCGAGGCTAACCGTTCATATGATCTTGCTGGTTTTGGGAATGCCCAAAATGATCCTTTCCTAAAGAGACCTTCTAAGAAACATCTTTCTAGACATCTCATGAAGGGATCTCTTCAAAAACCTCCCAAATCAACATCATCTTATGCCTCAACTTCCCACATGGCACATCAGGAAAAGCTTGGGATATTTGATGAAGAAATATCGAGTGAGCCTATAGAAGAAGAACTAAAGTGTTTAGAAGTCAAATCTATCCTCTCCTTCTCTATGCCCACCTCTGACTTATCCTACGAAGCAATCCTTGATCCTGATGATCCCCCATGTGTTCCTTTATTCAAGTCTTATGATGACCCACTTAATGACTTTGGGAATTCATTAAGACACCCGAGGCATGGAAGCCATGAGGGCCATAAATCTGACCAAGAGGAGCAAAGACAACGGTTGGAACATCTGTCTACCATTGTAAATAAAGAATGGTTGGATGAGGCCAAATCCTCAAAGGAAGTCACTAAAATACCCACACATGTGAGGAGTATATCTTGTCAAGTGTTGGGCATTAATGGTGAAATTTGCTATGATCCTAGCCTCGGGATCAACATCATTCCTCATTTCCATGTTCCAATACCATCAAAGGATCATTTATCCCAATCACAAAAACACCTTAGACTCCCCAATGGTCAAATCCTTGATTGTTTAGGAGTCCTTCATAATGTTCTTGTGATGGTGATGATCTCAAGATCTTCCTAGATTTCCATATCTTTGACCTTTCTGGACTTTCCTTTCATCTCACTTTTATCGAAAGGCCAATCATGAGAATCTTGGAGAACACTTTAGGAAATGAGAAGCTTGGTCATAGAATAAGTGAAGATTATCTACCCGTTTGGTCTTCCCGACCTCTCATCAAAGGGATAGAATCCAAACTTGTTCTTGATCCAAGGGGTGAGCTTATGTCCTCCTCGCTAACAACCATGACCCATTCAAGCCTTGAGGATGACTTAAAATGTCATAAGAAAGAAAGTGCTCACCCAATCCTTGAAATAGAAGATTCCACCAATGAGCATGGAAGCTTTTCCCCGATCTTCCCATCAAATGCATGCTCAAATGAGAAATCTCCCAAATCGATCCTGCCCTCTACCATCACTAGACACATGATCTACAACCCCTTCATTCTTCTTGTTTCTAAAATCTTTGCAAAGTTGGTTGCAGATGTGTTTGTCTATCACAAATTCTGCAAATCTCGTAGTGGTTTTGGTCTTCAGGATAGGTTCGTAAATGTTGGAGTTGAAGGGAAAACCGCTTCACCAACATGAGTTGCACTTGAAGGTTTCCCAAAGACAAGCTTGTGTCTTAAAAATAAGCACTTTCGGGAGATAACCCGAGCCTGTTTCTTTTCTATTAAAATTTGCTTTTTAAAATAAAATAAAATAATTATATTATTATTAAAATTAATAAAATAATAATAAAAAATATATAAAACAAAATAAAAATATTTTTAGTTTCCCAAAATTCTAAAATGAATAAAATGACTTTGTAAAATGAGATTAAGAGAATATTTGTGAAATTGTTCCTTCGGGTATTTTTGTCACTAACCATTTCAGGTTTGAACAAAAAGAACGATGAAGCAAAACCCAAGGTATGTCCAACCAAACATTTTTTAATGAAGCACATTAAAAAGGAAATTTCACATCCTAGACTTGGATTTTCTCATTATCAAATGTTGCAAAAATCCAAGTATGGGGGGAGTGGAATTCTCTAAGAAATCCATGTCATGCTTCATTTTTAATTTTGTTTGGTTGTCTCTACCTTGTTTTCTCTTTATACCTTACTCGTCTTGCTAAGTCACAAAAATAATAAAAACAAACAAAAAAATTACAAATGCTCATCTAGTTCACCATCCATGCTCTTGTCTCTTTTTAAATGAATCTCTTTGTGCCTCAATGCTTCCTTGTTCTGTTATGAGTATGCTTTGGTTTGGGAGTAGTGCGCATACTCCTATAAGCTCTTTAAATTAAGCATGGTGCTTAGGTTAAATAGTGTGCCTTAATCAAACTAGACATGGTGTCAAGTTTGATTAACGAACCTAAAGTATACTTGTATGGAATTTGGTTGTACTCTTAGACTAACCCATGCATGATAACTTCAAAATTTTGATGGGTAAGTCATGAGATCATTCATAGAAATAAATCAAGGTTTGAGGTAGTTTTTGAAATAATCTTGCACACCTTTGCCTTAACCTTGTTTGGTTTTTAATTGGTGAACAATGAGGGAACATCTTGTGATATGCTAAAATGCTAAAGCCAACTTTTCTATAGCATAGAAGATGTCATCTATTTCTATGGCAACAATGCCCTTGCTTCAATTTATTCGTGAATCCCTTTGGGTATGTGTTGTCCACTAATCCTTCGCAGGAGAGAAGCAATGAATGGAGAAAAAGGGTCTGAGTACAATGCAATGATTCACAGAACAAAGACCATTCGTCATCATCAATATCATGACGCAAGGAATCATTACGCTTCGAGATTACGGCTACAACACCTTTAAAGGTAAATGGTCAGTGTCTTAAAAGTTTTCATGAACATGAATCACTTGAGCATGAAATTGACATGGTAGATTTTGTCCTTAATCCAATCTAGAACTAAAATCTACATGTTTTAATTTTTGTTCATTTTTCGTGTTTGACCCTAGAATTAGCTTGTACCTAGACTTGTCACCTCCCACACGAAATCTTGGCCCATTTGGCCCCAAAAGGTGGTCGGCCGACCGCATGTTGAGGCTTCTCAGCCCTACGTTGCACGGCCTGCCTAACCTGACCCGTGGGACCTCCAATCCAGGCTCGGTCGAGCCAAACCTTCCAAAAAGCGGTCGGTCGACCGTGGATTTGTCCCTTCAGCCATGCACGTTGCTCCTGAGCGTTGGACCAACATTCCTACCTTGTTTCCGGCACGATCCAAGTGAAAATAGAGGCGAAGGATGTTGGTTTCCCTCTTCTTAACCTCTCCCTCTCCTTCTTCCTCCTCTTACCTTGTTCTTCTTCACCACCGGTAGAAATTCCATCTCCTCTTGCTTCCCTTCTTACCTTCCTTGACTTCACCATGGTTCCACCAAGAAGAAGAGCGAAATGGAAAAGTTTCTACGTGTTGTTGCCAAAAAAAATCACTACCAACTTAGAAGAAAGGGTTTCTGAGGAGAGAATGGCGCGTCTAGGTCTTGAAGACAGCTTTAATGATCTTCGCATTATCACTAATGCAAAGCTCAAGCTCTTATCCAAAGCCTTTGAGAGAGAGGATCTCCTTGCCCCTCCTTCTCCTTAGTCAGCCCTAGAGCCATCGACACAACCTACCTCATGGCTCTGATAGAAGGAAGCATGAAGAGATGCTTATCATCCCTTATGCTAAGGCCATAGGACCTTCTCTCTCCATCTTCTCCCTTAGATTACCTTAGCCCTTCATAGCTACAAGATACTTAGGCATGATAGTCTATCACTCTTGAATCAATGAACATACGCCTAAGCTATCAATGATAAAAGAAACTCTTAGTTCTGCTGGTATCTTACCCCAGCAGAACCCCTGCATTTGATCTACTTCTGTCACTGTTTTCAGCATGCTCCGAAACAAGTATGGGGGAGGTCGGTCGACACTCCAACATATCAAAACACCAGAATGACCATTGAATCATGCTGTACACGTCCATAACACGTTCCACAAAAAAGCTGGACCGAAACGACCACTTTTGTGCATCGGTCGATGCACTTTGGATGCCAAAATTCGGAAAAGAGAGAGCAAAGCAATATTCAGAGGTAAGGGATCTGAATGCAGAGTTTGAAGTGGCCAAACGGCCACAGGGGGCGGTCGGCCGACCGTGCCTATAGGCCCCGGGCCCACCAGCCAGCATCCTTTCAACTTCAAATAGCTATTCTGACTGGTTTGCCACATCTCTCCCTTTTTCCTCTATGCTTTTCATTTGGTTTACTCTTTTCCATTTTAAAATAAAAAAAAAAAAAATAAATATATATTATTAAAATAAAATAAAATAAAATATTATTTCTTCATGAAATCAATTGCTTAGTTTATTTCCCTTTTAATATTGAATAAAAACAAGAAGATCGCATTTGAAACTAAAATTTGAAAAGTGACCTGATCTATGACATTCTAAGGGTAAAAGCGTCATAAAGATGAACTCTTGCCTTTGTTTATACTAGTGGGAAAATATCTTGATAGGGAACCATATTGACTAAGTTGTTGATTAATGTGATACTCGGCTCATGATTCATACCCTATCTATTTAAGGTTCTTGGAGATTAACTTTTGAAAACGTCATAAAGCCATAATGTCACTACTCTTCTATAGTGAGAAAATTCCTACCAAAGCCATATATGCTCGTACATGATATATGCTTTCTACATAAGCTGCTTGCTTTGTGTTGAGTTTGGTCAAGCTCTGTGCCCTTGTTGAGAGATTTATCATGCTCCCAAGATCAAGATCACGTACACGCCACATATACATGCTGCTTCTACATTGGAAGTACGCAGAAACATGTCTTATATTTTCCACATAGTTCATGCTCCATGCTCTAATAGAAAATCCTCTCTCTAGTATGTGCTAGTAAATGGGACATAGACTATGCAAAATTATGAAAAAAATGAATATATATATAGGGGCACTTGAGGTCCCAAGTTTTAGAAAAATGATGAGCACATCAAAGCTCATAGAAAAAAAAATGAATGATGAGCATATCAAAGCTCATAGAAAAATAAAGATAGCTATGTCTCAAAATAATAAGTTAGGAAAGAGAGATCTTATAAAGGAGTTTTGATCATTCGTCATGTTTCCACACACTTGCACATCTTGATCTAAGAGTATGACATTTCTCTCCTTGGATCCGGAATTTGAATTTACAATACATGCAAGGTAAGTTTGCTACATCTTTTATCCCTACCTACAGCTCCACATAAGCATTTAGAGTAGGAGGAAAAAGAAGGCAAATTTCAAACATATGTCTTGGTGAGGAACCATACACCTTATGAGTGATCTAGAGTACTATATGAGGAGTAAGTTGACTTATGTGCTTTCTTTTGAAAACTTATCAAAAACTCCAAGTACTAAAATATGATTTGGGAAGATAACTTTGCTTTGAGAACTGTTCCATTTCTCAACTTCTCAAGGATATATGTTAGCCAATACCACATATTCCACTTGTATGACAAAATGTCTTGAATGAATCTTTATACTTGCTTTATTCTTTGAATAACATAGCCATGTTTACTTTTATCCTTTACTCGAAGACAAGCAAAGAGGTAAGTATGGGGGATCTTGTTGACGATAATTACACCATATTTTTACACCTTCAAAACCGTCAACAAAGGACCATTTCGGGAACCGAACAAGCAAAGAAGAAATGATTTGGTATAAATAACTTGGTTCCACATGTATATGTCCTTTATTTGAATGCAGGCACAAAACATCATAATTCGGGGCTCAACATGACATATTTCTAAGTATGACAAATGTGCAAAGCCAAGCACTGGTTGTTACTCTCCTGCCCAAGTATGACCAGAGGAAAAGGCTCTCTTCTTGCTTTCAGCTGCAGCAAAGCACTGATTGTTACTCTCCTACGTTAGGCAGTCACTGATAAAAGCATGGAAAGTGGGCTTGCTGTTGGTGCCCAAGAACATTTTCATCTCGGGGTTCAGTCCCCTCTTGAAACTAGCGATCTTCTTAACATCAGTGTCCACAAACTCTGGGCAGTAGCATGATAAGCTGGTGAACTGATGAAGGTAGTCATTCATGCTCTTAGTGCCCTAGGAAAGAGTCATGAATTCCTCAACCTTAAGAGCTGTCAGACCTGGCGGTATGTAGTTGTTGCGGAATGCGGTTGTGAACCTGTCCCAAGTAATAGGAGCATTGACAGGGAAGGTGGTACGAAAGTGCATCCACCAAGTCCCTGCGGGACCCTGTAGCTGATGTGCGGCATACTCCACTTTTAGAGTCTCTATCAACCTCATAAGACGAAACTTCTCCTCAATCGTGCCAATCCATTCTTCGGCATCCAAGGGCTCCATTGCATCCTTGAAGACCGGTGGATTGGTTTGCTGGAACTCCTTGAACTGGTTGTACCTATTAGCATCTTCCACAGGTTGGCGAACATTTCCGCCAAGCCCTTGAGCTATGTTGCGGAGGAGATCCTCCACATTCCTCTGAGCTTCCTCAATGTTCCGCTGACTACCAAGCATGGCATTCATGAACATCTCTACTGTCATTAGAGGTGGCGGGGGTGGTGGTACTTGCTCATGATTGTCTCTGGCGTCCTCCCCGACGGCAGCATCGCTAGCACCAGGGGCACTAGCGGTGGTGGCCACGGGCGGGACTCGACCGCGGTTGTTGTTGCCACGGGTGTTAGCTGCCATCTACACAACGGGGTTGAACATGATCAGAAAGGTTGTTGTGAAAGTTATAACCGATAACAACAAGGTGACAAGGAATTTATAAACAATAAATTCTTGCAGGCTCAACAAAAGATCCAACATGGAACAACACGAGTACTTGAATTATTGCAACAAGCATAAATTTGTCCATACATCCATGATTGCCAGCATACATACACTGGACTTTTGGTGTACAGATCCCACCAACAACAAAAGATCCAACACATCAGACCTCCATGACACGAGACGGCGCTTACGCAAAAGATCACAAAAGAGGCGCCCTACTGCTAACAGGACTATCTACGCTGAGACTGCTCGTCAGCGTCGTCGTCAGCACCAGAAGCATCTCCAACTGAGGACCCATTCCCCATGTCGATGTCGGCGTCGGGGGCAGAGGCGTCGTTGACACTGGACTCCTGGCCATCGTCGCCATCAATGTCTCCAAGCTCCATCTCGGCTGCACCAGGGGGCACATAGGGATGCACCCCATGGTACAAGGCATGGAACTCCTCGTGCAGGTTGGCGTTGGCCTCCTCCAGCACTGCCACCTGCTACTGCAGAAGGTTCCTCTCGTCCCAGACTTCATTCCTCTCCTGCACTAGCTGGGTGATCATCTCATCTGCCTTACCTGCAGCCTAAGTCATGTCCTTCACCAAGGTTGTGGCCTCCTCCTCTCTCTCTAGAGCCTGGTCCCTCTGCAGGACCATGTCCTCCAGCTGCTCTTGAAGCCTCTCAACTGAACGCTCAAGCTTCTTCTCCTTCTTCGCAACCTTCCTCTTGTCATCACCTCGCAGGGTGATCATCCTCCAATTGCTGTGCTCAAGACCGTCATAGGGCCTCAGCACTGCAAACATCACGCTCATGGCGTGACTGTCACTGGCCTAGCCCTCCTGTGACCCTCTAACCAAGGCACTCACCTCAGGCTGAACCTAGATAGACTCCCTGGGATCATCCCTAGGAAAGGTACCTGCCAGAGGAGCTGCCAGCTCTCTGGGAAAGCCAGCCATCAGGCTCCTGACAACCTGGAGAGCTGCTCCCTCTGCTGGGGTGTGGCCCTCAAACTCCAGCTGCCAACCATCCCAGCCACGTGCACCCTCCAGTGGCTGCACAGAGATCTGCACATCCACCAAGTGCTCCTCCTGTAGCTGGCGCTCACTCAAGTGTACACCGGCTCCTGGCCCTCAACGTACCCCACATCATGGAGCACCCTCTAGAGCAAGGTGGGCATGCCAAACTCGCCCAAGAAGGTGTCCGAGAGGCGGCGGTTCCTCGGGGCCAACTGGTGACGCGGTACTCTACCGGTGGACTTGCGAGCGGTGTTCTTGGTGCGGGCCATCTATTACAAGGGTATTTCTGGTGAGAACAGTATCATAACTCATTTAAACGGGGAAGGATTTTAATTTAAATTTTTAATTAAGGAAACGGTAGAGTTTATGCAATGATATGTCATGACAGTATGATATGATGCATGCATGTTCTTACGTTCTCACAACCTATGAAGGATCCCATAAGAACCCTTTCTACCGTTAGGTCGGTGGCATACATCGATCTCTCATTAATTGTAACTATGCGTACTACACGATAGCGCTGTTATGTACCTGCAGAAAATCTATTTCAGTCCAAAAAGAATAATCCCAATGTAGAAAATTCACCGGGCACTTCCTGATATGCACTAAGTACATATCAGTTGATTACCAAAACCTTATGCACCAAGCTCGGAAAACCCACCCAGCAAATCATACTCGCAGATATGTTCGCGTAAAGCTTGCATATCTTTAAGTAAACATATCACTTCCCTAGACCAATGGTTGGAAGGTCGTGCTCTCACAACTCACAAATAGTTTTAATGCAATTTTCGAAACTTGTATCGTTCTACCAAAGATCGATACCCCGGCACCTTTTAAAGATCCAGCATGAGCAAATCCTTGAACCAAGTTAGTACTTAGATAAGCCACCTGAACTAGTAACTGGGCATAAGGGATATGACCTAGGCACACTTATGGTTTTGCTTTTCAAAATGGAAACGCACACGAAAACTTTTGGTAAATAGTTTGTATAGAAAACTAAGTTTTTTTGGTTTGGAAATACAATGTGAATAGTAATCTACCGAACCATGCTCCGATACCAGCTGTAACAGAACCATCCAAATTATAAGAGATCAAGTACTAAAGTAGCCGAATTAACTGCCACTTAAGAGCACTTGAGCCCATATAATCCTGGTAGTCCGCGAAATCTCGAAGGATTTCTCAAACATTTCCACAATACAACCAAGATCGAGATAGCTCAGTAGCACCATTCACACGATATAAAGTTCAACATAATAAAATGGTATCGGAGTGCGAATACTCAATAGTTATTACAGACCATAGTTCAAATTGAAGGAGTAGCGGAAGTCTTTGAAACACGACAAATCTCCAAAGTAGTTCTTAATAAAGTGCCATACTAAGGGACATATCCCGCAATAGCAAAAGAGGAGTCTGGAAGTGACCAAGCCCATGGTCTAGAAGTCATCCCCAGCGGGGTAGAGACAGTTAACACAATAACCATGCAGGAGCTGACCATCTGCAAAACAACATGAGATAAAAACCTGAGTACAAGAAGGTACTCAGCGAGACTTACCCGCCATAAACGAAAATAAGGACTCCAAGGAGAATGAAGGCTTATGGTGGTTTAGCTGACTCTTTTTGCGGAAAAGCATGCGACTAACCTTTCAAGTTTTAGTAAAGATATAGCAGCAAGCTTTTAGTAATATTACCTGTCATCTACATTAGCCACGATTCTATGCCAAGCATGTTGGATTTAAGCAAACAAGAGATTCCATCATCATTCGGCTTTCCATAAACCGGATCACCAACATTAGTTTCATAGTCATGTAAATGTTGTCATCACCCTAGTCAAGTGCTCTCTAACCAGGAGCGATGGCGATTCGAATCGGATTCCTACTCAGCTGAGGGGGTATTCCCTACACAAACCATACTCACGCGCGTAGTGAGCTACAGGTCACCGAAGACGCTACTCGGGTAAAGTCGCAGGATGAACAGGGACCACCGACACCCAGGGGCCGCCCGAAAGCCAGCACGTGTGAAGGTCTTAGATCGTGCCCCTGTGTCCGAACCCTGCCTCGCACCAGTATGATGCGTGGCAATCCAAACCCGACCCGAGTAGTGTACCGGCTTCACGGTCGGAACGACTTATCCTTCCAGTTAAGTGTAGGGCATGCGTTCAACATGACCAGACGAATGACAACAAAAACAATCATTAATTGACACGGTCGAGTCACCCCCATCCAAGTACAGGGAGTTTCCCCCCGATCTTAGTTCCATTAACCATTCCGGCCATCATCCCAAGATAAGCCATAGCATGTGATGAGGATATATTCCTATATCTCGCGGGTAATGAAATCACCCGACTTCTACCGAACTAAGCCAACTAAGCATGATTGCCACGATCGAACTTTGGGTAACAAGGTGATGGTAGAAAAAGGATAACAAGGTAATATGCATCAACAGTTGCACTGAACTCTTATACTTAATGCATCAATAAAGCAGGAATAATAAATGTTAGCCTTTTGCAAACCGGGAGACTGCTCTGGGGCTTGCCTTGCTCAAAGATGTTGGCGACGTGGTTCGGGCACTCCTGCAGCTGGTCCTCCTCACCGGGATCCTCAGGCTGCACCTCTTGAGTGGCTAGCTCCTGCTCTGGGGTCACGTTCTCCGGGTTCTCGTCCTGCGATCCTGTATGATGCGATGTGAGCATATATAAGTGCATATGATGCGAATGGGTACATGATGATATGTATGCGAAGTGTTGCATGCATAACTTAGTAAATTTCCATCCACTTAACACTTAAGCAAGCAAGGTTAACTTTAGTAGCCCTTTCTAATATGGTAAGATAACATCGAAAATTAAGTTGTACTATGAAAAGCATCAAACAGTTCAGCCTGCATTTTTATTTAATACTAATAAATACAAGGATAGCTCAGAAAAATTACCAGATATATATCTTGCATGAAGCAATTATTAAAATTCATTAAAGTAGTTGTTTATCACATTTTCAACCCTACACAAATTTGCTACACAGAACATAGGGTAGTTCATATTTTTCTTAGATAGATCTCTATTACAGAAACTTAACCAAACAAGTTTCACATTTTTCAGAGCTATATTTTAAGTATTATGCATTTCTCAAGTTTCAGCCATTAACAAGATTAAATAAATCTACACAGAAAACTTGTACAATAAATCATGTAAAATACACTAAACTGCAGATCTGAAAAATAGAAACCTAACAAAACTAGTTTGACATACGAATTGATATGCATTTTACAAGATTCAAACGAATTAAAGGAAATCAATTTCTTTTCTGTTTTTAACCTAAAACGCTACACGCACCCGAAACGTGCACACACGCAACGCACACTGCGACCGACGGGTGGGGCCTCGGGGCCACGCGTCAGGCGCACACACAGGCGCACACAGGCGCACCCGGCGGCGGCGCTGCTCATCGCCGGCGAGGTCTCCGGCGACGGGGTCACCTTTGCCGGCTTTGCCTTCGCAAGGCGGAGCCGATGGCGGCCTCAGATAGGCGTGTGGGGGCTCGTAGGGAGCTCTCCGCCGGCCATGGAAGTATGGTGGCGGCGCGACTCTGGCCGCGCTACCGAGCGGTTAGCGACGGTTGAGCCTCGTGGGTGCTCTGCGGAGCTAAGCGAGCTACGAGCAGAGCAAGAGGGGGAGCAGACGGCGCGGAACGGCGCGGCGGCGCTCGGAGCCAAACCCGACGGCCGCGGCTTGGCACGAGCGGTTCCGGTCGCTCGGCGGCTTACCGTGGCGGACGAGTGGCGTGGCGGAGCTGGCGCGCGCGCGGAGGTCGGTGGCGCGGAGCTGAGCTACGGGAACGGCGCGCGACCGGCGCTGGAGGCGACGACGGCGCGCGGTACGCTGCTCTGAGTGAGAGAGCGAGGGCGAGAGGGGGACAAAAGGGAGGTAGAGGCGCTGGTCGGGACGGCCACCGCCCCGGCTGGCCGTACGTCGGCGGCCGCGTGGCGCGCGATGCCTGACGGCGCGCGGCCGGTCGGTGCGTTTGCGTGGCGCGGGTGGGAACGGTGCGGGCGCGCGGGCGCAGCGCGGGAGCGTGGGCAGGCCGGCTTCGGCTAGCGGGCCGAAAGGGTGGCGTCGACCCATTAAGCCAGGTAAACCTTTTCTATTTTTGTTTTTCAATTTTATTTTTCCAAAATTGTTTCAAACCACATTTTGACTAATTTCAAAAGCTTTTCAAGCTTTGGTGAAAATACCAATATTGCTCAGAAAATTAAACTGCACACAATTGCTTTAAACATCTATGTCAAATTTGGTTTACTTTTTAAACTAGAAATTCAAACCCAATTTAAGACCTAAAGAAACATTAATTTAAATATTACTAAAGTCAATTTAAATTTCAGGAAATTAAACTTATTCTTCCATCACAATTAAAGCATTAAACTTTAGGTTGCAATTAGCAGGATGGTTCAAGGTTAAACATATTAAACAAACAAAGATTATAGCAAAAGAGATTAAACACATGAAATGATGATGCTATGCATGAATGCTTTATGGGGTGAATGCTTAGGTTTAATTAAGAATGGTTTAATGATGCTTAACACTTGAGATGTTACAGCGAGATCGCAGCGTGGGTCACGAAGGCGCTCGACTTGGCCCGTGCGCCGCCACGTCCCCGCAATGGAACGTCTACAACGCCGCGTAGTTGTCGCACCGGATGGAGGCGGCCAACCGCCGCATTGCGTGCTAGACAGAGGTGCCCATGTCGACAGAGGCAGGACCTCCCAACATGCAGGCCGTGTCCTCCGCCAGCCACCATGGGCTGTTCCACATGCGTCGTTGCTCCTTGACCCCCTGCCGCGTCGTTGCTCCTTGACCCTCTGTTGTGCCGGCGTGTGTTTTGACGGTAAAACTAACGGAATGGTAGTTTCAATTCACGGTATCAACTTTTAGTGGTATTTTACAGGGGCGAAATCTTTCAGTGGTATTTTACGGAGGTCACAATCTTTCGATGCTACATAGCCAATTTTCCCTTTTATAACTCTCTTTTTGGTAAAGAACCTAGTAGTAATGTCAGGCTAGGAGTAGATTTCTAGGAAGAGAAGGAGAAAGTCACACTAGAAGAAAATGACTATTTAGAAGACCCATTCGCAGAAGAGGAAGTTATATTCAACTCTTATGCTGAAGGTGCTATGGGTTTTCTTTCCACTTCTATCAAAACTTCTGGAACACTATTTAGAGGGATTTCATGAATTTGATAAGAGAGTTTGAGAAAAGAGATTTAAATATCGATAGACTTAACTATGCCATGATTACTCTCATTCCTAAAGAACCCGAGGCAAAAGGTTTTAAGAAGTTCAGACCTATAAGTTTGTTAAATTGGTTCAACTAGTGTAGAGAGGAGTAACTTAGCCATTAAGTGTTTAGTGATCATAATTGACTAACATTGTTGATAGGTGCTTGACTTTTTAGTTAGAGCTACAACAAAACCCTTTTCCATATTTAGTTGACTAACAAAGTTACTCTAGTGATTTGGTAGATATTTTATAGATTATTTACCATTTAGTACCTTTTTCAACATGGCACGGACAGCTTGCACTCGTGCCGCTTAGGGACCAGAACACGGCCCGCCTCTCTGCACGGACGTGTCACCCGGCATGAACACACCTCCTCCACCCGTCCTTGTGTGAGCAAGTCACTTGTGCCTTCCACATGCGGCTGCGCAGCCGTCCGTCAGATCCACCGTCCTGGGCGTTCTGGTGTGTGTGGGTGGGTAGTTGGGGGGGAGCGGCTACGGGGGCTATTAGTGCAACATGAAGCGGGTTGAAGCTAATTTTTTTAACTTCACCTCTCTCTTCCTTGTTTCGGCATAGTTCGATTTGATGGATAAAGCTGAAAAACGGCTACTGTCATGAATCCATAACAAACGGGCACTAGTATATTTGTATTTTGATTTTTTATAAGGGGGTGTTTGTTTCCTAGGGTCTAAACTTTAGACCCGTCACATCGTATATTTGACACTAATTTGAAGTATTAAATATAATTTAATTACAAAACCCATTACACAGATTGAGTCTAATTTGCGAGATGAATCTATTAAGTCTAATTAGTCGATGTTTTGACATTGTGATGTTACAGTAAACATTTGCTAATGATTGATTAATTAGACTTAATAGTTTCGTCTCGCTATTTAGTTTACTCCCATGTAATTAGTTTTTTAATTTTCTCATGTTTAGTCCTAATTACCATCTAAATGTTCGATGTGACACTGTCTAAACTTTAGCCCCTGGATCCAGACATATTCTAAGAAACGGTTTCTTTAGGTCGGTCTTAGTGTGAAAGATTACAATGTCACATGAAATGAAATAAAACTCAGATCAAACCAACTCTCCATTCTATAATTTTAAAGTCATTTAATTTTTTGACTCGTAGAGTTTTTATTGATACCAAAAGAATTTTATCTATATAAGTCTGTTTTTTTTTTTAAATATAGAGTCATGTCATCGTGACAATATATTTAATGCAAATCTGAGACATACCAGATCCATCCATTCCGACGTCCTAACTTCTGATGAAGTTTCCGGTGATCCGGCCAGTCACATGGACACGTGGGCCCAGGCCACCTTCTCACGGTTAATAGTTTGCTTTAATACGTCGCAATAGTCAGCACCCGCCACCGTCGCCTCGCCGTCGCCTCCTCGTCTCGTCCACACCGAATCGAGAGGCCATCACGGCAACAGCCAACACTCGCATGGAGACAGAGCAACCAAGCGTCGTAGCCCTAGCAGCTCCAATGGCGGACTCCGACGACGCGCCGCCGGCCGTGCCACGCCGCCCACCGCGCCCCACCCGCGGTGCTGCCGCTGCCCAGGGCTTCGCGGCCGCGTTGCGCCGCCGGCTGAGCTCCGGCGCCGCGGCGGCGGCACGCGCCAGCTTTGCGGCAGACTCCGGGGACGAGTCCGGCCCCGGGGAGCCCTCTTCGTCCCGCCGCCGCGACAACGGCGGGGACGCCTCGTCCGCCGGCGGCGGCCGCGGACGGGCAGGGGACTTCTCCGCTTTCACTTTCCGTGCCGCGGCGCCTGTCCACCGTAAAGCCAAGGAGAGCCCCCTAAGCTCCGACGCTATCTTCAAGCAGGTGAGAGCAGATGCCCATTTGATTGCCGCGCGCCCGCGTGAGCTGTTCGTCGAATTGTTACATACTCTGCGTCCGATTTAACTTTCTTCACCATGCTTGTTTGATTTCACTAGTTACGATTTTTTGAACTCATGTGTAACCAATTAATCATAGCGGGGGAGTTTTCCAGGTGCATCTACGCATGTGGGATAAAGGCGTCGCCTTTTTTTTTTCAGAGAATCTGGGAGGGGAAATTAACATTTCGTGCTGCATATGCGAGTGAGAAGCTCGAACCTACCATACTGCGTGCTGCCCACAGTTCATTCTAATTATTAGTACACCAACCTTTTGATGACATAGTTAATTAGTGACGTGATATGTGGATTACTGAGGATAAAAGGAACTTTTTTTGGGAGCTATGAGTTCAAATCACGTGACCTCCTTTATTGACATCATATGTGACCTGCCATTTTACAAATGGATCCAGCACATAATATGCGTGCTTCAGCTCATATGGTAAGGTTAAGGTCATAGTGAGGTCCCTTTGGAACGTCGGAATTTTTCCTGTTTCCTGTGTTTTTTTTTTGTGTGTGTGAAAAATGATCTGATTCTTCCTGTATGATCCCTATGGAATTCCTGCCTAAAGGGGCCCTATGTGGCTATGCTTTTCTTTTTTCCTCTAATTTTCGCTTCTCTTTTTGTGTTTTTTTGGTGCTGCTTATCAGTGTATATTGTTTTACCATCTAGCTGATTGAGCGCCTGTTAGCTAATACTTCTCTTTTGTTTTTTGACAGAGTCATGCAGGCCTGTTCAACCTATGTATTGTTGTTCTGGTTGCAGTGAATAGTAGGCTCATTATTGAGAACCTGATGAAGGTTCTTGTCATACTTTTTGGATTGAGCAAATTGATGCCATTGGTCTTTCGCCTCTCACTCAACATATTTGAGCTGTCTTTTTTTATGCCTTTTGCAGTATGGCTTATTAATAAGGTCTGGCTTTTGGTTCAATGCTACATCATTGCGAGACTGGCCACTGCTAATGTGTTGGTAATAGTCAATATTGCTCTATCGTCTACTTCAATGAATTCGTTCGAAACTTATGAGCTAATTTATATTTTCAGCCTTAGTCTACCTGTGTTTCCCCTTGGTGCATTTGCAGTCGAAAAGTTGGCATTCAACAATCTCATTACTGATGCTGTAAGCGCACCACCTCCTTGCTATGAAGCTTACTTTTTCTGGTGTCAAGGTTCTTATTAACAATTTATACATTTTCCCATACTGTGTATGGACGACGGACTATTAGTTTCATTTATAAAACAGTTGTGAGACTCCTTTTGTTTGTATTGTTTCTCCAAATTTTGCTTATAAACCATCAATTTGTGGTTCTTTTCTTTTTCAGGCTGCTACCTGTTTTCACATCCTTCTTACAACATTTGAAATTGTATATCCAGTGCTCGTGATTCTTACGTAAGTATATGTAATAACATTTGAAATATATGATTGATTATGCACTTCGCTCTGCATCAAGATATTGTCATCTTGTTTATCTAGAAAGCACCTAGAAGCAGAATAAAATGCAGTATGCTGTCTAGTTCATATGAATCTACCATAAGTTTACATCAAATGTCAAATTGCATCTGTAATTTTTGGAAAATAGTGCTTTTGTACAAATATCTTGCTATTTTGCATTGTGTTAATACCAAATTCTGTTACTGGGTTCAGGTGTGATTCTGCAGTTTTATCAGGCTTTGTGTTGATGTTTATTGCCTGCATTGTTTGGCTGAAGCTTGTATCTTTTGCACATACAAACCATGATATAAGAAAACTGATCACAAGCGGCAAGAAGGTACACTGTGCTATATTGTTTCCTCTTCTGTTTGCGTTATATTTGCTTTAAAGCTCCTACTTTAATTATGTAATTAGTTGGTCAGAATGAAGCAAATATTCAGTCCTCTATTTTCTGTGTTTTATAAATACATCTGAAATACCATCCAAGGGGATTACAATCCGTTTGACTTGATTGAAGTAGGTCTCAGATTTTCTTTTGTAAGAATCCTTATGGAAGAAGATATTGGCATTTATCCTTTTTGTTGCCCCTTTTGTTTTCAAAACACATCTGAGTAATTATCCATGAGAATTTGATTTAATTGAACAAGTACTTAGCAAATATTTTAACCTACTCTAGTGATTCTTCTGTTACTCTGTCAGAATTCCTTAGGATATGTGATACTTAATGCACCAAAGGGATTTTAACATAAAAAACATTTACAATGAACATTGATATGCTGCTGGACCTGCTGCTTCTCATCAGTGGGTTTTCCTCCCTCTCCCGACTCCCTTGTACTTTGTTACTTTTAGAGATGTTCATAGTAGTCCAGCCTTCTGTGGCCCAAGGTGCTGGGCTTAGCTTAGTCGTGGGTTTGTCTATGTAATGCGTAAAACTGTTGTTACTAAAAATATATAATACTCCCTCCATCCCAAATTATAAGACATTCCAAGAATCTTGGAGAGTCAAAGCATCTCAAGTTTGACCAAACTTCTTATATAATAATATAATAATGTTTATGATGTCAACTAAGTATCATTAGATTCTTCATCAATTATATTTTCATAGTATACATATCTGATATCATAAATCTTTCTATTTTTCTTAATAATTTTGGTCAAACTTGAGATGCTTTGACTTTCCAAGAATCATAGAATGCCTTATATAATTGGGATGGAGGGAGTATATCTTATTCATGTAATATTTTTTAATTAAATATAAAAAAAAAGACTAATATTTTGGGCTTCAGGTGAGGAGTTGAGAAATTCTATGTCCAACCTGGTTCGATGCATGATCACCTCAATTGCTACTGGTTATGTTCTTTTTACATGTATTTAACTGTTGTTACATAAGTTAATACACCCTTTTTATTAGGTTGATAATGAACTGACCACGGCTGACATAGATAATTTACAAGCTCCAACTCTTGGGAGTCTAACATACTTCATGCTGGCTCCGACACTCTGTTATCAGGTAATTTTCCGGTCTTGTATGTTTATCTAAAGCAGATATATGATTTATTTCATTGCCTTTTCACTGCCCATTTCTGGTTAGCAGCAGAAGGGGTTCTGGCAAGCTGTAACATTTTAGAAATGTACTACTTTCGTTTTGTATGCAGCCAAGTTATCCTCGAACACCTTATGTTAGAGAAGGTTGGCTGGTTCGTCAAATTATTCTATACTTGATATTTACTGGTCTCCAAGGATTCATTATTGAGCAAGTAAGCTGTTTATATATCTCCATATATCTTGTAAAATATTCTCATACAATTCTTAACCTTTTATTGATTTTACAATCTTGCAGTATGTAAATCCTATTGTTGTGAACTCTCAACATCCATTGAAGGGAGGATTGCTGAATGCTGTAGAGACTGTTTTGAAGCTCTCACTACCAAATGTCTACCTGTGGCTTTGCATGTTCTATTGCCTTTTCCATCTATGGTAAATTATATTTTCTATCTATTCATTCAAATTCAAATAGATGATTGATCCTGATATTATTCTAACATCAGTCATCTATGCTGCTTCTCAGAACTTCCATGCTCTGGGAGAAATTTGTTTTCTTTTATGCTCTTTCAAATATGCATGTTTGCAGTTTTGAACTTATATTGATCTATACAGGTTAAACATACTTGCTGAGATTCTTCGATTTGGTGACCGTGAATTCTACAAAGACTGGTGGAATGCAAAAACAATTGATGAGGTGAAATACTATCGTGTTCGTTGCAACGTATTACTTCATTTTTCAAGTATAAAAGGAATCTAGTTAAGCATAGCTGATGTTGTGTATGTTGTTTGCTGTTGTTGCTTGTGCTGCTGTACTTGGATGGGATCAGTACTGGAGAAAATGGAACATGGTATGCCTTTTCTTTCTTTGCAATAATAATTCTAGCAAGAATGTACTACCTGACATGATATACACAGTTGTGGTTAGATGTTAAAGCAATTGCATAATAAGAATGGCAAATCACTTTAAAATTGTTGAGAACAATGAAATCTGTACTCTTTTGGTACACAGAACTATTCTAATTTGTATGTTCCAAGTAGGCTGAATAATACCATGAATTTGATGGATTTATTCTTCTCCAATGACCTTTGTTGGTCCATCAATTTTATATTAATTTCATTTGCTGAACTATTATGACTAATAATGTCCACATTTTGACAGCCTGTGCATAAATGGATGGTTCGTCATATATATTTTCCTTGCATGCGAAATGGTATATCAAAGGTAAAATAATATTTTGTGTGGATGTTCTGCTCACGGTTGCTTCCAGTGCATATCAGACTAAACTGTAGCTTCATTACAGTTTGTGCCTCGTAGATCCCTTAACCAGTCAGTGCTTGCCTGTAATTCCTAATTTTTTTAAAGGGACTATAAGAATTACTCCATGCTGTTTAGGACAATCTAATTAGTTCATCAGTGAAACTGAAGTTCATGTACTCATAGATCTGCAAGTCCTACAGTAAAAGTATCATTTGAGTTTATTGAGCAATAAGAATGTGCTTAATTTTTTATGGATCTACGGTCCTCTAATCTAGCTCCTATACTTGAGGTGCTATACTCTGTTAAGTCCAGTCTTTTGTGCTGTTATTATTACTGTTCAAAGAGTCATTTGTGCTTAGTTTATTGCAGGAAGTTGCTGTTTTTATATCATTCTTTGTTTCTGCTGTACTTCATGAGGTAACTTACTCATATACCTTAAAGCTCTTCATATGCATATATTAGTTATATACTTATCTATTTTTAAATGTGTCCTTTCTAGTTTCAACATGCTTTTGGTCAAACTTACCAGCTTTAGATTACTTGGATGAAGTGCTCTAAATATAAAATTCATTGTTTCATAATCCAGTCTCTTTCGAGAAAATTATGATACATTTTTCTTTACAATCATTCACCAGTTATGTGTTGCTGTTCCCTGCCGCATACCCAAGTTCTGGGCTTTCTTAGGAATCATGCTTCAGGTAATCTAATACAACCCAAGATGCTGTGGATTAGTATCCAACATTTCTTTTTTCTCTTTTCTCATTTTTATTTTTTACGAGTTCTTTTTTCATTCACTTTATAGTCTGCGGTCTTGTCAGCGCCCGCAGACATCAGTCTCTAATAGAGCTCCATGTATTCATGTGGTCTCCTCCTAAACAGGAAACTGTTCTGACACCATGTTTATTTTCCTCTTTTTACCAGATTCCCCTCATCATATTGACATCATACCTCAAAAATAAATTCAATGACACAATGGTGAGCCATATTTTCCCTAGTTGATACATGTTAAGATTGTTTTTTTTTCATGGGAACTTGTCTAACTTGTGGTATATTCAATAGGTTGGCAATATGATCTTTTGGTTCTTTTTCTGCATATACGGGCAGCCAATGTGCGTTCTATTGTATTACCATGATGTGATGAACCGGACTGAGAAGACAAAATAACCTTCTGTAGACCCTTTTTGGTGTTCCATTTTTCCATCATGCAACCTGAAAGCAATAATTTGTGCACACTCCATAAAACAGGATCGTGTCTTCCAGTTTTTTTGTGGTAATTCTTTAGATCTTTATCATGTGTATGGTGGATAACCTCATTGCCACCATTGTATCTGTATATAGGTCTAAGTCTGCTGACGTTTTACATGTAAATGTAATGGCTAATTATTGTCCTCCTTTCTGCACTAGTTCTACTTATTTTCTCTTGATCTTTAATATTAAGAAAAGGAACTCTTAGAACACACACACACCATTCTACTTCTACCTGGTGATGATGTTACATACTCCCTTTATTTTAAATTTAAATTATAAGTCATTCTAAAAATCTTGGAGAGTCAAAACATTTAAAGTTTAACTAAAATTATAGTGAAAATTATAAATTATAAGTCATTCTAAGAATCTTTGAGAGTCAAAACATTTAAAGTTTGACCAAAATTACAGAGAAAAGCATTTAAAGTTTCATCAAATTATAGAGAAAATCATAAATATTTATGACATCAAATAGGTATAATATAAAAATATAATTGATAAAGAATCTAATGATACTTAGTTGGTATCATAAAAGTAATTATATATTTTAGATAAACTTGAGATGTTTTGACTCTTCAAGATTATTGGAATGATCTATAATTTATTTATAGGTAGACCTTGATGTCTTCTCACTTTATTTGATTTTGAATATAAGGCCCCGTTTGGATGTAATTTAAGAGTTTTATAAGAATACTATGGTTTTGTTTTTAAACCATAGTATTATTGGAGCATAACTTTACTCTAGAGAAAATCTCTTTTGTTTTTAAACCGTGTCAATCGATTACGCACCTGTCGAACCAAACAATAAATAGAGCGATCAGGTGCTACTGTTAATCGGTACTAAGTGATAGGGTAAAACGTCTGAACCAAACACTGTCTGACTGTTTCTGCTGGTTTAAACAGTCGGAGTAATTCATGCTTATGTTTATTACAAACAAATGACATGGATAAAAAATAGAGATCTTGGCAGCCGGCGTTCTACTACGACCGGAACTTGGCTCCTATCTTGGAGACCGTCTCCTGGTCGGTGAGGAACGTCTTGGCGAGGAGGTCGTCGGCGAGGCCAGACCCAAAGAGCGTGTCGGCGAGGAGCACCAGGCCGGGGTTCTGGCTGCTGAGCGTGGCGTAGAGCGCGGCCGGCGCGGTGCCGTTGTTGTAGAGGAAGTGGACGAGGCCCTGCGGCACGGCGAAGACGTCGCCCTTGTGCAGCACCTTGGCGAAGACCTTGTTGTTCGGGTACGATGTGACGAAGCCGAAGTAGACGGTGCCGTCCAGCACCACGGCCGTCTCCGACGCCCGCGGGTGGTAGTGCGCCGGGAACACGGCCCCCGGCGCGACGTCGACGCGCGCGTGCGACGCGCCCAGCGTGTTCAGGCCCGGTATCTGCACGGGCAGCGCCGTGAACCCGTACCGACGGCTCGCCGTGCCGCCCGGGTGGTCCACTCCGGCGAAGAAGAAGTCGTCCGGGGTCACCGTCGCCGGGTCCTTGCACGGGACCCCGTTCACGCGCACTGCGTATGCATGCGTGCAGACATTCAGTCGTCGTCGTCACTAGTTACTGCTGCCCGCTCCAGGTCGATCAAAATTCAAAACACATGGGTCGGATCGAGCGATCAAAGGTCAAACCTTTGGATGTTGTGTCGGCGACGCAGAAGTCTTGGAGAGGGTTAGGGTCGAAGGCGCCGCCATGACCGGCGGCGAGGGCGACGACGGCAGTAAACACCAGAAGCAATGCGCTAGCCATGGTTGTTGATACTTTTTTTTTGAAATGATGCTCCTTTGTTGGATTGGTATTTGGCCTTGTGATTGGGCACATATATATAGGGCGACTGTGGCGAGGTTCTTCTGAAGCAAGGAGTAATTAATGGTCAATATATATTACAGTGCATAGAAGGAAAAGAATGACCTCCATGGAAATAAGTAATGGAAATTCTTTTCCAAAGAATATCATATCAGGCTCAAATTAAAATGCGCCCGTCAATGGAAAAAAAACCCCTATCCATGGCATTGGCTTGTACTCTTGTCTTGTAGTAAATATATTGAGTCTGAAGAAGATGTGAATTCAAACACGTGAGCGAAAGATAGTAGTACTCGACATTAGTGCACCTTGTGCAAGGTCAAGAACCAAGAATAGTATAGTAGTATGATTTCAATATGCTGATGAAGAAGAAGAAGAATCCAACTCAATTATTTACTTATTTATTTTGTTAACACAACTCATTTCATTTATTAGTGCAAGTTGTATTTTCCACCAACCGAATAATGAATGGCGTACTTATTATATATTAGCGATTGAAGTGATGTTAAGGAGCCATGCATGCATATATACGTTGTATATGGCAGTGTATATGACAGCGATTGAAGTGAATGGTGTACTTATCTGGCAGTGTATTGAGTCAAAAGCAAAAACATAAAAATCTTTAATAAAATCCATATTTTATTCACTGTAAAACTTTAATCAGCGTATGCGTAGCGTGGGAACTTTGGAATTTCCTTTTGCAGCATCAGCCGTGATCTTGTGGATTTGCAGATGGATTTGAATTTAGTTTGAACATGAACCTTTTTCAAGTGATCATGGTATATGTATGCTCATGGTTTATTTATGATTTAAAAATTTAAAATGTATGCTTATTGCACCATGCGCTCTCACCAAATCCGCACTAATTAAATTATACTCCACCACGATTGCAACCTTTGGCTCTACTATTTAGCTCACCGAATAATAAATAAGGTAGTTTGTCTTTGCCTCCACTCTTATATGATCTTGTCTTTTAGTCCACTTTTAGCTCACTTATGCATGAATCCAGGCTGTGTTTGGAAGAACGATCAGTAACGAATAAGAAGTTATGACAACAGATAAGTTAAGAAAAGTACCTATTCTAAATTATATAATGCTTTGAATTTTTTTGTACATCGGATTTCCTGCGTATCAAGACATAATGTATGTCGATCAAGACACATAGGAATCTGATGTCAAAAAAAGTGAAGCGGCTAATAATTTAGAATAGAGGGAATAGTTAGCAATTAACATGGATGACCTTTTTGCAAATATTTGCCAAAGAAACTACAAGGACCTCATCATTGCAAATATTTACCAAAGAGCTTTCAAATCTACATAACAGGAAACAAGCCAAGCCACACTACTATCTTCCAAACACCAAACCCACTATTCTTAAGGCCTTGTTTGGATCAAGCAACTAAGGATCTGTTTTGACTCCCTCGTCTAAACTTTAGAGCTCTAAAAATCTTAGAGTACTTTAGCCCTTTGTCTTCTTCTTCCTTTTTTGTTTTCTCTGTTACTTAGTTTTATCCATATTCTATGAGATGTCCATAATATATTTTTGTTCTAGAATATTATTCTTGTGAGGTGGAATATTTTTTCTCAGACTTAAATGGTATGACAAGATTTAATAATAAAATTATTTTATATAGTGTAGTGGTAGGGTAATGACATTCGTGTTCAACTCCTACTCACACTAATGTTGCTCATATTTCCTTTTTCTTGAGAAAGCAGAGTGGCGTGTTGGCTGGAAGCAAGGGCATGCGCGCACAGAAGTGGGAGGGCGACATAGCTAGTTGGTGCGGTGATTGCGGCGCTAGGTGCATACGGTGTATAACATGACCCTGTAATCGGACCTCACGAAGTTATTAAATGATATATTTCATGCTCCACTTGATCTCTCCTCAAATATGAAATTTGTTTTTTTTCTACGATTTTTAAGCTATTTTCGAGGTTTTTTTGTTCGTCAGATTTAATTTTGATTTGAGACAAATTTCTTGAGGAATTTTGGTGCTAGAACACAAGGCTTGGTTGATCGCTCCTAACAAATCTAACTTGACTGCCACGAATTTGAAGTTTTACCAATTTTTTTCTTCACCTAGGTGGTTCCCGATTTTCTGAAATTGATGGTTAAATTCTCAGTCTTGTTGAGGATTTGCTGTTGGCATGGATGGGAGATGATATGACAAAGCTGTAGTTAAAATCTCAGCTCAAGCCAATTCGATTTGTTTAGTAATTTTCAGGTGTAGTACTTGTGTATTTAACCAAGCCTTATTTGACTATACCGCTGAAAACCGGCGAAAACGGTCCTACCGGTCACAGTATACCGCTGAAAATGGTATTGACCGGTTTCGTAATTTTTTTAAAAAATTTGATCGAAATTTGGGTAAATTTTGAAGTATTTTGACCAAATCGAAAACACCTGTCAACGTATGCAGCTATTTCCTTGGTTCAACTGGGTTTCTTTCAGTGGTTGATTCTCTCTTTCCTCCGCATTAGTCCCTGCAGCAGTTCTATTTTTTTTTTATCCATTCGCCCTAGAGTTCGTCAAGCGACAATTTCAGTTCAGCAGGAGTGCAACAGCAGCAGCTCGAGCTCGGCTTCTCTCAGCCCGAGCTCAAGCAGGCCGGCTTCAGTTTTAGGTTCAGCAACAACAGCATTTAGACAGTATAGACACCGGCCTTGGTTTTAGGTTTGCAGTTTAGTGATTTCCAAATTGTTTGAGGATTAGCACAAGATGGTTTTCTTTCCTGTGATGCTATTGGTGTGTTACAGAGATAAAATATTGACCAGGTGTAGTACTTGTGTATTTAACTATTTATAACAGTATGTGTGCTAGTGTAATGATAGTACTGCAGTACATCATTCTCTGTTTTCAGATTAACACATGATCAGTAACATGTTTTTATATCTCGATCATCACCCCTAAATTTATTTTCAGTAGCTGCTTATTTTGAGCTCTCGTTGCTTGTCTCAGCTTTGAATTGAGTTAGCTTTCTTGAACCGGTTTAGTGATAATGGTCTGCTCGTCTGTGTGTTGTCATTAGCGGCTACAGTAGCAAATTACTGTTTCTCTTTGGTGTTGGTGTCTGCTGCTGCTGCGACATGCTAACAACCACGTCTACTTTTCTACTCCCTCCATCGTAAATTATAAGACATCGTAAGAATCTGAGAGACAAAGCATCTTAAGGTACGTTTGGGAGTGCTCCATAGAGCAGATTCGGTGCGTTTGGGAGTGCTCCATAGAGCAGATTCGGTGCGTTTGGGAGTGCTCCATGGAGCAGATTCTCACAGAGAATCAATCCTCGGCTTCCAAACAATTTTTTCGAGTGATTTCGTGAAGTGATTATCTGAAATGAATTAAGAGCCTGAAAACTGAAAAAAAAAAAACTTCTCTATGGAGTGATTCTCCATATTGATTCATTTTTAGACTTAGAATTACTTCACCAGAGAATCAAGTAGCACAACTGAAGAATCAGGAACCATGTCTCTGTCAAATAGGCCATCAAGTTTGACCAAAATTATCACTACTACAAAAAACTTAATGAGGACCGTCATAAATAATTAACCGAGGCAAACAAACACAACCAGCTTCCAATGAATAGCTACGGTTAATATGGCCTTTACGGAGAGATGGTTACTCTAGATTAATACGATTAACCAAGGCGGTCCTAACACGACCAAAAAAATTTTACTCCTTATTCACACAGGCGTTTGAACTCTCGACCTCACCTTCTCATACAACTCCCTCTACAACTCAATTCATTTGTCACTTGTGTCAATAATAAATATGTTTTTTCCTCATATTATACTTAACCAAATTTGACTTGAGTGTTTGAGACTCTTAACAAACTCAAATAAAAAAATTATCAACTACAAAGTTCTTTAACTTTTTGAGATCTACAACTTTTGTTTATGTCATTTTTTCATCCGAGGTTGTTTGCAAAATTTAAATTTCAAATATACCAACTTTACACGTAATTATCTTTACTTAGATGCTTTCAGATGAAAAAGTTATCAACTACAAGGTTCTTTAAATTTTTAAGATTTACAACTTTCGTTTAGACGGTTTCCGATTTGAGGTCATTTAAAAATTTCAAATTTCAATTTTTAAATATAATAAATTGAAACGTAGTTTTTCTTTACAAAATGATTTCAAATAAAAAAGTTGTCAACTACGAAGTTGTTTAACTGTTTGAGATCTACAACTTTTGTTTAGACTGTTTTCTCATTTGATGTCATTTGAAAAATTCAAATTTCAAATATGATAAATTCAAACGTAGTTTTCCTTCACGAAATGATTTCGAAGGAAAAAGTTATCAACTAAGAAGTTGTTTAACTTTTTGAGATCTACAACTTTTAGTTTGGTTATTTCTCCATCCAATAAGGTTTGAAAATTTCAAAATTTAGTATTTAATTTATTCTATGCTTAAAAGAGGTGGGCATTATAAAGCAACCACCTTGGTTAATCGCATGTTAACCGATAGTTGCGTATAATGGTCGTCTCTGTTAATCTATTTACCGAGGCGGTTGTGTTAGGATGACCACTAGTTACGTTATAAATGTCTGCCTCGGTTAATAGATTTATCGAGACGGTTTCATGTAACTGCCTCGGTTAATAAAAAGCGACCGCCTCGGTTAATGGCAGACATTAACCGAGGCGGTTAATGATGCTGCCCGCCTCCAAGGCCATTTTGGAAACGCCTTGCAAAAGATTTTTTTAGTAGTGTATAGAGAAAATTATAAAGATTTACGATATCAAATATGTATACAATAAAAATATAATTGATAAAGAATCTAATAATACTTAGTTGGCATCAATAATCTTATTATATATCATATGAATTTAGTCAAATTTGAGATGCTTTGACTTTCCAACATTCATGGAATCTCTTATAATTTGGTATGGAGGGAGTATTTCAAAAGCAGCTTGGTGAATTTCCTTCTTTTGTATCTTGCGTCGTGTAGCATATTGTTCCTCATTGCTAGAATTTATTTGTGGTTTCACCTTCCAGCTAGCAGCTAGACTGCCATAGCACACATAGAAACTATTGGAAAATTTTGAATTGCCATTTTACTTCGAAAATGATTTAAGCTAGTCCTAATCGTTTCTAGGGTCATTACACCACAAGTTAATATATGTGATTTTGACAATTAGAAGGGAGTGTATGGTTCCTTAAGGACTCAAATAGGTGTGGTAGGACTAGGGGTCCTACCGGAGTTGCTCCATAGATTGTAGGGCTGAGAGGTGGCTGGTGGAGGGCGAGGGGCCCGAGGACGGCGCGACGGCGCCGTGGCGAGCTGGCTGCTGCTGGGCGCGAGACAGGAGGCGGCTAGGGTTAGGAAATCTCCCGGCTCCCTTCAGGAAGCCGGAAACAAATAATTGTTTCTGCTTAATGTTTCCCTGTCTTACAATCTGCTATTTATAATAGCTTGCTTCTAAAAATAATAACTAAACTATATGGACTAGAAAATAGATAATAATTCTAATAGGACTAGGAATACTAATAGGGCCTTTAAGCCCATGCGCTTGGGAGTCCTCAGCCACCGGGGGCTCTCTTCCTTGTATACCGGACTTCGGTCATAACATCTCTCCCCGTCTGCGAAAACATCTCATCCTCGAGCTGGAAGTCAGGAAAATCAGCGCAGAGGTCGTCAAGAAGCTCCTATGTCGCCGCCTCTTCCTGTAGACCGTGCCACTTGATCAAGACGCGCCAGACGACGCGGTGTTGCCGTGCACACAGGGCGCGCTCAGGCGTCGATAACACCCGACCGTCGAGCGTCGAAGGAAGGTCCCCTGGAACTGATGGAGGGTCGCCCCAGTGCTGCTTTAGGAGACCCACGTGGAAGACGTCGTGGATGCGGGCGCCGTCTGGCAGCAACACGTGGTAGGCCACCCGCCCGATGCGCTCGAGGACGTGGAATGGTCCCACCCACCGTGGCCCCAGCTTGCGCTTGGCGCGCGGGTCGAGCGACTGCGTGGTGCGGTGAAGGAGTCACAGCCACACCCAGGAGCCCACCTCGAGCTCAACGTCACGGTGGTTGGCGTCGTAGTATTTCTTGGCCAACTGCTAAGCCTGAAGCAGCTGCTGGCGGACCTCGGTGAGCATCTCGTCGCGGCTGCGGAGGAGAGTGTCGGAAGCTTCCGTGCGTGCCATCCCCGGTTTGTATGGCGGGATGGGCGGCGGGGACGACCGTAGACAACCTCGAACTGCATCGCGCAAGACAGCCAGTCCACCCACGCGCGAGGCCGGTCACCTGTGACACAGCACAAGTACATAGCAATCACCTTGTTCACCACCTCGGACTGGCCGTCCGTCTGTGGATGAAACGCAGTGCTCATGCAGAGCTTCACGCCCGCCATTTGGAAGAGATCCCGCCACACATGGCTGGTGAACATGGGTCCTGGTCACTGGCGATGGAGAGCGGGAACCCGTGCAGCCGCACAATGCTGTCAAAGAAAGCCTGGGCGACCCCCGCGGCCGTTTAGGGATGGCCGAGCGCAATAAAATGTGCATACTTGAAGAATCTGTTGCCGACCGTGAGGATGACCGACTTGTCGGCGACCTTTGGTAGTCCTTCAATGAAGTCCATCGAGATATCTGCCCAAACCTGGGAGGGCACCTTGAGGGCTACAGCAGCCCCGACGGCCGCATAGTCTCCGTCTTGTTGCGCTGGCACATGGTGCACACCCGCACCAAGTCCTGGACCAGCGCCTTGTCCCGCGGGATGTAAAAGTCGGCGCGCAGGCGGTGGATTGTCTTCTGGATACCCTCGTAGCCGGCTGCATGGGCCAATGAAAGCACCTGATAGCGCAGGTCTCCATGGTTTGGCACGAAGACGCAAGACCCATGGAGTAGGAGGCCGCTGTCGAGGCGCCAGGGCTCGCCGAGCTCCCCGGCCTAGAGCTGCTACAACAACCGCTGGCCGTCCGCCGCCGCCGTTGTGGCACGACGGATGTCGTCCAGGAGGCTGAACGTGGGGCCGGACATGGCTATCGCCGCTCCAATCTGTCCTTGCGACTGGGCATCAGCGTCGCACTTGGTGTCCCATCGTGACAGGGCATCCACCACAGCATTCAGGCGGCCCGGACGGTACTCCACCGTGAAGTCGAAGTCGAAGAGCTTGCTGATCCACTGGTGCTGGAGCACGGTGGACAAACACTGGTCAAGAAAAAATTTAAGACTGTAATGGTCAGTGCGAAGTATGAAGGGGCGCCCCCAGAGATACGGACGCCAGTGGCGCACTGCCTGCACCAGACTAATCATCTCACGTTCGTAGGTGGCGAGCTTGAGGTGCCGAGCTGCAAAGGGACGACTGAAGTAGGCGAGGGGTCCCGCGCCCTGGTGGAGGACGGCGCCGAACCCCGCACCCGAAGCGTTGCAGTCGACCACAAAGTGCTTGGCGAAGTCCGACATATGGAGCACGGGTCCTGTCGTGAGGGCGCGTTTGAGCGCCTCGAAGGCTGTCATCGTGTCGTCGTCCCACCCGAACGCATCTCGCCGCAAGAGACGCATGAGGGGCCAGCAATGATGCCAAAGTCACGAATGAACTTCCGGTAGTAGCCCGCCAGGCCTAGGAAGCCGCGAAGGCCCCGGGCGGAGCAGGGCGAAGGCCACGCCGACACGACAGCGACCTTGTCGGCGTCCATGGCGACACCTTCCTCGGTGATGACATGGCCAAGATAGGCCACATACGATGCCCCGAACGAGCACTTGGACCGCTTCAGATGGAGATGGTGCGTATGCATGGCGGTGAGGACGATGTTGAGGTGCTACAATTGTTTGGCCCCACGACGAGCTATATATGAGGTTGTCATCGAAAAACACGAGAACAAACTGACTGAGGTAGGGGCAGAGGACGTCATTCATCATCGCCTGGAATGTAGCCGGGGCGTTGGAGAGCCCAAATGGAATGACCAGGAACTCGTAGTGGCCATGGTAGGTGCGGAACGCCGTCTTGGCAATGTCGTCGGGGTGCATCCACACTTGGTGGTAGCCAGAGCGGAGGTCTAGCTTGGTGAAGAACCATGCCCTGTATAGCTCATCCAGCAGCTCGTTGACCACCGGGATCGGGAATTTGTCCTTGGAGGTCTTGGCATTGAGGGCGCAGTAGTCGATGCAGAACCGCCAGGACCGATCCGCCTTCCGCACCAAGAGAACTGGTGTGGAGAATAGAGAGGTAGTCGGCCGGATAATGCCTTGTGCCAACATGGCAGAGCACTGTTGTTCGAGCTCGTCCTTCTGCAACTAGGGGTAGCGATAGGGGCGCACCGCCACCGGGGAAGTTCCAGGCAGCAGGTGGATGCGGTGATCATACGGGCGTGCTAGTGGGAGTCCCCTGGGTTCCTCAAATGTGTCAGGGTATTGCTGAAGAAGGACGTCCAGCAAGGGTAGCCATGGTTCCAGAGCCAGTCTAGCGAGCAGCTGCGCAGAGGCGGGCGACCGAGGGGCAGTCGTCCCGGCCACTTCTTGCTAGGTGATGCACCGGTCGTTCCTCCAGAATGACATGGTAAGGGCCTCGCAGTGCCACAAGATGGGGCCCAAGGTCTGGATGAAGTCGAAGCCGATGATGAAGTCGATGCCGCCCAAGTTGAGGCCAACACAGGTGTCGACGAAGTCCTCGTCGTAGATGCGGATGGGCATGTTGCGGGCGATGCCCTCTTAGGGTAGCCAGTCACCGTTGGCCACGGTGATCTATAGGTGCTCACCGCCGGCTGGAACAAGGCCGAGGCAGCGCATAGTCTCCCCAGCCATGAAGTTGTGGGTCGACCCTGTATCGATGAGGGCGAGGAAGCGTTCGCCCTTGATGAAGATGGGTAGCAGCATAGAATTAGCAACGCGAATGCCTGCCACAGCCTGGAGAGAGACCATGAAAGCATTAGCGGTGGCCGGTGCTGGAGCTTCCTGGTCGATAGGTAGCCCATCCTGTCCCTCGGTCGCCGGGTCGTCGTCGATGTAGTCGTCACCCTCGATGAAGAAGAGGCGGGGGAAAACATGCCCGCGGATGTAGGGCTTGTCACAGTTGAAGCACAGTCCTTGGCGACGCCACTCCTGCTATTCGATCGGGGAAAGACGGCGGAGCTGACGCGTGGGTGGGGTTGCGAGGGCCCCCTGGGCCGGTGGGAGAGCGGCCCCGGCCTCATCAGGCGCGACGTGCTGAGGTCGCTGTGCTGTGCCTAGGCCGGTCGCTGGGGGTCGGACTCCGTGTGGGGGCGGTGTAGCTGTCGGTGCCGATGTATAGTCCTTGAATGCCCGCGCTAGGTACATGGCGGTCTGGAGGTCGGGCGGCGCACGCATCCGCACCTGCTTGCGGAGATGCTCGGGGTGGCTGCCCACGTACAACTCTGCCTTCTGTCGGGGAGAGAGGTCGCGGGCGTGGTAGAGCACGGCATTGAAGCACTCCGAGTAGTCCTATACAATGGAGACGAAGGGTAGATGAGTGAGTTCCGCCAACCGGGTCCCCAACATCGGTGGGCCAAAACACAGGGAGCAAAGGTCCCGGAAGCGCTCCCATGACGACATGCCCTCGTCCGGCTCCAGGGCATAGTACCACGGCTGGGCGGCACCGCGCAAGTGGTAAGATGCGAGCCAGGTCCGCGCTGAGACCGGCGTCTGTTGGCCCCAGAAGAATTGCTCGCACTGGTTTAACCAGTTGAGGGGATCCACCATGCCATCATAGGACGAGAATTCCAATTTGAAGAACTTAGGCCTGGCCTGGGCGCCACCAAGCGCCGGAACTAGGCTAGGGTCGATGACTCCTGGTGGTGGCGCGACCCTAGGTGGCGGTGCGCCCTGGAATAGCGGTCCATCTACCCCCGTGGAGAGGATGCCGCTGGAGGGGGGAAGGGGGTGCGCTGCGATCGTCGAGGTCACCGGGTGGGTGGTCGCGGACATTGAGGTCGGCTCTGCCATCTGGGCTACAGCCAGGCAGGGAGCGGCGACGGCGATGGCGGCCACTGCAGCTGGTGGACGGGGACGCCCGTCGGTCCAGGCGGCATGCCGTAGGGGTAGGACGTCGCGGTGGTCGTCAGGAGTGCTGCAGAGGGAGGCGGTGGCGATGGTGGCATGGAGGCTAGTGGTGGTGCAGGCGCCCGAAGAAGGCCCGCCCATGCCTCCTGCATGGACGCGACACTGTTCGCGATCCTGTCAACCTTGGCCTCTAGAGACTCCAAGGTAAGGGGGGTAGGAGAGCCCGAGTTGGCGTCGGTGGTCGTCGATGTCGTCGCCGACAAAGGCTGCGTGGCCAACGGGAGGGAGGGATCGGGCTGCGTCATCGGACCTGAGGCTCTGATACCAGGATATTAGGACTAGCTAGGGGTCCTACCGGAGTTGCTCCGTAGATTGTAGGGGTGAGAGGTGGCTGGTCGAGGGCGAGGGCCCGAGGACGGCGCGACGGCGCCGTGGCGAGCTAGGTGCTGTTGGGCGCGAGACAGGAGGCGGCTAGGGTTAGGAAATCTCCCGGCTCTGTTCAGGAAGCCGGAAACAAATAATTGTTTCTGTTTAATGTTTCTCTGTCTTACAATCTGCTATTTATAATAGTTTGCTTCTAAAAATAATAACTAAACTATATGGACTGATTCTAATAGGACTAGGAATATTATAATAGGGCCTTTAAGCCCATGCGCCTGGGAGCCCGGGACCCTCTTCCTTGTATAATGGACTCCGGTCATAACAAGGCGACTAGAGGGGGTGAATAGGATCCAATCAAAATTTCTTCCGAATGGCCACTATCCCAAGCAACCCACCAAAACACTCCAAAACTCTCAAATGTAGTCTCCTGAGCCAACTAGTGGTTACATATTAACTATAACTATGTGATCGCAGTTCCATTTGAAATATATGCCAATTTCTCGGAGAAATTTTGTCGGCTCTCATCATTCACACTCTCTTTGCGTTTCAATCCTTGCATGTGACAAAAATAATTAGCTCTCTTCCGACTTCTGAGTCTCAGTAAAACTTGAAGGGAATGGAAAATAGATTGTATATGTGCAAAAATAAAGTAAGAATGACGGACAATGTATTGTTTGCTAATTGTTTTTGTCTATTTTGCATTAATACAAAAGCTTACTATACAGTCGGTTCGGAACGCATTTGTACAGGCATTTTTCCGAAATGCCGGCGCTGGGGGCCAGTAGAAATGGGCCATTTCTACAGGCGGTTGCTTGAGAACCGCCTGTAGAAACCCATTTCCACATGCGGTTCTCTTAGTGAACCGCCTGTGTAAAAATGATTTTTCAGTTTTTATTTTTTGGTATTTATATAATGTTTTATTGTTTATATATATATATATATATATATTGTTATTGAAACTAGTAAAGCTTATTGGATGATGTTCAAATATAGCAACATGTAATTTAAATATTTCATATATACATCTATCATTACTTCAAAGTTTCATGCTCGCAATAAAGTTACAAGTATATGACACACTATATACATTAGTCTCATGCTCACACACATAAAGTTACAAGTGTATCACACACTATATACATCAATAGTTTGCACATATCCTCTAAAAACCGCTCCGAGTAAGATTTAGACTATAAACCTCTGTGAGTGCTTGGTACTCTGGCTTGGCTAATTCACTGTCATGATCATGATATTTTCCAAAAGCTGAGATGACCTGTTTGATTAGGAAAAGGCTCACATCCTCAATTATGTCGTACAACGTCTTTTCGTTGATGGTCGTCGCCTTGGTTTTCTTCGAAGGTTTCTTCATGTATCCTGTCGTGTCTCCTCTCATGTGCTCGCACACATAGTATCCACAGAGGACAAACCCTGGTGGTTGCTTGTGGCACTATATACAAAATAGAAAAGTGGTTATTTTATAGATGCTCGCACATGTGGATTTTATAAGAGTAAGTTTTCATACAACTTACCGGCCAGTCATACATAACTTCCAATTGCTCCTTTTCTTTTTTCTTCGACTCAAGCTTTCCATCGTGGATTTTATAAAACCATCATGCCCTGCGAACTCGAATACAATCACCATGTTAATTATTCTTAAAATCTTATAATGCAAACGTATACTTGCATATCTCGACTTACAGCTCTAAGTTCTTAATGAAGCATGCATAGTTTGCCGGTGGGTAATTTGCGGAGTCTAGTACCACCACCCTTCCTTTTCTAGGATAAATGATGACACAGATCTAGTGGTCCCTGCATGAATCAAATTCATGATACATTTGTGCATTGAAATTATGTAGTTTGATCACCCAAAGTTATACGGTGCCACTGCCCAAACTCATACTTACCCAAAGTTGTACGGTGTCACTATACATTTCCTATCTTGATACTTCTTCATACACTTTGCAATGTAGAAGGCGTACTTGGATTCAAATTGAAACTTTAAATTTTGCTTTTTCGCGGCCCGTGCTTCACCTATTAACTCCAATAAGTCATCGTTGTTTTCCCTGATTCTGAAGGTGTGCCTTTCTTCGCATATATCAATTGGGTTTAGATAGCCAACCCTTTGCTCGACACAATAATCGAAATCCTAGCCATAAGTCTGCACCTTCTGATCATATAGCATTCTACAAGGCACACACATGTTAGATATATTGAACATTTGCAACTACAATGCATGTTATATATTAAATATTGATGCAACTACAATGGATGTGTAACTATATAACACTTACAATGCAAACGTCGTTATGATCTGTATGTCTAGCCTCTCGAAGTTCATCATCAACCAAAGGTCTTCAAAGCTAATCACGCACAGATCATGAACACTTTGAAATGCCTTATGTGGTATACACACGTTGATGGCATGAATGCCAGTAGAAGAGGCTCTCATGCACCAGTCATTCAACCTTTTTACATTGTTTGACACCTTTTGGAGTTTCTCCTAGCTCAGTAGAGGCTTTCCCAACACATAGTTTTTAGGCACAGACTTGTAGTCTTCAAAAGTGGGCACCTTGTATATGCAGGGAATTACCTTAGGCACTGGCTGCGCTGACTTCTTGAGCTTAGACAAGTCTCGGACTTCAATTTTGTATTTTGTCTCAAGTCCTTTCAAAAATCTGGTCGTGCTAGCTGTTTTCTTCTTTGGCTCGAAGGGGGAAATCAACTTGGGCACCAAAAACTTCTTCTATGGCGGCGCTGATGTTTATTTAGGATCTTTGGATTGTGGGGAAGGTGTGAATTTTTGTTGTGGAGGCGGCGGAGGTGATGTTTGTGGTGCAGATGGTGCTAACTATGGTGTAGGTGATGACTGTGGCGGAGGTGACAGAGGTGTCGAAGGTGATGACTGTGGTGGAGGTGATGGAGGTGGCAGAGGTGATGACTGTGGCGGAGGTGATGGAGGTGGCGGAGGTGATAACTGTGGCTGAGGTGACGAAGGTGGGCTCCAAAGAGAATGGAATGGTGATGGTGGTGGGTTCGGAAGAGGATGAGTAGGTCTTGATGACTCCTCAACTAGTATCTCTTGCGAGGACAGTGGCGGCTCCCTCAGCTGGACGTCTCGCCGAGGCCAAAGAATGAAATTGTTTAGAGTCTGTCCAAGTCTCTCAATGTCCTCGGGACCGGGGATGTCTAAAATCTCATCCTCATATCCTTGGACCACGGTCGATACTTCTACTCTGGAGTAGTCTTCAGGAATGTCAGCACCGTGGTACTTGCATCCTGGGATCTTTTTGGCCATGGCTACTTCCCTTGTACGGTGATTGTTAATGTCATATCTTATGACTAGGGAGCAAGCCACTGGAGCAACAATGTCGTCAATTGGATATTGATCCTTATTCCCTATGGACGCGACACTGCTTGGTACCTCAGCAACGGTCTGCTGGGACACCACTGGGACTAGCTGCATCCGGGGTGCCTGAGTGCTCATTTGTTGATTTGACACCGCACTCGTCAGTTTCTGCATCAACTCAGCAGGAGGATCATCTAGCAATTTCTTCATAAACTCTGTGAACTCTTTCTTAGCCTCCTCCTTCCAATAACTAGCGATTTCTTCCTTGTATTGATCACGTTTCCTATACTCACCTTCCCATTGAGGGCCGAATCCCTCCTTCCATCCTTCTTTGGATGACACGCCTCGAACACGGCCAGGATGCTTAGGGTTACCTAGGCGCTCGCTAAGGATGTCCCTCTCTCTTCGTGACTTGAATTTATCTTCTTGCTGCTCGGTTGCCACCGCAAAGATGTTCTTTGCTACTTCTTCAACCTCAGGCTCATCAAAGGACAAACCGCTCTCGGTTTCCTTTGGTTTTCGAGCCCGAATCCAATTTGCGGACCTTTCACCAACTTATTTGGACAACGCCGGCAACCCTTTCGCCTTCCGTGCAGCCTCTTCTTGTTGCCATTTGGGAGCCTGATGCTAATAACCACCTAAGCCTGGACGGTGGTGGTACTTATTCTTCTTAGCTAGAGCGGAGTCGGCTTCGCTCACAGATATGAAGTCTGCCTTTTTCCTCTGCTCTAGAAAGATTGCCCACTGCCCTTTAGAAATCTTGTACGTTGTTGTAGGGTACAACCCTTTCTTGGCAAACTTGGTATTCAAATCGGACCTTCAGTTTCGGAAACTGACCGCACACCGCTTCAATGTATAGTCCTTTACCAGTGCCTCTGGTATAGCTCGAGAAACTGGAACCTCGTCTTCATTTTATCCCAAATTCTCGTCTTGTCATCCTCCGACACACTGGACCATTTCTTGATAGTGATGTCAAGAAAGTCCCTAACACAGAAGCCAATTGCGTTTCGGTACTTGGCTAGGGCCTCCAAAGGAGTCGTGGGCTGTCCGGTCAGGCTGACTTCTAAGATGGCATATACGTCGTCTGGAAACTTGTTCAATCCTCTCTCGCCTCGTTTGGCACCGCTCCGCTTCCTCTTCCTTGATCTCTTAATAGTCATCGCCGTGGTCGGTTCGGGTGCATCTTTGGCACGTTCCGCGGCATGTTGCAAGATTAACTCTTCCATCTGAGTCAATGCCCTCTGAATATAAACATTGTGATGTTAATGGTGATGGTTATATACATACATCTAATTAAATAGAAACATAAAATCATATAATAATAGGCACGATATAATTACCTCCTCGGCTTCTTGATCATAATCAGGGTCTTGGCGTAATTCACACTCAACTTGTTCTCGAGCCTTACTCACTTTGGGACGCTCGAAGTCATCGCTCGAAGTTGATTGGTTCCCTTCTTCTTCCTCCATGGGGTCGGACGACCCCAGGCCTTGCCCCATTTCATGGGTATCTTGTACTTGCTTCGTGGGGTTGGATGACCCCACGCCTTGTCCCGTTTGGTGGGTATCTTGTAGTTGCTCCGTGGGGTCAGAACGTGGGGCCTGTTCCGTGTGAACGGACCTTGTGCTTGGTCCTTGTTGCTTGGAGATGTCGTCGTGGAAATCTAATAAAGGATAGACATTTATAGATTATATATGACTTATATGTATTGGAGGCATATATAAGTTATTATAATCAACGCATACACATATATTGGAAGCATTTATATATAAGTATTTAAATATATATAAGCATTTCTATAAGTATAGTTTTAGAATCATTGGACATACATATATATATATATATATATATATACAAGACATGCAAATACATACAAGTTATAAGCATTTACAAAATACATGCAAATATATACAAGACATGCAAATACATACAAGTTATAAGCATTTACAAAAGACATGCAAATATATACAAGACATGCAAATACATACAAGTCATTGGATTTAAAGAAGCATTTACATATAGGGAGCGTATGCTATGCAAACCTACTAGCTATGCAAACTACGCAAACTATAATCAAGCGCACACGATTCTAATCCAATAATTTTAGATAGAGGTGGGACAATTATTCACTTCAACCCTCCCACCAAAAAGTTTCTAATCACTTAAACGCAGTCTGCCCCGCTCCGTTACGGTGATCTCCGTTACGTCAACTCGTGGTATCCCCGTCGGCGCCGCCCCATCGCCCGTGACGCAAGAAGGACTCCCCTCGGCGATTCTGGTTCGGTCTCCTCCGCCGGATCCTCCGATCCTCCAGCAGCGATGGGCCACCACCCCCATGGAGCAGCGATCGGCCAACAAAACCATGCACCAGCCCCTACATATTGCAGATGTATCTGCTGTGGGATACTCGCTTGGAAGATACGAAGATAAATGGACTCCAGAAGATCGATGGTATTCAAGGAATTACATGTGATTTTTTCTTCTGTAACCAAAGGCTTAAAAGTTGAATGTATAGTAACACGGTACTATGAGATTCGTATGTCAGATTGCCTTGAAAACCTTGTCAAGGCCCTGTATTTCCAACTTTGTGATATCTATGTCTGCTTATGCACGTATTTCAATAATGAAATACTGAAAATCCTTCTCCTCCAGCAGCGATCGGCCGGATCCTCCCATCCCCATGGAGCAGCATGCCGTCATGGAGACCGGCATGGATGCACCGCTGCCGACATGGAGACTGCTAATGATCATGCCGTCATCACGATCGACGCGGTCGATGCTGGAGTTGGAGCACATCTTGTGCAGCCAAGCACACCTAAGACGAAACCTTCTCCGAGTTTAGAAGTAAGTTACACTGAACACATGATTTTTTTTTTGCAAAGAACTAGTTTGCCTGGTATGTTGCTCATACAATTTGACACTTGTATAGGACACAAATTGCAAAGATCATTTGAAGCCTATGGTTGGACTGATCTTTGATACTCTCACAGATGTATAAACATTTTACAAATCGTATGCACATGAAGCTGGTTTCTCTGTTTGGGTTGGTCAGCAAAAGAAGGGAAATGATAAAATATTATTAAAGCGGTTTATTTGTTGAAGGGAAGGTACAGACAGGAGAGTGTAAAAAAAGTTATTGCTGAATCCGGGAAAAAAAGAAAGTCACCAAATGTGATGGAAACCAGATGTGGTTGTCAGACACATATTGTTGTCAAGCTTGACAGTGATAAGAAATATCAAATATATTCAATGGTTGAGGCGCACAACCATGGTTTTGTGTCGCCCGATAAGAGACATTTGCTACGATCCAACCGAAATGTCAGTGAGAGAGCAAAGAGTACTTTGTTCAATTATCATAAGACTAGCATTGGCACATCACAAGCATATCGACTTCTCCATGTAAGTGAGTGTGGGTTTGAGAATGTTGGGTGCATAAACAGGGATTTGCAAAACTATTTCAGTGACCTTAGAAAAAAAAATCAAGGATGCAGATGTACAAATATTTATGGCACAACTTGAGAGAAAGAAGGAAGTAAATCCTGCCTTCTTTTATGAATTTATGGTGGATGAGCAAGGACGACTTCTTCGTGTATTTGGGCAGATGCTATATGCAAGAAAAACTATAGTGTTTTTGGTGATGTGATTTCGGTAGATGCAACATACACCACCAACCAGTATAATATGAAATTTGTGCCATTTACTAGAGTCAATCATCACTTGCAAAGTGTTTTCCTTGGGGCAACATTCTTAGTAGATGAAAAAATCGAGTTGTTCATATGAACAAGTCAAATATGTTAGCTAGGTGCTCCTGTAAATTTTATGAGTCATATGGCATCCCGTGTCGTCATATCATATAAGTTCTTCGAGTCGAGAAGCAAATTGAGGTACCATCAATTTATTTTAAGAAGAGATGGGAGACAAGATGCAAAAGGTGCGTACCGATTGTTTTTCGTATGGTTCGTTGTTATGTTTCTTTCATATAGGCCAACAGTCATTTTGTTTCATGTTACAGGGAACTATTCTTTGATGAGGAAGGGAACCTACTAGATGACAGGCCCAAGGATCCCATGGAGGTGGCCATGCGGAAAAAGATTTCAGAATCACGCAACAAGTTTGAAGATCTTATCCAAATGTCCAAAAACTCAGAACAAGGGATAGATTTTTTATATTCTAGTTTATCCAGTCTAGTAGAACCTCTCCAAAAAATCACGCCTACTGTGAGAGTTGATAAACAGGTGGAATATGAAACTTTCTTGGGTAACACAATTCCAACCGAAGTCGATATACATCCACCAAACGATGTCAAGTCCAAAGAGAGATGCAAAATACTTAAAAAGGGCAAGGAGAAGAATGCTGGAAGTGGAGGACAGGGTAAACGGAAATGTCGAAAATGTAAGCAAGTTGCGGGTCATGATGCACGCAACTGCCCAAACAATGTTGGCTGATATTTTCGTACACAGAGTTTGTTTTTTTTTAATTCGGAAGAACATATGTTTGATTGATCACTACTATTGTCCAAGTAAACTTGCAATTCTGAGAATTATTTGCAGTTAACTATTGTCCATGTGCTCCTGCTACTTCATTTTGCAAGCTCCTGTGTTCATGTAACTTTTTTATGTAGTTTTTCACAGACCAGAGAATTACGCACACATTTACCTTGTTAAGTCCTATCAAGGACTTTCAGTCTCTCGTTTCACACACAAAAAAAGACTTTCAGTCTTTCATTATTGAAATACGTGCATAAGCAGACACATAGATATCACAAAGTTGGAAATACAGGGCCTTGACAAGGTTTTCAAGGCAATCTGACATACGAATTTCATAGTACCGTGTTACTATAAAATCAACTTTTAAGCCTTTGATTACAGCAGAAAAAATCACATGTAATTCCTTGAATACCATCGATCTTCTGGAGTCCATTTATCTTCGTATCTTCCTTCAATACAAACATGTTCACAGCTTAATTGAACTACCTAAACATGATGATACGTACAAACGTCTATCACGATTACAGGAAGCCTGACCAACATGGTTTTTGTCACGGCTCTGAATGGAGATGGCCGCAGCAACATTCAGACATCTGTAGTATCTGAATCAAGTGACGATGGCGCTCAAGAAGAAGCAAGGCAGCTGCATCTGTCCACTCGTCAGGCTTCCGAGTGGCCGATACGCCGGGCCGGAGTGGAATCCGATATTGCCCTCCTCCTCCTGCGTTGGCCTTCTCCATGGGGGCAGCCATCTAGGGCCGATCACTGCTGGTGTCCGATCAGGCAGGGAAGACGCAGAAGATGGAGTCCGATCAGGCAGGATCGAGCAGGCACAGCAGGAGACCGATCTCGTATCTTCCAAGCGAGTATCCCACAGCAGGTACATCTGCAAGATGTAGGGGCCGGTGCATGATTTTGTTGGCCGATCGCTGCTCCGTGGGGATGGTGGCCGATCGCTGCTGGAGGATCGGAGGATCCGGCTGGAGGAGATCGAACCAAAATCGCCGAGTGGAGTCCTTGCGTCACGCGCGATGGGGCGGCGCCGACGGGGATTCCATGAGTCGACGTAACGGAGATCACCGTAGTGGGACAGGTTGGGTTTAAGTGATTAGGAACTTTTTGGTGGAGGGTTGAAGTGAATAATTGTCACACCTCTATCTGAAACCATTGGATTAGAATCGTATGTGTTTAATTATAGTTTGCGTAGTTTGCATAGCTAATAGATTTGCATAGCATACGCTCCCTTACATATAAGCATTTAAATATATATATAAGCATTTACATATACATACAAGAAGCATTTACAAATATATACAAGAGGCACTTTCAAATACATACAAGAGGCATTTAAATATATATAAAATATAAGAATGGAGATCTATGAAACTTGAATGGAGATCTTTAAAAACCAGCTTTAAAAAAAATAGAAAAAAACCCTTCTTTTCTCTTCCTCCCTTTTTCTTCTTTTCTGGCCCGCTCGCGCAGCCGGCCCAGCCTCAGCCCCCCCTCCCCTCTCTCTCCCGCGAGCGCGCAGGCCCACCCCGCAGCCTGCACCTCACCTCCTCCCCTTCCCACTGATAGACCGGGCCCACACGTCAGGTTCGTCTTCCCCGCACCTCGCCACCACGCCGCCTCCTCCGCGCGCGCCCGAGCCGGCCTCCCCGCGCGCGCCCGAGCCGCCCTCCTCCCACGTCCACCAGCCACGCGCACACTGCTCGTCGCGCCTCCCCGACCTCGGCCACGCACTCTAGCCGCGCTCGCTGCCGCCGCCACAACCGCCCGACGCTGCCCGAGCCGCCCCCCTCCTGCGTCCAACAGCAAGCGCACGCTGCTCGGCGCGCCGCCCCGACCTCGGCCACCACGCTCGCGCTCGCACTCGCCCGTCGCGCGCCGGCCTCCTCGCTGCCACCACGCCACCGCGCAACCGACCGCCGCCGCCACGCCGCTACAGAGAGAGAAGAGGACAGAGCGGCCGAGGACTTACCCAGGAGGCGGCTCCGACGCGACGGAGATGGTCGGTGAGCGGCGGGAAGGGCGGCGGCGGCTCGTCGAAAAATCGGGCAGCCTTACGGCGTCATTTGGATTCAACTGGCGCCTTCGGACTTAGAAAATTTTGGGGGCGAGTGCGCGGGATATAAATACTGAACCCATTTCTCCGCCTATAGAAATGATTTCTACAAGCGATTGACATTGCCAACCGCCAGTACTGATCCTCTTTCTACATGCGGTTGGCAATGCGGATCGCCAGTATAAATGAATTTGTAGAAATAATTCAAAAAAAGTTTAAAAATCATATCTTGAGATCTATTGTTTCAAAAATTATGAATTAAATTTTGTAGTGTTTCTCTTGACAAGATATACATGTGAAAAATATGAAATGACATGTTTGAGATACTTTTATATGTAGCTACATTTATAATGACCCATACATAAGCTTCAAAAAATCATATCTAGAGAAATATTGTTCCAAACTTAGTGAAATAAATTTTGTGGTGCTTGTCTTGACAAGATATACATGTTTTAAATATGGAATGATATACTTTCATATGTAGCTATATTTATTCGGGTTAATTAGGGACTATGGAGTAGCTAGTGTTCATTCGGGTTTAGCGCATAGGGTTCATTATCTCGGGATTATAGAAATAGATTGCATTTATGTGAAATAAGCATAGGGTCTCACACGTAGAAACAAAAATAGGGTCTCACATATAGGGTCTCACATATAGAAACATAAATATGATCTCACATTGTAACATAAATGGATTACATGACAAATAATAAAAAATAATCTAGACAGCTATGTTGTTCTTCCTTGACCATCGTGGCGCACCCAAGGTAATGATTTCTGTGGGATGCTTTGCTCAACACTCCTTATTTTTACTAGATGGTCATCTACAAAGAGACACATGTTGCTGAACTCATTAAATTCATCTAGGTCAGATACACCATCAACCCCTATAGCTTGTTGCTTTTCAGGAATAACTACATGCTTCGGCTTGTCAGTACTTTTCTTCTCATTAGGACAAAGGATTAGTTCAGCATAGAAGACTTGTGCAACACGGTTAGCTATTATCCACGGATCATCTTTGTAGCCTACCTTACTTAGATCAAGAATTCTGACCTCATAGTTGTCCATTGTGACATGTTTGTCCTCAACCCATTGACATTTAAACACAGGGATCTGAAATGTATCATAGTCTAGTTCCCATATATCGTCAACGAAGCCAAAGTATATAGTTTCTTCACCAGTTTCAGAGTCTAAGGTATCGCATCTAACTCCACTATTTTGTGCAATGCTCTTTTGGTCCTTGGACTTGGTACAGAATGTGAAGCCACTAATGTCATAGCTTTGCCATGTTGTAACCTGGCGTGATGGTCCAGAAGCCAACACCTTGATGGTGTGTTCCTCAATTGTTTCCCCCTCTGGAATGTCAAGCTCCCTTAGCCATGAGGTGAACTTATTCTTGTGTTCCTTCATTAACCACTCATATGTGTGCCCATGATTATGTTTGCGAAGCTCATCAATATGTTGGTCGATGTGTTGGGGATATTGCCTCTACATATCCCCAGGGACCTTATGGGCCTGCCGACAGGAAGACGACCCAGCTCGTGAGGCCCTGCGGCATGCGACCAGCCCATCGTGCTCGCCAGGGACTACGAAGAAGTCTTGCTCGTCAAGTAAGATCCTAGTAGATAGACTCAGATCCCTTGCCTTGATGGACCGATCGTAATCTGTTAGGACATGGAAACTGTAACCCTGCTCCCCAGCTATATAAGGCGAGCAGGGACCCCCTCCAAAACTCTCTTGGAGATCTCATCTACAACTCGTGTAACCTAATACTCATATCAACTGTGGCAAAACCGTCCAAATTATAAGAGATCAAGTACCAAAGTAGCCGACTTAACTGCCACTTAAAGTACTTGAGCCCATATAATCCCGGTAGTCCGGAAATCTCGAAGGATTTCTAACAATCGTATATCCGACCAAGATCGCGCAAACTCAGGTATGCACATTCGAACGAACCAACAATTAAAACGAAATACTTGAAGTACAAAATAAAAGTTATTACAACACTTGGTTTCACATAAAGTAGTAACTCACGCCACAACACACGTGGCCAAATGAAACATCGTTTTAAATCCAAACCCAAAGTTTTACTCCACACTAATACCATTAATAGATAGGGGTGCCAACGAGATCATTTCTGACAACAGCAAAAGATGAGCTCGTAGAAGACCTTGCCCATGACCTACTCCTCTTCTCCTTCGACAGGATAGAGACAATGCTTACAATAGCCAAAGTATACCTGGCCATCTGCAACAAACGGGATAAACCCTGAGTACGAGAATGTACTCAGCTAGACTTACCCGTCTAACTGAAAATAAAGACTCCAAGGATATGCAAGGCTATATATAGAGTTGGCTAAGCTTTTCTTTTGCGGAAACGCGAACACGATGAACTAACCTTAAATATTAGAGAGCAACCATTTTCCATCCTATTATTTATCTCTAAGTTTGCACCTGTATTAGAGCACTCACTTGATCTAGTCAAACAGTATAATAATACCATATCAAATTCGTTGTCAAAATTTTAGTAGAACCATTATCGATGTCACATGGAGTTGTACCGTGGTGAAGCTCAACATAATCCCCCACTATCCGGTGGGAGACGGCGACTCAAATCGATATACAACCAGCTAGCAAGATTACCTTTAACACACGCCCACACTTTCCCCGTCGGGTCCATGCATTGGGTCACCGCTCAACAAAGTCCAGGTAGTATCGCCACGAACTCAGTGTAGTCCACCCAATTGGAGAAATCAGTTGGCCACCACGGGGCAGGGTCATATCTCCAAACTAGAGGGTGTGACAGTAGGCTGAGAACGGCCCGGACAATAAAGCTCGGCTTCGGGGTCGAAGATCGCAACGACCCCTATGTGAAAGGGCGCATTCAAAGATGTACGAGGGCCACCATCGTATACAAACCTAAACGATCCAACGGACAGACTGCCCCAAGTCTATACCACTTGGTGCCCTTGCCTTCCAGTTGACCGCATTTCATTACTACCATTGGTTCTTTCCCACGATAGCCAATATAGCCAACCGTGATCGGTACTACCCTTAGGGTAATACAAACATAAATATAAATGTAACCATTTCTTCTAAGAAGGCTAAGCATTTTCTTTTACTTTTATTAACAGGGTAACAAGGTAGGTAATTGAAACGTCAAGGAAGGTAATACAACAAATGGGATTCAATCAAAACTCCTGTCACCTAATGCATCACAGTATAAAATACTCAAGTAGATTAATTTGTAAAATGATAGGAGGCTTAAAATGCTTCGGGGCTTGCCTTGAGTGAAGGTAGAGGGCTGGTGATCAGGGCACTCAGGGAGGTTAGTGTCGAGCTCGTGGTGCTCCTCGTTCAGCTCCTGCACCTCCTGGACTCCTTCCTCTGGGAGTGGCACCTCGGGTTCCTCTACCGATCCTGAATGTTTGCAATGCATATAAGTAAACCATGGATGCAGGGATGATGCTCGAACAAGAATTAAACATTCAAAAGTTACTTTTAGAATTAATTTACTTATTCATTTAGTTCCAATTTTACACAGCAAGCCCATAAAAGATTACTTAGAAAAATCCACAAAAATTACAGATGGTAGAGCAAGCCTACTAGATACTACTGCAGAAATTTTACCCATAGTAAGGCTACCAATCAGCAGTTACAAAAAGATGAAATTAAAAGCAGAAAAAGCACTTTGAACTAGACCTACTAGCTAACAGGATAAAACGTGCTACTTCTTATTTTTAACAGGTTCCTTACTTAGAAACATATTTATCAAGAAAGTTCCATGATCAAAACTATAAGGTTATTTTCTATATGATTTTCCAAAGAAAACCCTAGAAAAGGACACTTGAACTGCAGGTATCTTTTCTGCCATACATCATACCCCATATTATATTTTGTATAGATAGAACAAGGCATACAGAGACTACACAAAAAGGTTCATGATTTATCTAAGCATAGATTTAACACAGGAATTAATCTAATAAAATAGCAGAAACGCATTTTAATAGATAATAATTAAATTCTGCACAGAAACATGGCATCTCATATTTTTCCTAGCTTCTACACAGGATGACAGAGCTAGCATAAAAACTTCACATTTTTCTTTGATAATTACATACAGGAACACATTTAAACTTTAATAAATGCAGAAAAGAACTATTTAAACATTAGTACTGAAGACATTCTCCAAAAATTACCTTTATATTTTTAATAGAAAGACATTCTTTTATGGAGACTAACACAATTTATTTCACCATTTAAGGATTAATAGATCTCTAGATACAAAATAAACAAGTATGCAAGTAATTACTAAAATTGAACAAAAGAGAAATGCATTTCTGAAACAGGCCCACGGTCCACAGTGTATGGGCTTGGCCCAGTGCCCGTGAGCGGCTGACAGGCGGGGCCCAGCGGTCAACCCGGGTCCACTTGCCAGCGAGCAGAGAGCAGAGCACTGCGCTGACCGGCGCGTTCTCATCGGCGGTGAGGTCGTCGGCGGCGGTGCGGTGCTTGGCGTGCTCGTGATGACGACGCGAAGCAACTGGTGGAGTCAGTTGAGCCAGCGCGGCCGTGGAGGTGACTGGCGGCGTGCGATGGCGGTGCAACATGGCGGTGTGGCGCGGCGGGGTCGTCACCGGCGGTGTTTTGCCCGGCGAGCGGGTGCGTGAGCACCATGATGGTGTGGTGAGTGTAGCGTGGGGGTTGGTTGGACCGGACAAGCTCCGAGGAGGTCCGGCCACATGCGAGCTCTACGGCGGCGGCAATGGCGCACGACGCTCGGTGCGGTGGTGATCCAGGGTGAACGAGCGCGTGTTGCATGGTGCTCTCACCTTGACTGCCTCTGGTGGTGCTACCACGGAGATGGAGACAACGGAGGTGGTCGAGAGAGGAGTGAACGCGGCGTGGCGGTTGCGGTGGTGACTTCGAGCCGAGGAACGGCGCTGGCGTTCTGGTGTGGGTGGAGCACGGTGGGCATAGCTGAGGCGAGCAAGGCGTGTGCAACTCAAAGGCGATGCGGTGTGCAAGGTAGATTGAGCAGAGACGCTCGGATGACGGTGAGGAAGGGGGCGTTCGGGTGCTCTGTGTGCTTGGCGTGGCGAGAGCGAGAGCAGAGCGGGCGAGAGAGTGAGTGAGCGTGGATGCTTGCGAGTGCGAGAGGAAGAGGGGGGGTGTAGACGCTCCCTCTAGCACGGTCGTGGACGATCGGCGCGGCCGGTGAGGCCTTGACACGACGGTGAGCCGACCGGCAGTGGTGGGCAGTGGTGGGCAGCGGCGCTACCAGTCTGCGGCGCGCGGTGAGAGGGCAAGTGCGTGCGCGGGCAGCGGGGCTCTTGGTCCTGGCGCCGTTAGCGCGGATACGCGCTCGAGTGCGAGCGTGACCGGTTGGGGATTCGGTCGGGGCTGCTGGCGCTGCGGCGACGCGACGACGAGGTGATGGCACGACACAGCGCGGCTCTCTGCGCGGGCAGAGGCGGTGAGTGGGCGAGCGGGTGGTTGGCGCAGTGCTGCAGCGAGCGGCGCTCGGCTAGTGGCGGGTCGATGGCATACGACAGAGGAAACGCGCCATGCGGCGCGGCTGCCGGCGTACGCCGCGACCGATGGTCGGGTGCTGCGCGCGGGAGAGCATGTGCGGGCGCAAGCGTGCGCTGCGGGCGCGGGCTGGTGCAAGGCCGAGTGGGCCGAAAGGATGGAGGAGGCCCACTTCAGGTATGTTTTCCTTTTTCTCATTTTCTTTTATTTACTTCAACTGAAATTGATTCAAAACTGTTTCAAAAAGTCAAAACTAAGATTTTAAGTTTAAACCAAAGTTGTTCAGAATAATATTCTCTACATTTTCATGTAGGTCATATTACCTGAAAACCATTATTTTAAAAGGTTCTAATTAAAACTAATTAAACCATTTTAAGGAAAGGATATAGAAACTAAACTTAATTAGACAAGTTTTTAATTAAAGCAAGAGCATATAACTCCTATTCAATTCTAATTTCAAAGATATCAAGACATACACATGATATGATGCCATATGCAAAACATGAATGCAATGCAATGCTTATGCTTAGAGGCTAATGATGATCCTAATGCAAGCTTGACACAGGGTGTCACATCAATCCAACCACCAAAACACAGGACGTAGGGTATTACGGCGATTTGCCGACCTGAACCTGTATAAATCTCCGTGTCTACGCTCTCTGTGTTACGCTTGATCGCCGTTGCCACACCTCCGCCTACAATCTACTACCGTAGGGCACCGCCTAGGTAGACTGCTACGCATATTTCGTCGACAGTTGGCACGCCAGGTAGGGGATTTATGCATCGACTTCATGGCTCATCAAGCGGTCACCTTCCTGGATTCGATGGTCCTCCCGGCGACCGACACCGTGCTGCAGATCGGATCTATATCCTGGACTGTCGGATCTACGTCATGCGGGGCAGACGTGCCGTCACCTCCACGTCGCCTTGCCATGCCAAAGCGCCACCCACGAAAGAACATCAGCATCGACAATCTGGTCAACTACATCGATCGCTCCAACGCCGGTATCATGGACTGCATCGACCTCTCCGGTCACCATGGCCGCTAACCACGCCGCCACCGAGCCCTAGAAAAGACGACGACTATGACAACCAGGGGTATTAGGCCTCCCTTGACCACGCCTCACGGATTCAACGACCAGCTGGCAATCTTCCAACACCAGATGCTTCGATCCATCTCTGACCAGATCCCTGCGGCACCCATCGTGAACACTGTCATCATCTCCGCAATCTCTAGCGACTCCGAGCAGGCGGTGTCCCTCGATGGCACGATCTCATCGGGCTCGGCCGCCACTACGAGGCTTGAAACTGCCGACTCCTCCGAATCGACCAGCGACTTCCCAGAGTTTCCCCTAGGCTTCGGAGGGGTGATTTTCATGTCTCCGCCGACAACGCCCCCCGCGATAACGAGACAGACGTCGAGCGCGTCAGGAGAGAACAGCACAACACCGAACGTGTGTAGAGGCGCGACCTAGAATGCCGCGAGCGGGAGAGGCGCAACGAAGACCGTCGTGAGCAGGAACGCATCGCACGGGAACAACGCGAGCAGGAGCAGAGGAATCGCGATCACCCTCCATGACGCAACCTCCATCATGAGTTCGACCAGATGGGTGACATTCCGGTGTTCCTAACCCCTAGTGCCAATATGGCGGTAGCCGCCTGCGAGCTGTCCAAGCTCCCCGGCACGCCCGCGATCGAGAGGATAGAGGCCCACATCATGGCAGTGTTGACGGTCCTTAAGTACCAATTTTAATCATCAACTAAACAAGGAAAAGGATCTAAATGAAACCAATAGCTAGAATTAGGGTTTATACTAACGGAATTCCACAAGTTTTGGTGAATGTCTGATTCTGCAGGGGGTTATTAGGAAATACCAAGGAAAGGCCCACATGTCATGTTTACATAGAGATAATTATCATCCGCATGAAAAAGAATAATCTAGAAGGGTCAAGAAGGAGCGGTAAGAAGCGAGAGGGCCAGCGGGCCCAGGGGCAGGGCGCCCGCCCTACCCCTTGGGGTGGCCGCCCTAGGTCAGAAGCCAACCAGGCTCTGCCTTGTGGACCCCCTCTCCACCGCCTTTGAGATTACATCTAAGCCCTCCATTAAGGTCGGTTTGATCCGATGGCCGACGTTCATTCGAGGAGGCTATATAAGCAAGGCCCCTGACCCCGCTGAGGATCATCTCATCTCATTATTCTTCTCCAAAGCAAAAGCTAGGGTTTCAATTAGAAGTAGAGAAGGAGAGAGGTCCCTCTAGTTGTCTAGATCTAGTTCTTCTAGTTCTAGTTCATCTAGTTGTAATTAGAGGTGAGAGAGAGGAGGACAGAGCTAGGAGGAGCCGGATCTGTCGGATCTTCCTCAACATTGTACCTTTGCAGCATCTGGTTTGGAGCAATCTACATGTTCTTCATTTATTATTTCTAAGTATCTTATTTGAGTTCTTACTTTATTCTATTTACGAGATCTCCGCTCGTATTGAGTGCTCTAGTTTTGATATCAGATTAGAGTAGTAGGCGATAGTGTAGACGTGGTGTCTATACTAGAGTTTACCTGAGTTTGCGCCCAATCCTACGGATAACTGTGGTAGCCCCAGGGGTGACAGCTCTGTAAGGCCTTTGTAGTCCACCACGTTCGGGTTGGTGTTTTCGTAGAGCTTTTGGCAGCCTCTCCCTGACTACCTTTTTCCCAGTCTTTGTCGAGAGTCGGGAAGGTACTGTTGCTCCAAAGTAAGTAGAGTATAGTGGGCCTTTGATTAGATATCCCCCTTAGAAAACTCTAAAATCTCTCTACCCAGTTATCTTATCTATCCTTGGATGCTCTTAGTTCTTATCTAGTACACTTCACGCTCCCCGTGGAAATTGATACCCTTGGAATACTCATGGGTGAAAGCTACAGCGGTATCCGTGCACTTGCGGATTTATCTGTGTGTGTTAAGAAATACCAACAGGCAGCCGTAGTCCAGGTCAACAAAGCGGTTCACCCCCCTGAATTCTTCGGTCAATCCTATAGTAGGAACCACCCCCGAAGCCCTCCGAGGGAGCACCAACGAAGATCCCCACGACGCGACGACGAAGAACCCAACAGGGCCCGGCGTGATCGAACACCGACACCTGCACACCGAAGCCCTCCGGAGGAGCACCGACGACAATCCCCGCGGTACGACGACAATGAGCATGGTAATCCCCGACACGATCCAACACCGGCACCGGCGCCCCCAACCACAGGGGGACGACACCCCTTCTCCACTCGTCTACGTGCCATCAGGTGGCCCCAGAATTTCAGAGTGACGTCGGTGGAGAAATACGACGGCAAGGGAAACCTAGAATAATGGGCGTCCACGTACGAGATCGCCGTATACGCCGCCGGAGGGAATCAAGACGTGATGGCCAATTATCTGCCAGTGATGCTATCGACCTCCACCAACAGCTGGCTCCAGAAGATCCCAGAAGGCACCATCGACACCTAGGAGCAACTCAAGGAAATCTTCATCAAGACGTACAAAGCTACGTGTGTCTAGCCAGGCACGCGCTATGACCTGGAGAACGTCGTCAGAGGAGCAATAAAAGCCTCCGGGATTACATCAGACAGATTTCACAGAGATCTCCGACCCGGAGGCCATCGCCATCTTCTCCAACGGCCTGCGGGCGGACGATCTACGAAACAAGTTGGCTCGGAAGAGCATAACATCCATAGAAGAGTTGATGACGATCGTGAATCCTTACGCCAACCAAGACAACGCCACCCGAAGCAGAGAGAATAGGCGGCGCCACTCTCGTTCCCCGGAGCGCGCAAGGGATAGCGACCGCCGACCAGATTACTGCAGCGAAAGAGGGACCAGCGACCACCGAGACTACCGATCGGGTAACACTGAACACTACCCACAGAGGTACAACTACAGGCGAGACAACCGCTACGTCGCCAACACGAACGCCAGCCCAAGGAGGAATTACGACGTCAGTTACGAGAAGATCCTCGACGGCCAGTGCCCCATACATAAAAACTCCAAGCACTCCATGCGTAAGTGTGACCTCCTCAAGTCAGCAGTACAGGGAAGAGGTGACAAAAGACCGAAGAAGGAAGACGCCGACAAGGGAAAAGATCAAGTACCACCAGTTCCGGAGTTCAGAGTGGCATCAAGGACGCACTCCATCTTTAGAGGCAGCGTGATCGTCGAAGGAGAGAGGCGATGTCGCCATGTCCGCAAGGACGTCTACTCGGCTGCCGCCACAGGAGACGATACGGCCAACGCCCTCTACCTCGACTGGTCGGAACAACCCATCAGCTTCTTCGGTGAAGACGAATGGACGGACTACAGGTACCCTGGTCGTTTCCCACTCATCGTTGATCCAACCATCGCTACATGCCGCTTCAGGAAGGTACTCGTCGATGGTGGCAGCTCGACTGCCCCAAGAAGGACCTCCTCCCGACAAACTTCACCTTCTGGGGAATCATCCCAGATAAGGCATCTACGCAGGTGGGCCAAATCACCCTCCTCATGCAGTTCAGCGACCAGAACCATTTCAGGGTAGAGAACATGAACTTCATTATCGCCGACTTCGAGACCGCCTACCATGCGATACTTGGTCACCCCGCACTCGCCAAATTAATGGCAGTCCCGCACTACACATACATGGTACTGAAGATCCCGATGCCACAAGGCATCCTGAGTCTCCGCACCGATTTGAAGATAGCATACGAATGCGAGTAGCAGACGATCAATGCCGTTGAGAAACCCCGTATCCAGGACACGTACAACTCCGAAACCAGCAACAAGCCCGCCGCAAAGAGGCACAAGGAAGCATAACCGATGACCCATACACCTTTTTCATTAAGACGACTTCTACAAAACGCCTACGGCGTTCGATGACTTCTACAAAACGCCTACGGCGTTCGACGACTTCTACAAAATGCACACGGCATTCGGTGACCTCTCGAAAACACTCCCACAGTGTTCGACGACCTCTCCAAAACGCGATAAGGCGTTTCTCCAAATAGCCTGGCCATAACCAGAAAGCACCCAAAGCTGGCCTGCCGATGAACCATAGAAAATAGAAGTAGCTACCCTAAACGCTATGATTACATCGACAGGCCTCCCGAGTGGTATTTCCCTAGAAGCCGGGCGATATCACTCGGGTCGGAAGCCATGAGGTTATGTGCCCAGAATCTGTATACCACCACGGTACGGTCGATCACTCTACAAGCAGCATGGCTTTTCACCCAGCGTCTGCAGGAACGGTCTCCACAGGCCCTGGTCACGCCACGATCGAGCCTCTCGGAAAAAGGCCCTATCCCTGACATCTCCATAAGCGTGCATGAGCTGCTCGCCCTCTGCGCTGGGGTTGTCAACAGCGTGCCTCCTTGGGAGTCCTTATGTATCCTACGCGTGCAGTGGCGTTAGCCCTACGATATGGACCATTTGAGACCTAAGGCCGAACGATTCATCGCTACGGCTCACGACTCAGCTGGCATGAAAGGACATACAAGTGAAATAAAAGCTCACCGCCCCGATAAACAAAAGCTTTGATACATTTCACCTACAAGTCCGCACAATCCTTGTATTTCATACAAACAATGGCTACATTGTAGCAAAGAACTCCATGTCAGACAAAAGATCCCCAGCAGCTACACCAGCTTTCGCCTCCAAACAAGCCATATCCGCCTCCGAAATACCAGCTGCATACCCGCTCCACACCCTCTGAAGATCAACGCGCGGGTAATGCGACTGGAGTACAGTGAAACCATAAGCAAGCGTCTCCTGTGCCACCAACGTCGCAAACGACTTAAAACGGCAAAAGAAGGCTCGTGCCCTTGACAGAACTCCAGATATGGCCTCCTCCGATGGACGAATAGGAATAAAAGTGACATCATCTACACAGTCCATCACTGGCCCAACCTCTTTCCCCAGGCTCCAAAAACGATCACGCCAGGCAACGACTCCGGCCTCCAGCTCTACAAACAGCTAAAGAAATCAGCACTATAGCAAGCCAGGGCAACAACTCAAGAGACCAAACAAAACATCATAACCAACCTTTCTTCGCCTTTGCTAACTGATCACGAAGGCCTGAGTTGTCGCGTTCTTTCTCACGAAGCACCTCTTCCAGTTGACGCGTCCGCGAACAAGCCTTCTCCAAGGACTTCTCCAAAGATGTAACCCAAAGCTTACGCTCCTGACTTGTATTTAATAGAGCCTGAAAGATAGCGGCTTGTCAACTAGCCCGCGACCAGCTGGGCTTATGGTTAATCAAATAAGAAAGAAGTAGGTCACCAACCTTCACATTGTCCAGCACATCCCGACCACCATCAGAATCGCCAACGTCGTCAACGGTGCCCTCTTCCGAATGAGGCAGTTCTCCAAAATCTTCCTCAACAACAACCGAAGCGCGCCTCCGCCTCTTCCTAGAATGAGAACCAAACAACAGTGGCACATCATCTTCATCAAAAGCCCCTGCTCCAAAAGCGTCCAAGTCTCTGCCAAGCCCAGGGTCATCCGCAGCCCAAGGCTCCGACCTCACCGGCTCCGTCTCACCAACAGTCATCCTCTGGCTCAACCTGGTCGCTTGGGGCAACCTCGAAGACTCGGCCACCTCCG